>JAOTQY010000014.1:13301264-13313014 GCA_026413445.1 Dolichallabes microphthalmus
ATCACAAAGTACGTCCGTGAAACAGAAATTTCTCTAACGACCCCCTGTAAAACTAGTCCCGTCCGAATCGGCCTTTATACGCCTTTAACACAAATATATAGCGTAAAGCATACCAATCCACGTGACTAAATCTACATCCCCAACAAAAACTGTAAACGCGCCTAAGGAAATTTATCTCACAGTGAAATGTAACCGTGTCGCCTCTGCACCTTTAAATAGTGAGGGGAATCCCGGACGGCATTTTGTCTCAGCAGTTTTCCACTGTGAACTTTTTTTTGTTGTTGAGCATAAACATCATCTCATAGAAAACCTCACCATTTCAACATCGACCATATTAGATAAATACCACCACGTTTTATCATTGTGTAACTAGTCTACACATCCACGGTTAAGGGTTCGATTCCCACCTCGAGTTCTGTGTGTATGGAGTTTGTATGTTCTCCCCGTGCTTGGTGGGTTTCCTCCGGGTACGCTGGTTTCCTCCCACAATCCAAAGATATGCAGGTTAGGCTAATTGGTGTTCCCAAATTGCCCGTAATGTGTGAACGAGTGTCTCCCTGTCCAAGTTGTACCCCGCCCCGTACCCCAAGTCTGTACTGGACTCCCGCGACCCTGTATACAAGATAAGTGGTATAAAGAATCAATCAATTAACAAACCACACATCAATTAAGATTTCAACGACAGGTTTGTGCTTTTTAACTGCCGTTTAGAAAAAGGTGTCAAAACTTCAGTCAGGATCTGATTCAATATATTATCACTAATAGAGTTAACCAGCTTAATATTTTCTCTTATTTTTTTGTTTTGGTTGTGTGTCTGATCCCGTCGTACAGGAATCTCTCAGAGAGACTACACGCAGCATTACCAGCACATCTCCAAGCAGGAAACCAGTATCTCCTCCTCCATCCAGCAGTTCTTCAGGGAGCACGTTCAGCACCAGTTCCTCAACGACGACTGTGAGTCACCTGTCATACACTACACACAGTGAAACGAGAACAACAGCCTGAACCTTCTGCCTGAGTAATCATGCATTCTTTCGTCCTCTCTTTAGTTGTCCTGGATGTGTACAGGGACAGCATGGTGAGGGAGAAGCGAAATCATATTACTGTTATACGTTATCGTATAAACGGTGTGTGTTGTTCAAGTGTTCGTGTCGTGTGCGTACCAGGGACGCGTGTGGCTGATCGACTTCAATCCGTTCGGCGAGGTGACGGACTCGCTGCTCTTCACGTGGGACGAGTTAACCTCGGGAACCGGCCTCTCGTTACAGGTACCGTGCTGAATGTTCAGCAGGGACGAAGGAAGAGTTTTTTCTTCTTTCCAAAAAAACCTGAACTTGGATAGGAAAAGTATCACATGGCCAAAAAAACAACAATTGTTAAATACATTTAACTAAACCTTTTCAGCAAGAACACAGCAATATCTCTGTATTATTCATGTCAAAATAGTTAGAAAAAGATGCTGATAACCTACAGGTAGAAAATGAGAACTAGAAATTACTAGTGTATACAATCTAACGTATTAAAAAAGAGATGAAATGTCATCAGGTTGAGGAGAACTTCCTGAGTTTCCAAGCAGGTATTCCAAAGTTTTGGGGAAGTTTTAATCGAGTGCAGCATTATTCAGTAGAGATGGGAAAATTGATTCAATTATGAATTGCGATTCTTCTGTGTGCCCATTCATGTATCGACTCCAAAATCGATTTAAAAATTATTTATTACGTTTATAATCGAGATGAAACTGGTCCTTCAGCCAAAGAAATGTCCTGCTCGGTAAAAATTTAGCTTTTTGTTTAGTTTAATTTGAAGTTAAATGTTAAATTCTTGTATCTGAGGTTATTTTGTATTGTTTAAATGCTGCACTTGGTTTTTCAGTGAGAAAACTAATATTATTAGGAACAGATGACATTTTTATTAAACATATTCAATTCAGTGAACAGTGCTGTTGAACAAAGCTAAAGTATAAAACTAAGGATATTTCTAAAATCGTGATATTTACAGAATCACAACATTAATTGAACCAGCACCAAGGTAAATTTTTTTCTTCTCTTATTTTGTCTCTCGTAGTTGAGGTATACCTATGATGAAAATTACAGGCCTCTATCATCTTCTTAACTGGGAGAACTTGCACAATTGGTGGCTGAATAAATACTTTTTTGCCCCACTGTATAACTTAAGTAAAAGTAGAAGTGTGACATTTACATGTAAACTTGAGTACAAAAGTACTGACTTGGCAAAATTTCCACTTCAAATACTACACATCACTGTGGATATGTAACACAGAAATGTAATGAAGTAAAACTACAGAAATTAGTTTTAGGATGTAGAGAGGTAAAAGTAAAAAGTATCTTCTAATAAACTTGACTTCTCAAATCAAGTACTGAACCATGAAGTGGATTTACTTCAACCTCTGCCTAGAAACCATAAAATATCAGAACAAGGGCATTAAGAAGGCGTGTTGTGTTAACAGGACGGTCCTGCTTTCCGTTACACCACCAGTGAAGTAACTGTCCAGCCAAGTCCGTGTCTGTCCTATCGAATCCCGAGAGACTTCCTTGACCTGTCGACTGGAGAAGACGCTTACAAGCTAATCGATTTCCTCAAACTGGTGAGAGAAATGTTTATTTATATATATATATATATATATATATATAGACTTTTTTTTTTAAATAGAATTTTCAGTTATCGTAAAAAAAAAAAAGAAGAATGCAGTCACTTTATAAAGCGGAAAAGATTTTCTATTAAGAGGATTCTTTATGTTGTAGAAAAAGGGTCAACAGGATGATGAAGATGAGGGTGAGGAGGAGGACAATGGAAACAATGCTGCTGATGACATGGCTAGTGTGAGAGACTGAGTACGTCTGGTACACCAAGAACTCCTGTTTCCCATCTTCTCCGTGTCCTCATTAGGGATGTTATTTTTCCCACTACATACACAAGTCTATAATGTACAGTGTAATAAAATCCTACAGCACTCAGGTATCATCAACACACACACACACACACACACTTACCGGCCTGTTAAACACACCCAAGTCTGTTTAGGATCTTCAGATCAGTTCAAATTAAATCAGTGCTTACATCAGTTCATAAAGGTGTAGTAATAAAATAAAGATATTTAATCCGTGCTTTTAAAATGAACACTTGTAAATGTAACAGAAATTAGATTTTGTTCTGAATAAAAGTACGAGGTTTGTGTAAAAACTGTCACTGTGATTACTAGCATTCATATGAATGGGTTAATAACCGTGTTTCGTTTTTAGACACACTTGATCGTGTCATGAACAATTTTTGTACATCGCTAAAGAAACCATAAAATAATAACAAAGCTTTCAGACAAAGTGCGAAACAACAGAGTGT
Source organism: Dolichallabes microphthalmus (assembly GCA_026413445.1). NCBI lineage: Eukaryota > Metazoa > Chordata > Actinopteri > Siluriformes > Clariidae > Dolichallabes > Dolichallabes microphthalmus. The sequence continues at coordinate 13,304,622 of JAOTQY010000014.1, forward strand.
CCAGAAACACTGTGGAGGATCGGCAGAAAAACATCTCAACAATCTACACAAAGTGTACCTGAGACTACTTCATTGGAGTCTTCGTTTTAGTTTATTTCTATTTACTGCTCATGCTTTTTTTTTTTTTTGCTTAATAATGAAATTATTAGAACTTAATAATGTTTACTGTAAGTTTGAAATGTGCCATATTGTGCTCCTTCCTACCTATTAACAAGTTGACTGTCACGGAGGGGGAGGGGGGGGATATGGGGGAATCATCAGTTTCACTCCAGTTTCAGCTTCTGTAGCTTTAGAAACAATTCGATTAGCTGCCCCACCGTTCACCTTTATGGAGGTCTATTGTTTCTAGCCAATCAAAACTCAGGAAGCTAGACATCTCTGAAATCACTGCCTAGGAGTCCGGGTGGAGGAAACGCTAAATAAATTACTCAGTCTCTCAAATCTCAGCTTCTTTTTTCATGTGTGGAATGACATTGTATCAGGAGGCACATTTGAATGGCACATGTTCAAGCACAATTATGGACAAAAATAGATGAGTAAGAAAACGAGGGGATCTTTTTCCCCTCATATTTTGCCTGTTAACTTTTAATAAGTTAAATTATTTTAAATCGATTGTGCATAACGGGTGCCGTTGTAGGCGTTTGTGTTTACAGCATTTATACTGCCTGGCCATTAAAAAAAAAGTCACCATTTCAGGCAAAGAAAACAGCTAAGAAGATTTGAATTCTTCAATACATTATCAAAACCTTGAAGGAGAGTGCTGAACCATCAACACTGTGAAAGAAATGTGGTCAGGAAGAAAATTGTGGCGATCATGTAAACATTTGAAGCTGCACCATAAACAAATGGCCAGTATAACTTCCTATATACTAAGAAAACCACTTATTGGGGAAAGATTAGACTTAAATCTATGGAAATGGAAAAGTGTTATGATCTGGTGTTGCTTCAGTCGCTCAGGTCTAGACTCAGCAACGTTATGAAGTCAGCTGACGACATGCACTGAATGACCAGGGTATATTGTGAAAGAGTGGTTCTGGGAGCATGAGGAATCATTTCCACACTGTGTGTGTAATCAAAGCTTAAGGAGTGTGACTTAATTATTTTTTTGGCCAGGCAGTGTACCTGTATACTCAGTTTCATTTGTCTTCCATTGTCCCTGCACTGATCTTCAACTTCTGGTTGAAAAGGGTACAATTGATTTTATAAGCAAACACAACATTAACTCAGAATTCAAAAGCATTTTATTAGAACAATACAGCAGATACAAAGGTTCTACTGCAGATACTCTGAATTTTGTGTGCTTTAACGAGAAATAGTATGGATCTCTCACACTTGAATAAATTAATATTAAAAAGAATACTAACCAAAAAAAAAAGAAACAGAAATCAATCATAGAAAATGAATTAAACGTATTATGCAGTGAATCAAGGCCTTGTGTTGGTGGTGAATTCGGGGCGCGCGGCAGTCGACAGTTTGCACTGATAACACTGTCACAGTCTTTTACAGATGGATGAGTGCGCGGTCTACAGGGTTCTCCTGTACTCAAGTTCTGAGACACTGACACTGATCCCCGGAGTCGACTCTTTCCAACACAACCTGATGTGTAAGGCAGCGGTTTCTTTTTAATATAAAAAGGGACGGTGGCTGTGCCTCCGTTACGGCCCTCGATCTTGTAAAAAAGAAAGAAAGAAAAGAAAAAAAAAGGTCATATGGAGCCGGGTTTTGCTTCACGTTAACGTGAGCAGTCCGACCCATACTGTAGCAATACTCTTGGATAGATGAAACACAGTGTGATGCCTTCATGGATCTATAACACGTGATCCATAAGCCCTCTGTAAAAGGCAACCAAAAAGAAATTACATCAAAATTAAAGCTATTTTCCTGCTTTATTATATGCAAAAAGAAAGAAAAAAAAAGGATCGATCCTGGACATATACTGCAGAAATGAAAATGAAGCGAAAATAAGCAGCAAATCATATAACGAGAAAAGAAAACGTGTGTGTGTGTGTGTGTGTGTAAACGCGCAGCTCCGCATCCGGGATCTTCATCATTCCATTAAAACGGATCAAAAAGTGTGACCCGAGGTGCAGCAATTCCTTGTGTGGAAACAGAGCCTGAAAACGATATCTTAAGGCCAGCTCTTGGACCTGGCACCTGTCAGGATTTTATGGCTTTGCCAGAAAAACTCTCTCGATGGCTTCTTCTGGACTTCTGACTCAGCGCTCCATAGAAACACACTCTGGAGGAAAACACCTGGCTGTGCACTTTCATGCGAAGCGGCGAATATTGCTTCGTTCAGCTCGATCTGAAATCATATTTCTCTCCGGTCCTTTAATCATGGTTCTCGTCTTCACCCTTTTTCTTGTTTTTTGGTTCAGAAGTGCACAGTTAATTCGCTGAATCCAAGATCCTAAATCGATGCACCAATTTTGCATCTTTTCATTCTTTTCCTCTCAGTTCAATTAACAATACTATTACATTATTGTTATTAATATTATTATTAAGCATTTGTAAAAATCTATATAACCCCAGTTTAGAAATCTTATTTACATTAACAATAACAACATGTATAACAGTTAAAACCATTTGTACCTTTAAAGGCAAAATTTCACAACAATCCCTTTTTCCTTTCTTTTTTAACCCCTCAAACCCAGTTAATATGCAAACAGCATGAAGTCAACGGTTTACAGATCTCAAAAGTAACTCTGTAAATCGGAATCGGTCCACCCTAGAGCTCCACTGAATCGCATCAGGATTGTTTTTATTCAAGAGGGCAGGAGAAGAGAGAGAGAGAGAAGGAATCAGGGGGGAAAAAAAAACAAACGAGGAAAAAAAAAGCTCTTGTTCAAGCCCTCGGTAGTGGAGCGAGACAGATTGAGAGAGGTGGAGGCATTACTGGTGGTGGTGGTTATAATAAAAGGAGAGCTCAGTCTCCCACTGGAGGTGTGGCCGTGGTCTCACAGCGCGCCGGATTCGGTACAGCCGCCTCCCACCGTGTAGCGGAGCTCCTGCAGGTTGGACACGCCGTGGAAGTGCACGAACGCTCCCGCCACCACCAAGATGTGGAACAGCTGGTGCGAGTGGAACTGAGGGGTACAAAGAAAAAACAAGCAGCGATCAGTGACACACGACAGGATTATATACACGAGTGTAAACAAACATCAAATGAAAATTTCTCCTTTTGTTGAGGAGACTGATTTTAAGATTTTGCAACACTACTGTAAGTAATAAACAATTTATTTCCCTGTACCACCCTGTCTGTAATAAGATTAAAAACACCAACGCCTGAAATAACCAGTATCCTATGAGGAAAAATATTTTACTCTAATCACTAATCATTTCAATCGCTCGGTCAATTTATTAATTTATTTTTTAAATATTTTTTTTTGTAAACATTTTCTCTGCGAGTCTTTAAAACCCTTGACTCACCCAAATGTCACATTTGCCGGGGAAGAATCTCTCGGGGATGCGCGCGGCGTAAAGGCAGGCTCCGGTGATGTAGAGTGTGGCCATGAGGAACAGCCAGCCCATCTGACCAATCGTGGTGGCCCTGAGGAAGCCCTCGGAGATTACAAAGTGTAATGTGGGGACGACCCCGCTCAGGCCCAGGCCCACGAACACTCCTGTAACAACACAGCACATAGAAATTCGTTGTTTTTATTTCCATGAATCTTTTACTCTTCACTGTGGTTCAGCTTGACCTGAAACAAACATCACATTTAAATGTGTACATTTAGCACTTTTCAAACTTTTCATATCTGATTTTCTTCCATATTGCGTATTTTTCTCCTTCTTGACCTGAACACGCATGCAAATAAAACTTGTATTTACATTTAGATATTTGACAGACTCTCTTCTCCTGAACAAATAGGTCTTAAGTCCTCGTTCGAAGATTGTGGGCCATGTTCAGCTACAAATGTGAACCAATTTTAAACACACACACAAAAAAGACTGAACTATGCAATGAAGTTGAGTGCATCCTGTGTCGTGAGATAAAAAGCGCGGCCAAACACTCGAGACAAGGTGCCAATAGTTCTGCGGTTGACTGTACATCATGTCATGTGACTGCTCACCTGCTCTTACTCCTCGGTACTGCGGCGTGGCGAAGAAGTCACACTGGGAGACGGTGATGGCGGCGAGGCCCAGGACACACACCACGATCAGGTAAACGACGCAGGGCTGAGGCGAGCAGTAGAACGAGTAGTAGAGCCACGGCACAAAGCTACCCATGATCAGGAACGCGATACCCGAGTAATCCAACCTACAGCAAGACACAACAAGATACAGGAACTCAGTACAGGTACTGTGCTTATACACAGGGTTTTACGGTAAACACCAGGCTACCACAGAAGAGCTAGCATCATTTTATTCACTTTCTAATTGTCATTACTGTTGCACTTTACAATATTTATTTCCTTTTTGACCTATTTCACAATAATAAAATAGAAAAATTTATCATTTTCATTCTGACAAAAATCGAAGGTTGCATTCTTCAAGCAGGAGGTGCCGAGATTACCGAGGTGTAAGAAGGGGCGGGGCTTCTATCCGGCCAGTAAAGTTAAAAAACCTTATACGACTGGCAGTTCTGAAGGAAAAGTCAAACTTTGTAACATCACTATCTTAAATTGTACACAAAACAGGCACAACAATCTTGCGTGTAATATAAACACGTGCACTAGGTGGCAGTGTTTCCTTTCAACATTCCTTTCATTAAACATGTGCTGAAAGGAAAAGTAATTTAGTGTTTTTCGTTTTTTTTTTTAATATACATATATTATTGTTGTAGTAACATTAAGGCAGATCTTTGTTTTGTTTCTGTTAACTACACATTTCTTTACAACTCTGCTGAAAGACTTTCCACTCCCTCATCAAGACTTCGCTTAGTTCACTTCACCCATTATGTGTACGACTGTGGGATCAATAACAGTACGGTTTCACCGAGCAGCACCGCATACAATCGATACGAGCGAGTTCGGGGAAATGGAACAGCGCGCGCAACAAGGTCTCATTGATTACAGCTGCTTCTGGTTTGTAGCCTCAGTAGTGCTGGATTTGTGTGTGTGTGCATGTGTTGGTGCTTGTCCCACAAATTCACTGACTTTGAGAACATCCGAGAGACGCCCTCCGAGTGGCAGTACACTGTGTGGAAGAGCCAGGAGAACGACAGGCAGAGGATGGCTCCTAAGAAAAACGCGCCAATCACGATCTTCTCCTGAAACGGCGCCACGAACGACATGTTGGGTCTGAACATGTACACGATCCCCAGACACAGGAAGAACAGGCAACCTGCCCACACACACACAGACACACACACACACAGTAAGGGAAGAAAACATTAGGTGAATGTACATTAACACAAACATGTTAAAAGTCAAGTGTTTTTTTTTTATTTATTTAAATTTAAAAATTTTTTAATCTAAATTTACCTGAATATCAGCAATAAAAAAATGCAATATAAAGAAAAGTAACCTTTTTTTTTTGCGAGATCACACAAAACAGAGTGACTTACACATTTCTGGGTCTTTTAAACAGTCGCTTAAAAACACAATTCAAGTCTCATCTTCGTCCTTTAGATTTCTAACCAATCATAACGCAAAATATAACCTGGCTAAACTTTTTTCAATATTTATCATGATTATCACTTAACTATACATATATGTGGTTTAGACTGAAGATGAGATATAATAATGAATAAACATTGGGCGAAACAATAAAACAACAATATAAATCCAACCTCTATGCTCCAGGTTTCTAACTGATCATAGATAAAACTATTACGAATTAACAATGATGATGCAGGAGGTGGGATTTATTAACCTCACACAGAGGTTTGCTGACGTTTGCGAGATTTATTTATTTTGTAATTTACTTTACAGAAGAATGAATAAAAACAGAACAGTCCTATTCTTTCACTGACTCTCACCATTCTGTTTCTCCTGTTATGTCTCTACTGAGTGATTTTATTTCCTCCTTTGTTCCCCAGTGCTCAGTAGGATCCTGCTTCACAATTATGTCTGTCCACTAGATGGCAGAACTGTATCACATCCCACTAATTTCTCAGTTGCTTTAATCTAGTAGCTTATGTTCGAAGATGTTGAAAGGAGCCTGGTAAGAACTGGACAATATTTGAGATAGTAAGTGCACAAAAACCGGACTTGACCATCTGGTTCTTACATCATGACAAAATCACTTATTCCCAGACATATAAACTTGCAGTACGGTTTAACAGTCTGTGCACGTAACGCTAACAATCCTCAGACACCATGGCTCGGTCGCAAAAAACACACAGACTCTGTTCAGCCGATTCCTGATGATTAGAGCAGGTTGTAGATGTGTGCTACGCAACATCAGAGAGCATGTGTGTGTATATGTGTGTGTGTACTCGTTTCCTCACCGAGAAGGTGTGTCCAGATGTTGCCTGTCTCGGTGTGGATTCTGAAGATGCTCTTGAAACACGCTCTGAAGGACGGCATGGGTGGCCTGTGTCCGTGCACGAGATAGTCGTTATCCTTCAGCCAATCGGGCAACACGTCGTGGGGGATGACGCGCCACCGGCCCTCCCACACCTTCACCAGACGGACAGATAAGCACAACAAAACATAAACAACAAGAAAGAAACAGGGAAGAAAGAAATACTGGAACAAGTGTAGAACAAAGAAAGAATGTACAGAACAAAAAAGACAAACAAAGAAAAAGTATAGGAAGTGTAAAAAAAATAATAAAAAAAAAAAAACGAGGAAGGAGAATAAAAACAGAAAGAAGGAAAGTGAAGAAAAAGTATAAGAGGAAGAAATACTAGAACAAAAACAAAGAAGGAAAGTAGCGTGCGTGTCTGTGCATGTGCACAGAAGTGTCTGTCTGTGTGGACAGAAGTGTGTGTGTGTGTGTATGTGTGTGTGTGTGTGTGAGTTGACTATCCCACAGATCTCCAGTTCAGTTGATTCTGTGCTGAGACGAGACTCGTTCTTTACTGATCAGTGAGAACAGAGAGAGAGAGAGAGAGAGAGAGAGAGAGAGAGAGAGAGAGAGCGTGAGGCTTCACCCGGAGTGATTAATGCACTAACTGAAGGCCTGCGGTGAGCAACTTCACTGGGAAGCTCGTTGAGAACATGACGGCACGCAGAAGGAGCCGAGACCAGACCGAGCACCGAGGCTCTTCCTCAAAGAGTCACTTCTTAACCCGGCAGCCGCTCTTCCTCTATGGTAGGGGAAGTGAGGAGGCGAAAAAGAGGGCAAAGGGAGGGCTGGAAGTTAACACGACGTGAACCGGAGGGCTTTAAACCGACACAGAGGAGAAGAAGTCTGTCTTTCCCCTGCTGCACTCACGTGGCATCTATTGATAGAAAAGCGAGTCTCCTGAAGACAGTAGACGGGTAATGAGTACTGGCAGGCGCTCCACGCTGATAGTCTCAGTTCCTCAGAGAGAGAGAGAGAGAGAGAGAGAGACGGAGGAGCGCATGAATGCAGATGCAGCTGTTTGGACGGAGACGGAGCGTTCTCAGGGAGCATCTGTACCGATGAGTGCGGTCATGTGACCTTCCTATCACTGTGCACACACATTTGGTGGTAGTGGAAGAATTTTTTTTTCTCCTCCCAGAGACATGTTTGTTTGTTGAGGTGTTTATGAGCTCTTGTAGCCTGGACAAACAGAAAGAAAAAAACAACAACATTCTTTCTTCCTCTAAGGCTGTGAAAACTCCATCATAGTCTGGATGTATGTTGTATTTTTGCAGATTAAGCACTTTATCTACGGATTTGTGCAGATCCACCATACAGGAATGAAAAGCCTCGCCAGACGTGAGTAAATTCCACGTGCGACGTGATGCACCGCACAGAGTCGTCCTCTCCGAACCAGCTCACTGTAGAGATCACTAAATGAGCAATCACTTCATGTCTTGGGTTTCTCATTGGGCTAGATAACGAATTTAGCATGCGTACGTACTGTATATGTTTGTGTGTGTGTGTGTGTGTGTGTGTGTGTGTTGTGTGAGACTGACCTTATGGACAAACTCCTCCACCTTCTCTATAGCGTGGTGTGCCTGCAGGAGTGGCGTCATCCCCATAAAGCCTTCATCCGAGCTTGTCGTTGTCGTCTCCTCCTCCTCCTCTTCCTCCGTCCTGTCGTCTCCTTCATGATGTTCCGTTCTTCTAATGTCTGTGATCTGAAAACAAGAAGAAGAAGAAAAAAAAAACGCCATTAGAGCAGAGTCAGGACACAGTTCCTCACCACACAGGGTGTGTGTTTACATCTACAAAACAATCTCGTCTCGTCGCTCCAAACAGGAAAATCATATTTTGGTTACGAACCCCCCCCCCCACCCCCCCAGCTTAGTCAGGGGGGCAGTGATCACGTTTCATTACACTATAATACTGTACACGTGACGTATTCACAT
>JAOTQY010000014.1:13448803-13462567 GCA_026413445.1 Dolichallabes microphthalmus
TTCCTTTACAATGTAGAAAGAAATAAACATCAGGAACCATCATGGAGTTAGAAAGTGTTCGAAAACTTTTGAACGGTTGTGTATATACTATATATATATATAAAATACATTTCAGAATTCCATGATCACTGCTTCTCCTACTACCACCCTGCCGTCAGGGAGGGTCAAAAGGTACGGATGACCCTGACCCGAGTCCCAGTGGGGCCCACACACACACACACACACACACAGGCCTATGGTTGACCCTTAAATGGGATCAAGTACAACAATTTACTTACTTACTTCCATACACAATTCTGACAAGCCACTTCATACACATTTAACATGATTAATACACTTCTTGTTATCATTAAAACACATTTGTACTTGTCATCTGATACCCCTCTCCCACCCCACCAGTCAAAACACTTGGACAATCACATTACCGGTGAGCGTGGCTGGAAGTGAGCGTGCATTCAGTAAACTAAAACTATATGTGCTTCACAGTGAGCGAGGAAACACTATAGAATCTCAATCCGCTGCATTAATGGGAAAAAAATATATATATCAGATGTTATCAAGAGTTTGCTGCTTGGATCTAAACACCAGTCAGAAAAACATCATACGTCATAGGAAATAGCTGAAAAGGTGATCATCATAAAATGAGCCATACGTGTGAGAAAGCTGCTGTGTTTATTGTTATATTATTATTTCAGTCTACGGTCATATACAGTACTTTCAGCCAAAACACCGCATTGGTGCAGATTTTTTACAAATTATTTTAATGTAATACGTATAAAATAGACTATGTGTGGCCAAGGAAGCCGTTTCTGAAGTTTCAGCAGCATGGAAGTAACCAATCGTGCTTCCATGATAAGTTGCTTTAAGTTCATTAAAGCAATTGATAAGTTATCAATAAAAAATTGATAAGTTCATTATTTTGGAGAGATGATTTTATACAGTATGTGGCCATTTCCCAGCATTATACTGTCTCGCTTCAAACACTTACAGTATCATTTAAAATGCAAATAAAGAATAAGACCTGTAAAAATTGTTGCTAAATCGTTTTTTGGTGAAAGCTTACAGTACCAAGCAAAAAATCCTTAGTGTCCGTAACCATGTCAAATCCATGTTTTTAGAATAATAGACTATTTTAGGTTTACTTCTAGGTGTTTTCATGTGAAAATAAATTGTCCAAGTTTCATCTGAATGACAGTTAAGACCGTTGAAAGATTTAAATTCAAAAAAGTTCCGGACATTACAGACATAAAAGGCCATGAAACTGTTTTTAGCAAATGTGTTTACTTTTATCTGATAAAAATATAAATGTGTATTCATAAATATTTACAAAATATGAAGCATGCATCGGGAGATAAGAAGCATCAAGTATTATGAAAAATGGTTCACTTTTTCACCTCAGGTGAGAGACTTTAACACTAATACCATGTTTGGTTTTGGTCTGTACAACTTCCTGAACAACCGAACCAATATTTTGATAGATGTACTCCTCGAGACTGATATGATAAATGATTAAAATGAGTACATTTTTGTCTTCCCCAGTGATCAGATCTCATGACTTGATGCTTTGCAGTAATTTATTCCATTAGTGGTTGATTTTACTTTCGTCTGATCATCATTAGCTGGTCCATTTTCTCAATCATTTGTTTGTTTGAAGGTAAAAGAAGAAATAAAAGCATTTTATTTCCTGCTCATGTAAACAGAACATTGCTTAGACAGGACAGTAACGCTGAGTTTGTAAATGATTGTTAGAAATTTCATCTGTGTGTGACTAAGAGACTAATTGCCAGGCCTTTATTTGACGTGTGCCCATGTTGTCATAGAGCTCAGGCTGGGTAGGGTGCTGCTGGTGCTGGAGTGGAGGTGGATAAAGGGAACATTTCCGAATGCTGTCCCCCTGACCATGGGTTCCAGTGGCTGGCCTGAATACTGCTGCTACTACTAATTATAAATAAAATTCATCATTATTATTGATTGTTCTCTTTCAGGACACTCAAGATCAAATAATGCACAAGTCAAAATTAAAAATCTATATTTATTAACGTCCAATTGGGGTCAGGAATTTGAAGGATATATATATATATATATATAAAGCCTTTAAACACAGTACGGCGATGAAACACCACTTGCACGTTACCGGATCTCAGCTGGGAGTTATTGCCACATCCTGACCTCGCTCCAAGACATTTGGCCATTAAAGGAGTTCCTGGAAGGCCGGCGTTTCAGACGTGAAGCAGGCAGCTCCGACGTACTGAGAAAACATTCACTAGTGAAACACTGGGATAAGTGCAATAGTGCAGCAGGGGATTATATAGAGAAATAGAGAAATTCTTATTTTTATTTTTGCACAATCCACAAGTCCTGGTTTGACTTGAAAGGCCGTCGAGTTCAAAACAGCCGTCTCTCTTCTGTTCGGAGTGTGTGGTTCTGGTCAAAAGCATTTACTTGAAGTGAAACAAAACGACCACTTCAAATTGCTCTTATATGTAGTCACCTAAAAAAAAAAAAACCCTAATCGCTGTTGGCTGACTACATTAATCGCTTATCCAGAAGAAATTTGAGGCAGCTGCGACTTTAAAAACATTCCATCTAGAAACTCGTGATATACAGACTTTAATACAATTCAATTAATTTCTAGACTTTCATCAGGTTAACTGTCTTCCTGATACGAGTTAAAGGGAAGGAATGACATCACCAGGGTGTGGAACGAGGTCATAACACACGCTTATAAAACAATATGAGATGGATCACTGATATGAAGGCTCTTGTGGACAGCCAGCACTGCTGCTGGCGTTACAAGTGTGTGTGTGTGTGTGTGTGTGTGTGTGTGGAGGAAAGTTAAGGACGTCTCAAAACACCCGCGCTCTTTAGGAGATCGGTCCGATCTTCATCTGATTCTCACTGAGGAATGTGTGGAGTGTCGACAGAACGAGTGAAAGACCTGGAGGAAAATAACGAGCACAAGACACGAGGCACAAAACACAAAACACTCTCCCTCACACACACACACACATTCATACTGTAATGTGTAAAAGTAAAGGCTTGATAAAAGCTCATTCATATGAGTACAGTCGACCACGATGAAGTATGTGTGTGTGTATGATGTGGTGTGTGTGTGTGTTGAGGAACGGAAAAAAAAAAGTCAAATTTTCAGCTTTCAATTTATTTCTCATATGAATGTATTTTTTTTGGTACATAAATCTCCAGCACTTTCACAAAAAGGCAGGAAAATAACAAATCAGGAAGCAAATGAAAACCCGGTATTGTTTTTAAAAGATCTTTTCCTTTATTAAATGTATTAAATTAAGATGAAAAGGTTGGGGTGGGGTGGGGTGGCGTAGGGGGGCTTAAGACTCCCTCCAGGACTGCATCAGTGTGTTTGTTGGAGAGAAGGAGAAACTATGGAGGACTTTAAACATCCATTAACTCAGCTGTTTAAACATGGACTGGAATAAATATTGCGGTACTGAATTAGCAAAGGTTAAAAATAGAGCGTATGTTTATAAATTTGAGAAAGGAGCCCTGTTCAGTGTGTCACAATGTGTGGTCAAAAAAAAAAAAAGAAAAGAAAAGAAAATTAATAAAAACTTTGAGATCTAACACAAGGCTGAACGTCTTTGGTTTGACCTTCGTGACTCGAGCGTAACAGGCTTAACAGTTCAGCTTTGGTTTGATTTCAACAGTGTGAGTGTCTCGGACAAACCGCTCGTCCCGATGCTTCAGCTGATGCGACAAATGCGACGCATGGATGTGAGCGTTTGGCTGGATGAGTGACTATTAAACCGAGACCTACTTAAAGGGTTGTAAGACGCGAGCGCCGTCCTGAAACACGGTTGGTAAACAACAACAACAGGAAATAGAAAAGCACATGTTTTTTGTCGTTTTTTTTTTTTACGACAAAGAAAAGCTGAGAGTCACAGTTTTACTAGTCAAGAGTGGTGTCAGGGGTCAGGGGTCAGTGAGCACACGTGGAGGACAGTCATGGAGGGAGGCTTTTCCACCCCGGAACACATTTAGTGATTAAAAAACACTTTCGATCTCGCACATTTAAACAGGCTGTGGAGGAAAAAAACAACAACAACCGAGTATTGAGTAACATAGCGACGGTACATCAGCCACACGGCAATGATTTTCAGAATGTGTGTTAACTGCTTTTATTTGACACTTAAAGTATTCGAGACGCACGAGCGCATCTCTGTGGTAGCCGTTTTGTTCAGACGGACGACGCTGTGAGGAAATAGGAACAAAACAAACAAACTCAGTTCAACTCTATTCGTCTCTCTTTATCAGTTAATATATAGGTATACGTAGGCGTGTGTGTGTGTGTGTACGGGGGGCGTTAAACGAGTCCAGGCAGAACTTCTCTGGCAGTGGATCTCATCGCTGAGTGAACAGACAAAAGCAATAGTAAATAAATCAGACTCTCGGAGACGAGCGCTGACCTTCGCTGCCGCGCTCACGTCACGTATTAGGAAAGATTATAACAACAAAAAAAAAGGGGGGGGGGTTGACTGACGGCGTGTTTTGCTCTGTTTATTTCTAATGATTCTCCTCGATACTGCCGACTCCCACAGACCTGACTGTGCACTCAACACTGATAGATAATGGAAAGAATTCCACAATGAAATGAGGAATTGCGAATGGCGATGCTTTAAAAAAACAAACAAAAAAAACCCGACAAGACTTGAGAACATTGTCCAGAAAGCAAAAACAATAGCTTAGGCATAATTATTCGAGCAGATGAGCTTCTGACCTGCCGCTCTTCCAAAGACGCAAGGCACCGGAATTTAAAGTGCGACGTGTAAAGTGAGTAAAGACTGGAAAAGATTGTGACGAGCAGCGAGAGTGTTTAAGTGGAAGAGGACACAACAACAACTGCGGTGGCCCTCTAGTACGAAATATAAAAAACATTTTTCACGAAATATTTCACAAAACACGACCACATTGAAAAATTGCGGGAAAGGTAGAGAGAACATTTGTGAAATGTGTGTTTTTGTGTTTCAGGAAATGTGGCCGTGTTTCGTGAAACATTTGAGTGTGGCTGTTTTGTGAAATATTTTTTGTGTTTTGTCAATTTCTGTGTTTCGTGAAACGTTTTTGTATTTTGTGAAACATTTTGTGCTTCATGAAACATGGCTGTTTTATGAAATGTTTTTCGTGTTTTGCGAAATGTTTTTCGTGTTTGAAAAACGTTGTTACATTTTGTAATTCAGGGCCACCTTACAAAACCACACTGATGGTGAGAATCCCTACATATGACTCTCTCTCTCTCTCTCTCTCTCACACAGGGCAGATCGTCCCCTCTACTCTCACTGTGTGTACTCTTCCTTGTTTTCTGATTGAATTCGGAGTGGACTGGAGGTACCCGGAGAGCACAGCATCAGTGTGCGCCTCATAAATCCTCGTCCTGTGTGTGTGTGTGTGTGCAGTTGTGTGAAAGTGGATGTAGAAGAGTGAGCATGTGTGAGAGGCCTGTGTTTAGTCTAAGCTTGGATACTGAGCCACAGCACTGATAACTGAGCCCCATATTTCAGAGACCTGAGTGCCAAGCCAAAACACTGCACTTGAGTGTGTGTGTGTGTGTGTGTGTGTGCGCGAGAGAGAGAGACAGGGAGAAGCCGAGAGAGAAAAGGAAGCATAGATGCGTGTGTATGTGTGTGTGTGTGCTCTGTCATATAAAGAAACCCATCAGGATTAATTGCAGTAATAAAAAGTGTAATAAAGTCATTTGCGTTTGCCGTCTCTGGGCGTTTTTCCTTGGTAATGCCAACATGAAGAGAGGAACCATTACATCTGCATCATTAAACACTGGCACGGGTTAACCTTTAGATCTTCTCAGACTGTATATACATACACACATATATAAAGCTTATAAACACACGGAATATACACTCGAGTGCAAAAGTTTACACCCCCACGGTTGAAAAGCTCTTTAACTTTTAATTTATAACCTCAGCTCTTCAGCCGTGCTCGGTGCTCGTGCTAATGATGAAGGAAGATCTGTGAAAGCTAAAGCACAACCGACCCGATTTAAGGTGCGAGCGAGAGAGAGAGAGAGAGGGGGGGGCGGGGGAACATGCACACTCGATAGCACTTACACAAAGGTGCAAGACGGATGATCAGTGAGAGTTGTGTCTTTTACACGTGCGCTTTGATGAAAAAAAAACGTGGTTCGGCGTGCTTTGACTTAAAAATAGGAGAAAACGCGAGACGGTGTCGATGCAAATAGATTCAATTTGCAGTTTTCCTGCTGACTGAGACCGAGCCCAGGGACGGCGTCTGACAAAAAAATTAAACGACGACTTGTTTTCACGCATTAGCTCGAAATGTATTTAAACACAGTGAGTCACGTTGATTCACACGTCTACCTGAAGTGTTTATTATTATTAGTATTATCATCATTTAAACGCATCTTAACTATCGTGTCCTAAAACAGGCCATTTATATCAGGCTACTGTCTTGACGTTATGCAATTGTTATTTGCCAATCATCATCATCATCTATATAAATATATATATATATATATTCTTTTTTTTGGTGCGTCACAAGCAAATTAAAGTGTGTTGTTCGGGGTCGTGTAAAATCAGGATGGCTTTCAGGAACAAACGATGTTAAACCATTATCATCATTAGTTCTATTTTAAGGGCGTGTAAACTTTTGCACTCTAAACACGTAGAAACAGACGCTGTAAATCCTCCGTGACTCCCACCATGATGAAAGTCTACATTTAAGTAAAACAAACATTTTACCTCGACCTTATCTGTCGCTCTCTCTCTGTGTAAGTGTGTGTGCTGGGGTTGGTGGCGTGGCGTGACACTCTCGCTCTGTGTGTGTGTTAATAAGAAAGATCAAGTCTTGTGCAGATGACAGATGTGACACTCTACCACTCTGCTTATCGGCGCGCTGAAACGCTGGGCAAAGCGAAAGAGAAGAAGAAGAAAGAAGAAGAAGATCAGAGTGCGGGTTACGCCTACTGTCATCCACGTCTCAACTCTGGACTTTATAGCGAATCCGCGTATAATTGGTGAGGCAACATTTATGATGGAGTTGACCCTGATTTCATGGACACCCTTGGCCCGGAGATATCGAGGCTCATATAGTCATAAACGGTGAGAGGATTCACCTGGGCGCGGTGTGGGGACGAGGGGCTCGGCACTGGGAGAGACGCAGAGATAACGGAGAGAGCGTCAGGAGAACTGAGAAAAGAAATGGTAACAGTCGCTCAGTTGAATGGATAATTCAGTCCACTATATACTTTAGATAAAACATACCTACTGTCCTGATCCTAGATTTCCTATATATACACATTTTATATATATATGTAGTGCATAATTTTATATACACGTCTCTGTAATACAAATCATCTGTCGGGAAGTAGGAATAACAATCCTGCCAATAACTATACGTTTTCTAATTTCCTTTAATAACTCAGACGAACAAACAATAACGGAAATAAGCCTAAGGAAGAAAAAGAAAAGAAAGGAAATGTGTATATATGTATATATATATACACATTTCCTTTCTTTTCTTTTTATATATATATATCAAATGCTCTCTCCGCGCTCTCCCAGACGATTCTGGCAGCATATTAAACGCAAGTCTGAAGTGAATTCTGGGTAGTAACAGGGTTATGGATTGACCTACGGTGCTGTATGGGGGGATTTGTTTCCGTCGACAGCTAATGACTCTGGAGTGAAATCATTTGACTCACTCAATATGAGCACCAAAGAAAAAGAAACAAGGACTTTTTTTTTTTTTTCAGTGATCCTGCATCTGGAGACGGTCAGGGAGCGGATTTATGGGCTGACAGAGAAAACGAGTGAGAGAGAGGGAGAGAGAGAGAGAGACTCTTCAGACATGAGCACATGTTAAGGGTAAGATGTTTTGGTTTCCCTCAGACTTGACACACTTAATGGACTTCTCCTTTAATACTGCACTTCACTGCTTCATCTCAGTGTGTGTGTGTGTGTGTGTGTGTGTGTGTACACGTGTGTATGCGAGCGAGCTGTAAACATCAGGGACCTGAAGCAGTAAACCAGCAGAAGGGAGGAGGATAGGTAGGTGATGAGACACAGAGTCAGGGAGAAGACAGATGCAGGAATGACCCCCGCGAGGCTCGTTCTGCTCGTGCAGCCCCGAGCTGATGCTGCTGATGCTCGTCCCAATTTACACCGCCCCCTGGATCCTTCCTGTCCGGTGGCTGGGTGGAGTGTGGCTCTAACACGCACGCTGGTGTCCTTGAGCTCGTAAGCTGGGAGACAGGAGGCCGGACGCAGGTCTGAATTTCCCAATAAAAAGAAAAGAAAAGAAAAGGGGGGAAAAAAAAACCCACAGTGGAAGAGTGTGTGGCGCGTTCAGCACGACTCCTCCAGTGCGTTCACGACCTGCTCCAGGATGTCGGGGCAGTGGTCTGCGATCTGCTGCAGGACCGAGTTGGCGTACTCCTGCAGCTCGGCGCTCTCTCGCTCGCACTGCTCCAGCTCCGACTCCAGCTGCAGAAGAAGAGGGCAAAAGGAGAAGAACATCTGCTTAATCCATTCTGATCGGCATCTCCACCGGTTAAGCTCGAGCTGTACAGTATACATCAATGAGTTTTTGTTTTTTAGTGAGTAAGGAGGAAAACACTCTAGGGTCATGCTGGGATTGGAAAATAATCAACAACGGTGGCAATTTTCAAGCTGATTATTTTCCTAAAACGGCACGTCCTGAAATGTTTCACTCCTTTTACACAAGTGTGATTCGGAAATATTAAAGAACTTCCACAACAACAACAACAACAACAATAAATATCATTATTATGACACCAGGTAAGAAAATCAGACGTTTCACAAGACCATATAGTTTTTTGTTTTAAGCTTTAATATTAATTAATCACACAATTAAGACAAATGAAGGTGATTAAGGCCCGGGAGATGTTATGGTCAGCCAGGTTTAAAACCTTAATGCTAGGATTTTTATTTGTTCCTTCCCTGCACTTCCTGTGTATCCTCCCCTTCTGTCCAACTGTGAACACAGAAGCCCATCTGGGTCAAAGAGAAATGAAAAGAAGTCAAGTGCAACTATAAAGTTCTCGGCTCAGACGAGACCATGAAAGTGTCTGTGAGCAGAAAAATGTGAGCGAGCGCAGATGAGGTGCAAAAAAGGAAAGAGAGAAAAAAAAGTGAGAGAGATCTGGAAGGTGTGAAGCTACAGTCAGCTGGGTGACTTTAGAATCTCTCTCTCTCTCTCCGCCACCTGATCTGACTGTCTAACTTCCCGTTAACACCCCATCATTAAGACGCTGCTGGAAAGCCCTGTCTCTGCAAACTGCATCATTTTAAACCATTAGAACCCGGCTCTGCGCTTGGAATTCATTTCACTGGTTTTAATTTTCCGCTCGTTAAAGGAAGCCGAGGCTAAAAACGCGTATTTAACATATTTCACTGCATCTCGTGCGCTAATGATAATCACAGGTGAGAATCGCATTTATACGCGGAAAACCAGTTTTTTTTTTCCCACTTGGAGCGAGACGGGAAACGGGAAGAAGGAGGGTGGATGGCCAGGGATACGCCGTGCCAAGCGGTCTAGGGAAGTATGATATAGCAGGAGCAGGTGCCTCAGTCTAGCATTTTCTCACACACTCACACACACAGTTGTCAGAGAGGCCCATTAACCATTAACGCTTCCACTAACACGATGCACTGGGGTAAGAGGAAGGGAAAAATGAGAAAGGAAAAAGTTGCATGTTGTAAAAAATAAATAAATAAATGAATAAAATAAACGACGCACAAAAATTTGCAAGTAAGTAATTAAATATTAGCTGAAAAAGTTGAGATAACTTCTTAGAATAAGCCTAGGTATTTTTTTAAGTACTATAAATGAGACATTTTCTTTGCAATTTTATGTAGTCTTATATTTATCTTACATTGAGGGATGCTCATATATATTTATATACAATGGTTAAAATAAAATAAAGTCACTATTTCAGAAAGGACAAACTATCGCATCAAGCAAAGACAACAACTGAGGAGATTTAAATGACTGGAACTGGGTTACGAAGACTAAATAATGTCAAATTATTTGGAAAAGAAATCATGAAGGGAGACTTAAACACTTGAACCTGCAAGTAAAAAAGTAATCACCAGTAAAAACCACAGCTCTGTTTAATAATGATGAAGCGATGCACCCATCATGCATAGTGTCCACTGTACAAGTCCCTGGAGACAGTGTTATGATCTGGGGTTTGGCTTCAGTCGCTCAGGTCTGGACTATAGATGGTGATAAAATGAAGTCAGCTGACGACCTGAACGTACTGAATGACCAGGTTTATCACATCTATGGAGTTTTTCTTCCCTGATGGACTCAGGATTGTGAAAGAGTGATTCCAGGAGCATAAGCATTTATTTTCTCACATGAACTGGCCACCAAAGTGTGTGTGTGTGCTCGAATCAAAGTAAAAGGTGACTGAATGAAATCTTAGAGTGTGTGAATTTCTCTCCTTGGCCAGGCAGTGTATTTTTTAGTGTTTCAATAAAAGCGTTTCATTACATGTAATTCATTAGCAATTCATTGATGCTTTCCAAGAATAAGAAACAACCTCAAGAAATTCTTATTCATCATCATCCAGCATTAGGATTTTATTTTTTTTTCCTCCCTCAGTTTCGGGTCCAGCGTGTCCTAAATTTCACTTGGCTTCGGTGAAGAATTTTTTATTTCAGTGCGTCGCTCATCACTCAAACGCTACCCAGCAGAGCCTCCAAGTCATCCGCCCCACATTTGCCCCAAAGGTACGCGGGCCTCTGTGAACAGGCAGAGATTTTGATGTTGCCCAAAACCTTCAAATTGCCTTTCAGATCTAAACGCAGACCAAAGATCCAAAAGCTCTCCATCCGCAGAATATTTCGACAAAAAAAAAAAAAAAAAGTAAAGAAAAAACCAACAAAACTGTTTTCTTTGGCTCGCCCAAATTTAACAAGGTTAATGATAAAGACATCTGTAACAATAATGAGAGCGGCGCGTATTCATACATCATAAAAAGCGCTTCCCCTTTACAGTATGTATTTTTATGTGTGTGTGTGTCTGGACTGAACGGCCGCTTCATAATTAATAAAACAAAACAAGGATTCGGTGGATCAGATGGCGCAACGCAATGCTACCTGTCAGGCTGGTGTTTGTACAACTGCAGGGTAAACACGCCTGGCCGGCGGCGAGAATGACAAGCATCCATTCCTGAGGCACAGAGCTAGTGCTAATGCTACGCTCCGCTTGCTCAGGCTCTGAAGGGGGGAGTCCGTGACGGATATGCCCGGGAAAGACTTTCCATATCTGGGCCTCTGCGCTAAAGGCGAAATGGGGAAAAGATTAAATCCTTAAGAATGAATCTGGGCCAGGACTGGAAAGGGGTAATCAGAATCTAAGTGGACCTGAACAAGTTTATATAAGGAGACAAACTGGCATTTATTGATGCTCGAATTTAGGACAACAGCCAAGACTCTGTTCATCTCGTATGTCCATGCACGTTGCATCAAATGACTCGCAGTGAGAATGAAAGCACGGTGGTTTCGGGTCTACAGAAACGGCTGCTAGCCCAGATTCGGACTTCTAACCCCTGGGAATGTTGGACATGTTGGAAAACAGATATACAGAATAGAGGAGCAGGTAGAACAGAGAAAGATGACGTCGTGTTGTATGAGAAGGGTTAACGAGGCTCATCGGAGGCTGATATATGGTGCTCGAGGCTGAGGGGTGCAGTCAGGCGGCCCATTAAGAGCACAAGGCAGAGAAACTGCAGGAGGTTTGGAGCTCGAAGCTAGCTTACAAATATGGGGAGAGGAAGAAAAAAATCCCATTTTTAGGGTTGGTACCTACAGTACAGTAGCACTTTTCCACTTACTAATAGCTCAACTTGAAATGTTTTTAAATATAGATAAAAAAAATTAGAAATTATTTATAAATAAAAAATGTTTTTCTTTCCTGTTATATTTTTAAACATGTCTCCCAACATTGGAGTAAATGTACTGAAATGTCAACTTGGAGAAACTTTTCAGACTGAGGAACGCATGTTTTTTTTTGTTTTTTTTAATCGTTAATTCCCCATAGTGACCCCGTAGTCACGCTGTTGTCCCGGATCTCTCAGAAATCTCAAGCTTTCCACGTCTATCGAGAACAACCTGCATATGCAAAATCCTCATTAGCATATCGCTCTCTCTCACCGACTTTGGAAGTGACGTAATTATTCTGTTTAGGCAAATTATTCTCTCTAAACAAAACACAAGACCCCCCACCCACTTCACATGCGATTTCTAAGCAAATTAGTTCTCGTTATTTATGATCTCGGTAAACGTTTCCACCAAATGAGCATGATTATAAACAGGCGATATAAATACAGGAACGAGATCTGATGGCAATAATGAAATTCAAAAGAAAAACATCTTAAAATGTTTATTAATCCAAAAAGCATGCGGGAACTTTGAGGATAATTACGGCAAAGCTGCACATCCGTCAGATGGGAACAAACGGGGCCGATTGCTAGACGCTGATTGAGACCAGAGTTCGGGACATGAGCGACTTTCAACTTAAGAATTTCCAGGCAGTTAGTCCGAGATCTCGACACGACTCTGGTTAAGTGAATTCGCTCTCTGGTGTAGGCATGGCTGCTGGGTCTTCTCACCACTTTACTATGTCTACTTAGTAAAGATCCTCTGAAAAAACAGAGCAGTAAAGATAAGACGAAGCTTTAGATAAGAGGGAGGTATCTGTCTCATTATCTGTCTCCCAAACTGGTTTCCTTTCTCAGCCTTGACCCAAAACCACAAGGTGGGGACATGAGGAGAGGGAGAGAGGAAAATAAAAAAGGAGAGCGAAGCAGAAAGAGAGGATGTTTTTGTGGTGTGTGTTGCTCTCTCTGTTATCATGGTGGATTCTTATCGGGTGTTATCACACCTTTACTGCTAGAGCGCTCTCTGAGCCCCAGATAAACAGCAGCTGGATTATAACGAGTGCAGGAAGAACTCGACTCTCCCACCAGACCATGAACAAGTTCTAGAGACAGCTGGCTTAAACATGCTTACAGAAATCAGAAACAAACGAGTCCTGCTTTTTATACCCCCCCCCCCCAAAAAAAAGGGTGGCCGGGCGAATACGAAATCTCCAACAGCACTTTTCTTCTGTTCCTTCCAGCTTACGTCCCCATGTTGATCATCACTTCTACCCTTTGAACCCTTCGTCCCTCCTTCTGGTCCTGACTTACATGTGTGCTTCCACCTCACTTCCCTTTCGCGTTGCCCCAGAGAGAGCGAGAGCAAGGAGGAGAAAAAGAGAGACATGGATATAAATTAGGCCGTGAGCTGAGTGCTCCCATGGCATGGTGGTTAAATCAGAGGGATGAAGATGACGGCCATGGGCAAACCCTGGCCTTGGCTGGATCCAGACTGAGTTTCCATCAGTGCCAGGATGGAGTCAAGGAAAAGTGAAAGGAGGGGGAAAAGAGAGACTTGGTCTAAAATCTGGAGATCTGGTAAAGCAATCAAATCTCTTTCAATAAATCTGCTTAGAGTAAAAAAGATGACAGACTTTTCTCTAAATGTGACAATTATAAAAGCAACGATTCTCAGAGTAGGAAATGGTGCTTTTCACTTTAGCAAAATTAGACGTCTTAAAGGAAGGGGGGTGGGATTCGGGGGGTTTGACTACATAAACTGCTTGCTTTTACGAAAATCCCCCTTAAAGCTTCGGGTGCCCGTTCAACCCACCCCCCCCCTCCCCTCAATAAACTGAGATGAGGTCACT
>JAOTQY010000014.1:13470569-13481428 GCA_026413445.1 Dolichallabes microphthalmus
GGGTTTTTTTTTTTTTCCCCCCCCCCCCCCCCTCATTGAGGCGGATGTACAGTACAATTTCACACCAAAGTCTGCAGTGGGGAATGAAGAGATTTATGCGCATGAGTAATTCCAGGACCGGGGTGTCATCTGCGTGACATATTGCTGATACTTTAACAAATGCGGTATGTATGTATGAAATCATGGCTAATAGTGACAGTGAGAGCATTTCCACATGCACAGTGTGATGAGAACTCAGGGGATCGGGACTAAACAGCTGTGTGGCTGTAAGAAAACCACTTGTTAGTGAGACTAATCCAGAAAAAGAAAACACTAGGGAACATACAGTAATGAAAGTCTGGAGTCCAGACTGGAAATGTCTCGTATTTTATACGCCTTGTTCTTGCTTTTAACCTATACAGGAAAAAAAACAAATCTATGGGAGATTAATTTTACGGGTTAGACTACTGATGCAGGGTGATTACTACAATATGAGACGCAAACAGTCAGTGGATTAAAAGGGGGAAACCCCTCCCCCCTGTCCGTCACGCTCTCTACCAAAACAGGGAACAGGAACAAGTTTTATTATTTTCTGCTTTTGTGCGTCAGTAATCTTTAAGATCTCTTCCACAAGTCGCCTATTATAGACGATGAAAAGTATTCAGTTCGGCTCAGGTTTTAGTTCATATCTGAAATCGAATGTTTCAACAGGAAGTCATCATCAAGTGCCGTATTTAACAGGAAGTGACATCATCTGAATTTCCTCTAGATAAAAGAACCATGTGCTCTCTCGCTCATTTGTCGTAAGATGACTTAGAAAGACTGCTTTTGTACTGAAATAAACACTTCAATGTCCTTACTCTATTAGCATATACTGTACAGTCTTGTGTAAAAGTTAGTGCCCCCTTTTTGAATTCTATGCAAAATCATGTTGAAGCCTCTGTTTTTTTTTTTTTTTGGGGGAACGTTATTATCCGAATGCGTGTTTTCTCGTGTTCCACATTAGACTTTTAAAACATGTGCTGTAAGAATGCTGTAAATGTAACTGTAGGTATATTTAGTAATAAAAACAGCCGACCGGACCGGACCACACCACACACGGTGTTACTTTAAGCGTCCTGATCGGTGATTTGTTCCGGCTGAAGCTCAGCTCTTTTGATCCACTACGGGATCCACATCAGGAGCACCTCCTTGCGCAATAACACGAGTTGGCACAAACAACCTGAACCTCCTGCATCCCTGTCGATTTTTAACCCCAGCGGGTCTGCTGAAACGCCGTCCAAACTCTGCCTCGATCACATCGCGGCAAATAATTCAATCTCACAACGATGACAGAGAATCGGGACCTGCGGGGGTTTTGTCGAGTGACGACCTGGAAGGACTGGAGAGGTCTCTTTCTCGGAGGAGGACACACACACACACACACACACACACACACACACACACACACACACACACACACGTGTCTGCTGATGAAAGCGTTTGCTCACAAAAGGAACCTGAATGTACAGACTTCTCTCTTCCATATTGATGCAAAGAAAGAAAATTAAAAGAAACCTTTTTTTTTTTTTGAGGGGGGGAGTTAAAAGGAAAAAAAAAACATTTAATACAGCATTTGTTTTCGTGCCAAATGCTTGTCGTCGAGTTGCCTACAAATCAAAAATGCTTTTCAATAACGTGAAGTCGAGCCAAAAACCTGCCAGGGAGACGGTTCACTGCGCTGGGAAACACATGAGCGTTGTGCGGAGCTTGGCAAACGCCGCTGCATATCACTCTTCTTGAAGAATGAGGGTTGTTTTAACATGAGTATAATGCATATTATATAGACTTCCAGACAATTTATTTTTATGGCATTGCAAAAGTTTTCAAATGGATGAAAAATTGAGAAAAATGTGCCTGAGGAACTGAAAGTACTCAATGTTTACAGACAATTTACTGGCATGGCAGGTAGAATAATAGCTTCAAATATGTGAAGAAGAAAAAAAAAGAGAGAGAGAGAAAAAGACGCACTTATGTAGTCCTGAGGAAAGATTTATAAGAGCGAGATGAAATCTTCACGTGAAGTTTCCTCCTCAAATCCCCTCCTTCGCCTTGTTTCTGGCTTTAAGAAACAGTTGCGCAGCGTTTGTTAGACTTTCGTCCGAGGGAGAGAATTTAAGGCTAATAAAACCAATATATTGGACTATTTATTTTCTGTAGGAACACATTTTACTCTGTAAAAGGGCCTAATGGCATTTACACACAGCCAGTCCGTTTCACAAAGCCAATGGGAGATTTATGGGCAGCGTGCTTTAGTGTCAGCTTGGGGCTCGATCGTGGGCCAAGCCAGATGGATTTAATAATCGATGCAGACGAATCCAAGTATCTAAAGGAACGTTTGCGGCGCCGTGTCCGAATCTTTTACGCACTGGTTAAAAAAAAAAAAATGAATAAAATAAATGAATCACGCAATAAGTTTTGTGATGTCAGCGGTCAGACGATCCATCACTCACCTCCTCCATGCTCATCTTCTGGAGCTCCTCCTCCCAGGCGTCCCTCTGGCTGCGGTGGTAAGCTGAGGGCGGAGCCAGGTCCTGCAAGATCTGAGGGTCTCTCTCGTGACAAAGGGCTGTGAGGTGGCCAATGTACAATTTCAGCTTGCTGCGGTTCTGATTGAGGTCTATGAGCGGGGGAATAATCTGTACACACACACAAAAAAAGTCCTGTTAGCAATATGATCCAGAGCTGATATCCACTGTGTAGCAGCAATGGTTCCAAGGTTTCAGACAGGAAGCACGTTTAAAGAAGCCAGGACACAAATGCAATATCTGTTACCATATGTGACTCGGTAACGGCAGAGCCAACTTTTCTTAAAAAAGAACAAGCGATAAACAGTGACACGACGTAAATGATTTCAGATGATGAGAAGAATTTGTAATATAAAACGCATTACTAAATCACAGTAAATCACAATCACATAATGGCATAATCAAAATTCTTTGTGGAAGAAGGAACTGAAAGAAGTACAAGTGCTTTCCAAGCGCAGGAACCTTATCGTACATCGTATCCCTCGGTGTGATTTGTAACGATACGAAACATTCCACACAATTACAGCCCCTTCTGATTATCCCGTAGGAACTGCCGAGATACGGGGAACAAGCGCAACATCCAGAAAACATACAGTACAGATATGACTCCATCTATCTACACTATATACATCTATATAAACCCAGCCGGCTTGCCGTACACACCCCATCTCGCATGTTCAGTGAAATGTACACTCATTCAGACCATATGTGCCTCCGAGTGCCTTCCTGGCCTTTTACGTATAAGGAGTGAAGCTTGGGTATGAAATAGATGCTCGGCCCAACACATTCTTCATCCCAGAGTCCGTTTGATCTTCTACTAGAGCGAAAAAAAGAAAAGAAAAGAAAAGAAGGATGAATACATTCAGAGAGAAGGGAGGAAAGGTGTGGGCAGACAAGAGATACAGCCACGGATAGCGTGGAGCCGTGTAACAGGATAGGTGCGCTAAGGTAGACCCGAAACCCCCGGCCCGCCAGAACCCCGCTTCAGTCTCCTAACTGCCTGGCTCGGTTTTCCAGAGACCCGAGTGCTGCGTGTGCTGAATGCTCGCTGTTGTCTTTGGACCTGCTTGACCAAGAGGCGGGGGGGATCGTTTCTCCGAGGTTCTGCGTCTAACGTGCGACAAAAAGGAGACCGACGGGAAACCTTCGCTTTCTCTAATGATGGAGTCGACTAATAGAAGTTGAGGAAGTTGAGAAAACTCTCCCAATTGGGCTTCATTTATCAAGCTGGATACGGAGGCGTTTATTTAAAAGAATTAAATAAAAATAAATGTTCATGAAAAACATTTACAGTCATGGAAATCTATTTAAATTGGTAAAAGTTTTGTTGAACTTTATGTTACTCGCTCGTGTGAACCTCAGCTGACCGGCTTCAAAAAAACACAACCTGTGATAATCTGCAATTTTCTGTGGTTTAATTCCCTTATATGCAAGAATTAATTGAATGTTTTTGTTGAAAGAATGAAGTAAAAAAAAGAAAAAGTAATGAATCTAAACAAGACAACAACAAACGTTTGTGCTTGTCACAATGACTGAGCTGCGTTACGGAAAGATTTAACACACGCCGTGATCGGGAGGCACTCTTTCACTGTTTAGTCGTCCAAAAAAATAAAAATAATAATAATCGGTGAGTATATATAAAAATAAAAGTCAGGGTAACAGAAACCTGTGTAAATCTGGCATGTCTGCAAAAACGACACAATTATACCAAAAAGCTTGATAAATGAGGCATGCACAGGTAAATAGAAAGTATTTACTCAATTACCTGAGGTTGGTAAAGAAAAAAAAAAGAAAGAAAAAAAAAAGTGATAGTTTGTAAATATGTGATGGAAAAGCTGCAGGGGGCGAAGGCGTGATGGTGAATCGGTTTTAGTCTGAGAATTGCAAACGCCAGACGAAAAAAGTTTGAGACCAGACACACTATTAATTCCTACTGTACTACACCATGTATTTTCTCCCAGGCAAAAATCTTATTTTATTTCTGTTAGCTCAGCAAGAGAATTCTGCAGGGTGTACAGTAGCGGGTGAATGATAGTGGGAAAGAAGGAGATCATAAAAAATATGGGGGGGGAAAAAAAACTGGTAAAAACGAGTTCCTTTGAACTATAATCACTTACAGTAATATTTATGACACTTATTATTATAATATTTATGATTTTATTTACAGCTGAGCGTAATAGGACAGATTCCTTGGACTCTACCTGAGTACTCGGCTCAATCTGCTCAGCCTCACCTTAATAAAACCCTCGATCAGGGATTTGTTTTTAACCGGTCCAGGTGAACACATGGAGGATATTTGTGAGCACTAGCTCAGCTGGCAGTAACAGAGAGAAGAGACAGAGGTTTTTAAAGAGGCAGCATAATAAAATACTTTGAAACCACTGTGACCGAACCGCTTTCTCAAAAGCCGCGCGATTACGTTCACAAAACAGCTGCGTTCAAATACCTTCGATTTATCCCTAACAGGATCGTTGTTTTTTTTCCTTTCCTCTTCATTTATTTATTTTCTCTTTAAGACCACTCTTACACGGACACATTCCTGCTCACTATTCCCGTTAATCGGGGGCATCTCGTTTCCTAATAACAGATCCGGAAAATGATGGGATTTGTTTTCCCACCGCAACCGGTTGCTCCTATAGCTTTAAGTCAGGAGGAATGGGATCCATCGCTCATGCGGAAGACGGATGTCCTCCCGAGCGCTACGCCATTTGTCTGGCCGTGCAACAGCTGACCTGCTTCTTCTCATCGGTGATAAACCGCCCAACGACACTGGAGCGTACTGTGCTAGCATGTACAGTACATGCGGACGAGCGGACCGTTCCAGAAACGTTTCACCAGGATGGATGATTCGTGCTCTCGAGGACGACAGCGGTTATTTTAGCAGTTAGCATCGATCTCGCCAGTTGGCAGGGTTTTCCAGTGGCTGGATTTTGTCATCGGTGTTTTGCTAATGTCATGTTGTTCCGTTGCGTTTAAAGGTTTGTGTGGCAAGACGAGCGTCCGAGGTAATAAATAACAACAAAAAAAATAACAACAAATATTATGTCCAGGTGGTAGATTTATGATGAGGGATTTTTTTTCCTCTCTCTCCTCAAAGGACCGTTTGTGTCCTTGTGTGTGTAATGGACAGTCAAGGCTGTGTGTGTGTGTGTGTGTCTTGTGAATAACACAGTGGAAAAATGATGTAACGCTATGGTCAGAATTTCATCTATCTTTATTCTTTGCTGTCTCCGCTCGTGTCCTTTTTGATTCTCTCTGAAAGTGCATTCGATGTCATGGATGCTGGCGTCCTCCGTTTCCCACAGATGGTTGAGGCAAACAAGTAGGGAACTGGGAAGACATGTTTTTTAGCATTATTCCCATTTTCCTGTCACGTTCTTCCCTTGAAAACCGCACGGCCTCGAGAAACCCTTGGCCGAGAGTCTTTTGGCTTGTGGGAAGCGGATATTTAAGGACGTCATAAGTGATACTATAAGTGAGTATGATGAAGTGGTCGCCTCATTCTACAGAAAGTTGGATACCAAGTTCTGACCCGACTCAAGATTCTCTGGCATCATCTACAGTCTCCACGTTGGGAGAAACTCCTCATGGGGACCTCACTCAGCCCCTGCTTCATTACAACCTCTCGAAAAGAAGCTGTCTTCGCTAGATGCTGGACTGGAAGGACACGTCCGCACATACCTGGCACCGTCATACCGCAAACCTCCCCCCCACTGCCTCCTCCGGTGTCCACGGGAGAAAAAGAGTAGAGCGCTCAAACAACAACAAGCCTCCCTGATCTCTTCCCCCTTCATCAATCACCCATCAGTTCATCTAGCGCTATTCGATACCCATGCTGAGAACTAGCCGCGTGGATCAATGCTGTCAGTCAGGCAGTCCATCAGAAAGGAGCCGATGGCTTCCTACACATGGTGCGGAGCAATGGGGCTCCCAGAGCAACCGGAATCCAACCTCCAACTTCGGCCCGTGTGTGTGTGGTGTGTGTGTGTGTGTGTGGGGGGGGGGTCTGAAGAGACCCCGAAGAGGCCACCATGCCTTTCGGTAGCACAAGCCAGTCCAGACCTGCACATCCATTCCCATGGTTGAGCCTCTGATTGGCCATCTACTTACAGCCAAACCAAGCTACTTGGCTGATGGAGGTTAAGAGCGAAAAAGATAAATGGATCAGGCCTCTGATAAAGCTGGGTGTTCCAGTGATTTCAAGAAAGAAACTCACAATGGAGCGCAAAGAAAGAAAGACAAATGGAAACACACACACACACACACACTCGCATATAATACTCGCAATACAAACGTTCTCTGTTTCGTTCTCCTGTCTCAACCCCCTCACATCCATGGCAATCTGAGCACAGACCGCAGATGTGGAATGAAGATTAAGAGCAGGTGAGTTCGTCTGTCCTCCGATGCGGTCATATCTTACATTTAAACGCCTCTACCTTTCTGCACTGGCTCTCTCCACAGCTCACAATATGGGTCTATTATCATTGCGTACGTATAGCTCATTTCTCTGAACAGGCTTTTGAACCTTAAAAAATGAAAAAGAGTCACTTTTTAAAAAGATGCAAGATTTATGTGTATTATGGCTCGGGGGCTGTAGCGTTTTACGAACTTAGAGCCTCGACACCTATTTACGCAGGCGTTTTATATGAATGCCATTACATTTATACACTATGGGGGGTGGTTTATGACCAGTGACATGCCCAAGCTGGAGCTCTCAGTCGGTGATTGGCTAATATAAAGAGCAGGCCTTTATTAGCACAGCAAGAGGGAAGAGAAGCCAGGCAGGTCTGTGTTGACTCTGGAGGAGTACTGAGGGGTAATTTTACAATAACTTGCACTGTCACCTCCATAGCGCCATTTAAACAGACCATGAAGTCTGCAGTCTATAGAGACTGTGCTCCATTCATTGTGCGTGTGCTCGCGTCATAACAATCAAGTAAAAAAGAAGAGTAATAGTCTGCCAAGATATAAAATTAAGTGCCTGGAAAAAAGGGAGGAAAGGATGTTTGGGATTACCTTCAGCCCCAGGACGAGGAGGTTAAATAAGTGCCAGTCGGGGTTATGACCTCTGAGGTGTTCGAGCTTGGGGGTTTAAAAAGGTCACAGACTAGGCAAACGGAGAGATATAAAGGGGGCTATTCTTCCAGAACAGGGAGGTGAAGACACATTTACTTTTAGCATGTTTATAATACATCAAGCGTTCTGTGTGAACCATCATTTACGGTGCTTTAAGTTTTTAAGTGGTACAGTCACACAAGAATTGACATTTTTTAGCTTCTTTTCGAAAACAATGATTAGAGTGTTGACTCTTCTTTCTAATAAGAACTTGAACTGAGAAGTCGTCTTGTAAGAACAAAGTCCGAGCCTTGCTGAAGAGAACAGACGCAGTTTGGAAGTACTGGACCAGGACCGTACAACTTCCCAATCAGCAGTCCTGAGCCCCAAACGCTGGGCCACCACCACTGCCCAGTATAACATTACCACATTCCTGCCGATGCTGTTTCAACACTGGACGAAAATGAAACCACGAAAAATTCCTTCATTTTCAACGGGCTTGGGAGATTTGAGGTGACACGCCGGTGAGCGACCACTAGTAAAGCACAGTGAACGGGGGCGAACGGCGGAGGGCCGCTAGGGTTCGCCAATCTAAAACAATATTTGTGTTTATTTTACTTTCATATCCAATATTGTGGTATTCAAGCTGTAAATACAGCAAATCGTTTTAGCATGCACTGCACGTCCACAGACAAAATTCACACACATTCCTCGCTTTTTTTTTTTTTTTTTTTTTTAAAGGGAAAATGTCTGACTTGTTGTCTTTTATATGTTTTATACAGTAGGCAGCAATGCACACTGTGAATCAAATTTTTTACTGTTAACCAACCATGCATAACTGGGTGAAATAATACTCAAACAACAGAATTTTCTATATTATGTAATCTTTGCAATTCACTGATTGTTTTGCCCTGGAAACCTCGTTGGGTTTAGAAATCATAAGTTTGAAACGTGTGATCTATGAACATGTGTGTATATTAAAGGTGCTCACGCCATCATCCGGAGATCGCTAGTTCGATTCCCGGGTGATGCAGCCAGAGGGCTGGAGAGAGCTGATTGGCCGAGCTTTCTCAGCGAGGTGTGATGGGAGGCAAACGGTGCTCTCACATTTATTACGGCTCTACAGCCAATTAGGGGCGTCTGTGACCTCATGCAAGCGTAAGAGAGCGTATAGCGTTGTCCTCCGAGTGTGTCACGCCGTCGCCCCCACGGTGCGTGAGCGAGCAGTTCGCAAAAAGATGTGGTCAGCTGGCGTCACGTGGTTTGGAGGAAACACGTGATAGTCTTCGCCCCCCCCCCCGACTGAGTGGTAGTAGTAGCCTTAATGTGGGAGCCCCCTAGTGACGGGGAGGAATTGGACACCAATTCCTAAATTAGGGAAAAAAGGAGAGGGGGTGGGGGGGTATATAATGGTATCCGGTATCTTTGGTATCAGGTATCTTTGGCATACATCCTAAGCTCACAACTCGTTGTCTTTTGCATCTGTTAGAACCCCTTCCGGCTCAGGAGTCGCATCTCAGTCCTCGTACATGCTCTTGATACGTCTGCTCACCTTGCTGCTGCGGGATGATGAGGCATCATGTTCGCGCAAAATTCCCATGAGCACCCAAGAGAGACGGAGGCCTCTGGAACATCTCACAACAGAGCGGAAAACAACAAAGGAAGATGAAACTAGTTCTTTCATCCTGAGGTCAGGGGGGCTTCCCCAGTGTACACACTCATCACCGTGAGACCCCTATGGAGAGGTAGGGGGAAAACAAGAAAGAAAAAGCCCCTTACATAATCAAGACAGGAGCAGATGCATGTAACAGACCCAAAAGAGGTGTAGTAACACATGACCTTTTTTTTTTTTTTTTTTTAACCATGTGCTGTCTCAGGAGACAAGGCAGGATTTAGATCTAGATGAAGTGAGTGAAAAGCTCAGCAGGCCGGACTGACACACGGCGAAGTTGTGCTGAGTGACTGACAGAAACACACACGTGGGTTCGGCGTAACTTATACTTAATACAGCCTCCTACACATGGGTGTACA
Organism: Dolichallabes microphthalmus; assembly: GCA_026413445.1. Classification (NCBI taxonomy): domain Eukaryota; kingdom Metazoa; phylum Chordata; class Actinopteri; order Siluriformes; family Clariidae; genus Dolichallabes; species Dolichallabes microphthalmus. Next base: position 13,480,202 of record JAOTQY010000014.1, read on the forward strand.
TCCTGTTGAGTGGCAAAGCGTCCGACGAGCGTAAAGCACACATGGCAGATTTATCAGAGCAGAGTCAGCCAGTTGTTGGTAATAGTCATGTACTTCTTGTAGGAGGAGTTATATAAAGAAATGGGATAAGCAGAGGCAGAGTGATGACAAAGTGAAATAGATGTGAGAAAGGATGAGAGAGAGAGAGAACAAGTATGGAAAATAGATGGCGTAACACTTCAGCTCTCCCTCCACCTCCATTCTTCTTCATCTCTCATGTTCATGCTGTCCATGGACGGTTAAGTACTAAATGGCTTGGGAGATTTAAGATGACTGTTGGACAGAGGAAACGGGGTGGGGGTTATGTTTAGGGGCTTGGAATGCGTTAGTGCTTACTGATCTGCCCTCAATCACACCGGCTCCATGTCTCTACGGTGGTGGTATGATAGGGGGTAGGGGTAGGGGTAGGGGTGGGGCTCCTCCTGTACACATGCCTGGGAGGAATTAAGAGTCTGCTGACAGGATGAGAGTTTATTAACAATACACACTGATGCAGAAGAGACTGTGGATGTACAGTATAAGAATGTGTACTGTACGATTACTAAAGTAATGCTGTGTGTGCTCAGTGCGTTTGTTTTTAATTCCTAAAGCTGGAAACTCAGATTCAGATGTTAGATGACTCTGTATTTATGTCAAGACCTAATTTTTATTTCAATTCAATGTAATCAATTCGGTTTTATTTATATACCACTTTTAACAATGGTATTTGTCGCAAAGTAGCTTTCTAGAATATATAAAATAAATAAATCTGGAAATGAGTTTGAAATATGTACAAATCATAAATGATCAGATTGTTCCAGATTAGCGACAGTGGCAAAGGAAAAACTCCCTGAGAGGTCAATAGGAAGAAACCATGAGGGGAACCAGACTCAACAGGAAACCCATCCTCATTTGGCCGACTTGCTTTTTGACTTCAGACTAGAATAATAAATTTAATCTGGATTAAAAATGAAAAACATGAATTTATTATTTTTTTTTTTAAACCTGATAAATGAGCAATCAGGCGTAAAGCAATACGTAGTATAGAGCACCAGTCAAAAGTTTGGACACATCATCTATTTCAATGTTTTCTTTTCTGTGATTCATATCCCCTATATTCTAGAACAATCTTGACGAGGACGGACGCATCTGCTCTCCCTCCCTCCCTTATCTCTCCTGCTTGCTTCTCTTGTCTGTCTTGTGAAAACG
>JAOTQY010000014.1:13535307-13548607 GCA_026413445.1 Dolichallabes microphthalmus
ATGGGTACGTGTTGGGTTTGGTGGATGGGTACGTGTTGGGTTTGGTGGATGGGTACGTGTTGGGTTTGGTGGATGGGTACGTGTTGGGTTTGGTGGATGGGAACGTGTAGGGTTTGGTGGATGGGTGGGTGTGTAAGTGTTGGGTTTGGTGGATGGGTGGGTATGTAAGTGTTGGGTTTGGTGAGTGGGTGTGTTGGGTTACATGAGGGGGAGGGAGAGGAAACGGGGGACAAGGTTCAGAGTGAGCTTCTCGAAAAATCACACGACTTTACATAAGGAGAAAACCGATTCCTCTCCAGAACACTCACGGTGAGACACACGGCGGGAAAAAAAGCAGCTGTGATGAGAATCAGGAGAAGTCAGAGGTGTGGATCTGTGCTGTTGACAGATCATCACACACACACACACACACACACACACTCGTGGAGTGACTAATTAGAAAAGGTGGGAAAACGCGGTCACTGCAGGAGGTGGCCCCAACACGGCTTTACGAGACCACACAGAATGAAGAATGTGGTGTGTGTTGAGACCATGACTGAACGAGTGTGTGTGTGTGTGTGTGTGTGTGTGTGTGTGTGTGTGTGTGTGTGTGTGTGTGTGTGTGTGTGAAATCATTACATCCACGTACAACATAAAAGAAAATACAGCACCTTAGCAATACAGTGTAACACCAAACAGACACACACACGTCAGAAAGATTTCACGTGTTCCTCAGAGCTCCAGAGAAAAACACAAGACGCCCAGCTGTCAGTCAAACTGCCACTGTCCTGAACCTCACACTTTCCTCTGACTCTTTCTACAGGGAGCTGTGCAGTGTGTGTGTGTGTGTGTGTGTGTGCCTGTGTGTGTGGACATGTTGGAGATTAGACGGCAGGGGTCTCATTGGCACACTGGCAACCCCTCCAGTCTCTACATTTCCTGCAAACGGCAGATAATTAAATATCAGTGAGGAGAGGAAAAAAAAAAAACAGGGTTTCTTTTTATGGAACACTTTCACAGACGACTGGCTGTCAGCTCTCTCTCTCTCGCTTTCTTCTCTCTTTTACTTTTCTTCCTGCACCTTTAAAAGAGGTCTTTTTATTATTATTTTTTACTTGCTCTTTTGTTTAAAAAAAATATTTTGAATGATAATTGCCTGGAGCATGTAATCAGACAAAAGTGAGTCTTTTACTCCCCCACATGTGAGAAAAAAATAATAGGGGAACACATCAGCAACAGTGAAATAAAAGAGAAAGAAAAAAGGAGCACAATTGGGGAAAATAGAGAGGGAAAAACAAAAAATAGGGAGAAATGGAGAAAGACAAAGAAACAACAGAGAGAGAGAGAGAGAGAGGGCAGGAGAGAGAGAAAGAAACAGAGTAAAAAAGAAAAATAGAGATGGGGAGAAGTCGACAGAGGAAGACATGGGAGAGATAACAGAGATACAGAGAGAACGAGAGAGACATGAGATGAGATGGAGAAATTGAGGAAAAACAGACCAACAGAGTGAGATTCAAGAAAGAAAGAAAAAGAAAGAAAGAAAGAAAGAGAGAAACAGAAAAATAGCAAGAAGGAAAGAAAAAGAGAGAGAGAGACAGAGAGAGACATAGTAGAGAGCAACAGAGAAAGACAAGGAAACAGAGTGCAACAGAAAAAGAGAAAAAGATGGAAAGAGAAAGAGGGAGAAATGGAGAGAGAGAATAAAGAGAAAAGAAAGCATGAAGGAAAGAACGAAAGAGAGAAAGAGTAAGTGAAAGAATGAAAAAAAAGAGTGAGCGAGTGAAAGTGTTAGAGAGAGAGAGAGAGAGCGCACAGAGGCACAGTGACCGGATGAGCGTCACCACGTGTTGTGCAGTGTGGAGGCGACCGGATGAGCGTCACTACTCTGTGCAGTGTGGCTGCAGGACAGAGGGAGATCTGGGGCAGTTATTTGTTTCGAATAATTCAGGAGGGAGAGTGAAACCCTGAGCAGTGTGAGGGACGCGAGTGTAACGACGCTCTGTGGATTATTCACCTCGGCTCTCTCAACACTGTCCGACACTAATGCACACACACACACACACACACACACACACACACAGAGCTCACAAACAAGGCAGAGGGCTTTAAAAACGCATCACCACATCCAAAAGCTGGAACAGTCAATCGCTCTCAGAGCAGAATCAGCCGAGGCATCACGAAAGTCAATATTTAATTTTCCTCAGGCGTAAGCGGAGTTAAAATAAAAATGCAACCAAAATAACAAAACCAGAAAGCCCCAATCTATTCGGAATGCACTGACTGTAGAAGACCTGAGTGTGTGTGCGTGTGTGTGGTGTTTCCAGTGAATGAGAGCAAGCCGAGAGACAGATAAGTTCGTTTTCAGTTTTCAGATCAAAACAGCATGGTACAACTTGGTGACAAGTGTGTGTGTGTGTGTGTGTGTGTGTGTGTGTGTGTGTGTTTGAGAGAGTGTTTGGAGTGTGTGTAATCAAACAACAACAAAAAATAATCTAAAAGATGCCAGTAAGGGCAAAAAAAAAAAAAAAAAACATGACATTAACTGAAAACAGAAAGAGTAAGTGTGTGTAAGGCGTCGGAACATCTCGCGCTCGTTTCTGATTGGACACGGAGCGTCACTACGAGCGCTGTAGCCAATCACAGACGGACACCTCAGGTTCAGTAACTGTACAAATATACACACTTTTACACTTTGAGTTAGGATTTCGGATTGCCTTTTTGGATTTTCCTGATTGTTGTTTCTGATTCAGTTGTCTTGTTTCGCATTTGTTGTTGTGTTTTCGTTTTTGCTGTCCTGTTCTCACTTTCGTTCTCCTGTTTTGTTTTTGCATCATCACTACTTTTATTGTCCTGTTCTCACTTTTCACTTTTTTCCTGTTTACGGTCACGTCATCGTATTCGCTCTCCCGCTTCTGCCGTTATGTTTTCACAACGGTTGTGTCTTGACTTGATCGTCATGTTTCTGCTTTTGATTGTTTTTTGCTTTTGTTTCTGCATTTTAATATTGCATTATAGTATTGCTTTTTGCTTTCTTCCGTTTATTGCTTTTGATACATTGTCACTCGTATCATTGTTTTTTTTTTTGCTTTTCTTGCTTCGTTTTAAACTTATCGTTGTGTTCTTTTCCTTCCGTGGCTGCGTTTTTAATCGTATCGTTCTGCTTTTTGCTTTCGTTGTTGCGTTTTCAATCACGTTGTCGGGTTTCTTTGCTTCTGCAGTTGTGTTTTTGGTATATTCTTATCCGCTATAGAGCCGGAGCATCTCGTGCCGTTGCGCACGTGGTGTCCAGCACACGACACCGATGCTCGGTCTCTGACGTTACAGTAGTTCGGTGCTTGGTGATGACGTGTTGCTCGATAACCAGAAGTGTCTTGTGATAAAATGTCCTTAGTCTTCAATCAATCAACAACGCTGCACTGTTTTTAACCATGTCTGATTGTTAGAGTAGAGATAGTTATCATCCATGTGTGTGTGTGTGTGTGTGTGTGTGTGTATGTATATGAAAGACCAAAGCTAATGTGTAAAGCCTTAATTTGTGACACAATTTTTTTTAATCTCTACTAAAAATAAATACATTTAAAAAACTAATATAAACATCATAAAAGAAAAACAAGATTGGGTTTGATCAATCAACGTCCAGGGTTAGACATGGAACCAGATTCGTCTCGGCTGTGTAAAGAGTGACAACATGTGGGATCATGGGTAATTTGCTAAGCCAAGCTGTGCTGTCTGTTGGAATAGAGCTACTAGAGAATAAGCCTCAGAGGTCAAACACATTCTCTCTCTCTCACACACACAGACACACTGTGTCCCGCCGTCCTGTGGTTTATCAGATGCTGGGGATGAAAGGCTCTGCAGGGCGGCGGGTGCGCCGTGTCTCCCTCTTTGTAGGTGACATGTGTTCTCGTTGTCGGGGATCAGTGAGCCGATCGTGCCTCGGAGAGAGCGGCGCGGAAAAACAGGATCTTTAAGTACTTGCGTGTTCTGATTCACAAAAGGCGTCCCTTACTGAGGGAGAGCGATGTAGAGCGGAACACAAAGAACGCACGAGACCAAAAAAAAAAAAAAAAAAAAAAGGAAATCAGAACGGTGCAGCAGCCAGACAAAGAGGAGGCTGAGCGGTGAGAACAGTCACCAACAAGATAAAGAGAGGGGAAGCAAGAAGGGAGGAGGGAAGGAAAGATGTGAAGAGGTATACATATCCATTCAGGAATGCTACTAAGGCGAGCAAAACTATGCAAAAGAGGCACATGAAGGACGATCAGTGGCTTCCAATCCCATACCCCCCCCCTCCTTTTTTTGACTGACACAGACAGACTGACTTTTCCAGGCACCATATTAATCTGCACAGGTACTCGTATGAAATCCAGACGGGTGCAGGGAGGGGAGCGTGGGGGTCCCGGACACGGGGAGCACAGCCAGGATGAAATGTGGGGGGGGGGAAACTGGAGAACTGAAGGAAAAGGCATGCGGTGGGGTGAAAGAAAGAAATGAAGAAAGTAAGTAAAAGGCATCTACGATCAAAGATGGCTCTCCCACAGCGGGGACACAGCGAGAGAACCCGAGCCTCCCCGAATAGATCGATTTCTCCACGGAGGATCCCCGAGCCGGGAGAACAGACAGTGGCGAGTGAAAATCGTTCAGCGAATCCGGCGGCGGTGACTCGGGCGCTAATTAAATGTGCTGCTTTGTACTCTGGAGGAGTCTTAATCGCTGCATTAGTTCATTTCATCCTGCTACAGATGCAGAACATCTGGTAATATGCGCAGGGATTGTGGAACATCGGCACGGGATTCTGAGGATACGCTGAAGATACTTACGTCTGTGATAGATGTCTGTCCGTGTCTCTCTCTTCGTGTCGGCCATTTCTCAATCGTTCCAACTCGTCTGCTTAAAGACCTGGCCTCGGTTCGATGTTTGTGTGTGTAGCAACGTCATTATCTTCTTCCATGTCGAAACGGGAAATCTTTTATTAGGATTTTACTCATATCTGTGTTCTAGGGTTATCTGTAAATGCTAATTAACAGAGCAGGTCTTGACTCGGCTGATGCTTATGATTCGAAACGGTTAAACATACTGTAGCTACAGACTAGATTAAACACAAAAGGAAAATTTTCATTCTTTGTTGACTTCCTCTAATCGATCTCTCAGAACGACTGAAAAGACTAGGCTGCGAGACGGAGAGTGAGAGAGATGCCGGATAAAGGATGGACAGTTTTCTCTCGGGGCGTAATAAAGTTCTCCACAAGTCAATCGCTCCACTTAGCCCAGCGGCATGGTGTTCATGGCGGGCCTGCTCAGGATGGAGAGAGACGAGCTCTGACCTTGACTCCCATACAGATGATGCTTTGATGTAAACAGAAAGACTGGACTGATGTCCTCCTGTGGAAGCTGCGTCCCAAAGCTCTGTCTCATCACCGCCCTAAGACAATTTCTCACACATTCACACAGCTGCTCTCAATACACTTGGGTACAAACAGATATTTGTTAAAGCTTGCACACACACACATACACACACACACACACACACACACACACGTCAGCTCAAAGCTAAGTATGGCCTTTAGCCAAAACAAACATGCTCTACGCAGACGCTGCACGGTCGGCAAACAAAGCTGCTTCATCAGTGATTACCGAGGGGGAGTTTGGAGTGAGCTTACTGTTCCACATTAGCCTACTCGTTTAAAAAAAAAAAATACAAACATGCTCGAGTAAGCCGTACACAAAAGCAACGGTTTAATCTCCTTTGTAAACACGCTTCAAATAACGCTCGCACCCGACTCCTTAAAACAGTCGCTTCCTCCGCGTGAGCGTTATTAGAAACTCGGAATAAACAAAGTGCGAAAGAAAGGAAAAAATGCATGCATGCACCAGCACGGTTCTTTAAGCAGGAAAAGAGAGAAAGAGTAAAGGCTAGAACCCGTCATGTACCGGAGCACGCTTTGCATCCTGCGCTGCCCTGATTGGCCTATTAGGGAAATAAGTGTTTGAGAGAGGCATCTGCGAAGTGCTCCCCGGAGGGCAGCTATCATGAGCTACAGTGTGCTGGCACAGAGAAGAAAAGAGTGTCTCAACACTACACACACACACACACACACACACACACACACACACCAACAGAGCCTGCACTATTCAGGCCAATTAGATTCAGTCGAGCCCTGGCGCTTCCCGCTCTTATCGGCGTTGAGCTGCTGTGCGGTGTGCTACGTTTAATTTCAGGGACACGCTTTTATTCCACCGCCACGGTGATAATGTATTACTTTGTAAAAGCTCTGCGGTGAAATAAAACACGCATGTCACTTTCACACTATAATGTAAGACAGCAGCGCAGACGGCTACGCACGCGCTCTTATGTTTGATGAGCCTTGATGATGCGCGCGGACGCGGATCGTTGTATCTTCGCGTCTCTGAAGCTCCTGTTCCGAACGGAGCACCGTGAATTATTGAACTGAAACGGAGTTGGAAGCTGGAGATTTGGGGAGAGTGTTTTTTTTTTTTTTCTCCCTCCCTTAAAGCTGAACAGGTCATCCGTCTAGGCTGAAAGGAATGTGCTGAAGCCCTATTCGTACTGGATTAGTTGTACATGCGGAGGTGAGGTAATGCAATTAGCACTGGACTACCTCTAAGGAGTTTAGTCTGGTCTGAATCCGTGGAGTCGGTATTTTTATAAGGACTTGCTTGGGAAAGATGAGTCTGGATTTTACCTTCTATAACACGAGCTGCAGAAATAGCCCCAGGTAATATATACACGTACGGTATATTCACAGAGCGCTGACCTGCTGGCTATTTTATTTTATTTTTTATTATTATTATTATTATATCAATTATATAAATCACTGTTACTACAGTAAATGTTAAACTCATGTGAGCTTGTGATAACCAATGGTAACTGGATGAGCTGGGAACGCTTTGATTAGCGCTAATAAGATATCAAGCAAAAAGGTGTACAGTATGTACTGTAGTACCACGTCTGCTCAAATCATTCCCTTTTTTTTCCCCCCTTCACTCCACGCTCATGTAGACCAGGATTTGGTATCGCTTATCACTCAGCAAGCTAAAACCCTACAAGACAATCTGGAAAGCATGCGCGATCCCTGGCTGTCCCGAAGGCCAGACAGATCGTTTCAGCTAAGCAGCCATAAAGCAGTCGGACTACGCTTCGGGGAAATGTGAAGCAGCATATGGATCGGGGTTTTTCTGGCTTGCTCGGAGGTGAATTTATCCGTTTTACCTTGAGATGTCTGCGTGAAGATTTAAGGAAGCATGTGTTTGTTTGGATTGAGGAGGGAGGATCGCTTGTGAGGGGAAACAGATAAGCAGCATAAATACAGTATGTCAGCTCTAAATATAGAGGGTTAATCAAAATTATCATGTGTATATAATTAGAATCCAATCGGGCTGCTGCTACTATGATATGGTTACCATAGCGAGAATACAAACATACATTTTACAGGTATAGATATACCCACTGGTACACATCCATAAAGCGAGAGAGACCATCACATGACCTACCTGGGGGAGATGATATTTGGGTTTTGGACCATGTGGAGCGTCCATCAGTGACACCGGCATCGAAGTGGTGAGTGTATTAGGTGTATATCAGTGGTGTTTGCTGGGAATTTCGAGCATATCTTACTGGTCACGAGAAACACAAACATCTTGTACAGTAGGTGGTACAGGTAGAGAATAAATCTCCTGGTTTTACATGATTGATTCCATAAATGTATGAATGGATGCTGTAGATAGAAAACTGAATAAACATTAGAGGACGATGAGAAGATAGCAGCACCATGAGTGAACCATGGGTAGAAAATGTGCAAGTAAATGCAAGTCAAATCAAGATGCTCCAAAGAACAAGACGACTCGACAAACGCTAGACAGAATCCAATGTCCAAAATGTCCAGAAATACATCTTCATATCACCCGCTGAAACACTAACATTAATACATCTGGGATGTGAAGACTTTGGGGTCTGCTGTGAGATGAAAATCTGTCTACTGTAATCAACTGTATTGGTGGCTGAGTGGTTAGCACCGTCGCCTCGCGTCTCCAGGGTCGGCATCCGATTCCAGCATCGGGTCCGTGTACATGGAGTTTGCATCTTCTCCCGAGTTTCCTCCGGGTACTCCGGTTTCCTTAAACAGATTAGGCTAATTGCTGTCCCCAAACGAATGTTGACCGGCACTCCTACCACAGTCATACAAATGGGAATAAATGAGAGGTCTCGCACAGGAGGATGCAGATCAATCCCTGCTGCCAGTTTCACCCAGATGAGGATGGGTTCCCTGTTGAGTCTGGTTCCTCTCAGGGTTTCTTCCTATTACCACCTCAGGGAGTTTTTTCCTTATCACTGTCGCCGTCGTCCTTGGCTTGCTCATCAGGGACAGTCTTATTTTTATTCATACACGTTCACATTTCATACAAATAAAATTGAATTGAAATGAATAAATACAATGGTAATCATCACTGGCCTCCATTGGTCTCCACTTGGACTGCAGATGTTTCTAGATGGATGGAATTAACATCAAAAAGCTCAAAGTATCCTGTATCCTTCATGAGTTCCTGGACAGGTTGGTTGAGGAGCTGCTTCACAAAACCATTGGCAATGGTTCGAAGCATGACACACTCATACCATCAACACCGGGCTGGGAACAGTTTATCACCCGAACGATAACTGTGTAGCAGTAGTTGCGTCTGTTGGACAACTTGTGCATTCAGTATCTGTTTACTTACGTACAGAAACCTCAGTGCAACCGAAACAGTCCTGACCCCTCGAGAAGGTGCCACCGGATCATTAGCAGATCCTTCAAGCACTGCAAGTTGCGAGATGGGTCTTCCATAGACCAGGCATGCCGGTCCAGCACATGCCACAGATGCCCAGATCTAGGGAAACCAGAGGCCAACAACCTGAACCCTGGCACGCCAAGCCTCACGCATAAGCAGCTGTGACAATTCAATTACTTCGACAACCCTCCACCAAACCCCCTTCAGCAATCTGCGCCACACCAGCCCCTCCATGTGATCAGAACAGGCAGGCCAGCCCACATCCCGGGTGCCCACACTCACTGGTCCAGTGTTATGTGGGGTTAATGTTTGTCTATATACACATACACACCTGTCAGACCTAACACGCACATTGCTTTTACTAACCCTTCTATTCCCTTGTGCATAACTAAAGCTAAGCCACTCCGCACCTACTGTATACAGATCGAACACTCCGGAACTCTGACTTTAATACCCAAGAGAGCAAAATACTGGTGTACGCATGCCTGTCGTGCATAAATAAGAGCCCAAACGAATGTTTTTATTGCCTTTTTAATAGCCAAATGTAACAATATGGTGATTTTTATGTATTCCTATCATTAAATAGACATTTGGTTCTCAGAAAGACCAAATGTCCCCTTTATAACCTAGCACACATGTCCATGAAAGTCTTTGAACTGACAGAACTAGGCTCCGCTGGCAAATGTCTGAGCACAGAAAGAAAGAGAGCAATAAAAAAAAATAATAATAATAAATAAAAAAACATCAGGGAAACATAAGCTAGCCATGTGCCTGGTGCCTGCTCTGTGCATCGCATGTCGCCGAGTTGCACTAACTTTCGAGTCGTTGCTGTCAAAACAACAACAGTATTAATGTCAACACAGAACAGTGAAACTACAGGGGTTCTCGCTGGGCGGCTATCCTCTTACCCTGATACAACAGGCCTCTTTTAGCTGGGCAACATCTGTCTCCGTCTTCAGGGAGGAAAAGCCAAGGGGCCCCGGTGAGACATGAAACACCTGAGAGTAGGTAAAGTCGTTCTCCTTTTTGATACATTTCCCTCTCGATCGAGGCTCGGGATCTGTCAGTGTAGTTGTCTCGTACCGAGACCTGATTAATGTGAGGTCACGGCAGGCTCCCGCCTTTTCCAGAGGACTGCCGTATCACGTTGAGAGACGGAAAATGATACTCGAGTTACAAATCGGAGGAAACGTACAAAAGCCACCTCGAGGGCTTGTTAACATGACCGCGCTGAGAGATTTATTTAGCTGTATTTAAATCAAGAATAACATTAATAAAAAAGAAGGATGATATAAAGCAGGGGACGGCCAGATATTACTGAGTTCAGCAGGGTCTACTGCACTCTCACACCGTGCGGTGCAATGGCTAATACGTATTCCAGCACTGCTCTGGGAAAACACTAATCTAATACTAATCCTGGAATATTTTAACTAAACTTATAAACTGCTTTCATATGTAAATCCCAGGACATTATCCGTACAATAAAAGTTTAATATAATACACCGACCTGTTTTCGTATCCAGACTTAAATTTGAAGTTTGCATGGCCTAAACCAGAAGGAGTTTTTATTTCTTTTAATGTGATTTCAACTACTCTGCTCCAGGAAACCTTTGGAGGACAAACCAAACACCATCACCATCCATCCAACCATCCACGAACCTATGTAGTTCAACTAGGGCCCGCGGAGACCCGCGGTGACCACTGTATTTATTCCCATCTTGTATGACCGTCGTAGAACCTCCGGTCAACATTTACATGCACATTTACACACATTTACACACACACTACTGGCAATTAGCCTAATCAGCAGGTCTTTGGGCTGTGGGAGGAAACCGGAGAACCTGGAGGAACCCCACCAGACACTGGGAGAACATGCAAATTCTACACACACAGACCCAAGGTGGGAATTGAACCCAGGACCTGGAGGCGACAGCGCTAACCACCAAGCTGCCGTGCCGCCATAAAGACCAACAGTTGCCCTTGGTTCATCCCTATAGTACAGATTTATTTGTAATGGTTAGGCTTTGGGGTCTATTTATACTTGTAGCCTCCAAAATATTTTTCCCCATGAAACATGACTTGGAATCCATTTTATCGCCATGCTCTCGAAACCTACTGGTGACTCTCAGACAATACTGTTCATCAAACTAATACATTTAGTCTCCATAATCTCCTCCTTACCTTCGGTCATCACTTCACCGCATTGATGTTCTCAATCTGCAATCTCTAAAGGTGTTGGAGCATACAGTACGTATCGGCTTCTGTTCACATACTGTATTTTCTGTATACCGTACCAGGACTGTTGCTGAGCGTCCTGAGACTGCAACCATGCCTGTGATTATTTGGTTTAATGCGCACAGTTAGAAGTCTGTAACAGGATAATGTGAAAGTGGGAAACGGAAACAGGACGAGACAAGGTTGAAGATTAATATGGAATGTGTGTCTTATAAATGTGCAGGGGAAGGTTACGGAATTATTTCTGCAGCGATTATTATGAAGAATTTCTCAAGCCCATGAGGAAGGCAGACTGGGTGTGTAGATACGATCTGTTCATGTGCTTATGTTTAACCCCTTTCCAGTTAATAGCCACAAAATCTCTCACGCCTGAAGAACATCAAGGAGTTCGTCTATTCGCAGACTTTTTATAGTGCACAGTGAAATAAATCCTGTATGTTTTCTTATTAAAGCCAAGCCAAAGGCCCTTTCAAAAGCATTATGATTGGGTTACATTACATCTGATATTGTATGAAAAATGCTGGTGAGAAAATGAACATGACAAACGCTAGCAAAAACATCAACTTTTCACTCGGATAATAAAAATTACAAATACAAAATGCAATTTTTAAACTATGATTTCATTTATAAAGGGGGGGGGCAGTCGAAACCAGCCTGGTCCTATGTGAAAAAGTAATTGCCCCCTAAACCTAATAACTGTTTGGGGCAACAACTGCGATCATTGCGATATCCGGCAATGAGTCACATCACTGTGGAGGAATTTTGGCCCGATTTTCTTTGCAGAATTGCTTTAACTTAGCCACATCGGAGGGTCTGTTTACGGATCTCAATCGGATTTAAGTCCGAACTTTGACTAGACCACTCCAAAATCTATTTTAGCCATTCCGAGTGTGTTTCAGATCATTGTCCTGCTGCATAACATAACCCAAGTGCGCTTGAGCTTGAGGTCATGAACGGATGGCCAACAATCTCCTTCAGGATTTAATGGTAGAGCGCAGAACTCACGGTTCCATCAATTATGGCAAGTCGTCCAAAGCCTGCAAGGCCCCAGAACATCTCGTTACCACCACGTTTGACGGTTTTATATATGTTTACATTTTTGTCTCATCCGTCCACCGAAAATTTGCTCAAAATGGGATAATCCAGATTTGTGTTCTTTTAGGTCATCAGTGGCTTTCGCTCCAGAACTCTCCCAGTCTCGTTCTTGTTGTTGAATCATGAACATTGACGACAGTTAATACTTAACTGAGGCAAGTGAGGCTTGCAGTTCAGTAGGGCTTCTTTTATGAGCTCCTGGATGAGGCGTCGCTGTGCTCTTGGAGTAATTTTGGTAGGCCGGCCACTCCTGGGAAGGTTTACTGTACCACTGTTCCAAGTTTTCTTCATTTGTGGATAATGGCTCTCACCATGGTTCACTGGAGTTTCCAAAGCCTTGGAAATGGCGTTGTAACCCTGTCCAAACTGATACATGTCTGATACTTTGTTTCTCTTCTGTTCTTGAATTACGTTAGATCGTGGCATGATGTGTTGCTTTTTGAGACCTTTTAGCGAGCTTCACTTCGTCAGACAGGTTCTATTCAAGTGATTTCTTAACTGAACAAGTCTGGTAGTAATCAGGTCTGTATGTGGCAAGTAGAATTTAACTTAGCTTTCCAAAAACTGTGGCTACATTTATTTACAAGTCCTTTTTCACATGGGGCCAGGCAGGTTTGATAAAAGAACTGAATAATAAACCGCATTTTTTGTTTACTCGAGTTATCTTTGTGTAATATTAAAATTTATTTGATTATCTGAATCATTTAAGTGTGAAGAGAGTGCAAAAAAAGAAGAGAAAAAAAAATCAGGAAGGGAGCAAATACTTCTTCAGAGCACCGTATATTAAACGAGCACTGACGACAGCTTTCTTTCCTCGAGTAAAGTGTGTGTGATACAGCAGATAAAGCCATAGCTTTAACAACTTGTACGTTAATGCACTGAAGTGGCTCTAACCACAAAAATTTTAATGGGTTTCAGGAAAAACTGGGACACAGAGAGAGAGATTCACAGAGTGTGAGTAGAAATCTTTTTGAAATGTCTCCGCTCGTCTGTTGAGTTTGGCTTGAGAAGGCTTGCTCTGCGTTTGCCCAGAAGCCTGGCTACTCTCCGTGTGTTTCCATTTCGTTCACCTTATCGGCCACCTGCCTTCAGCCACGGAGCTTTACTGACCGCTCCCTTCCCGTTCCTTTAATTTTCTCCACCTCTTGAGTCCTTGTCATCTTGAGCACGCCACTGAGCCAAGGCAAACTGCTTTGAGAGCGGTGAG
>JAOTQY010000014.1:13604040-13614539 GCA_026413445.1 Dolichallabes microphthalmus
CCCCCCCCCCCCCCCCCAAAAAAAATAATGCGAAACTCAAAATAAAAATATTCTTAGAGACGTTTAACATATAAATTATGATTCTCAGAGACGTTTCTAAGATACGTGATAAAGATCAGGATATAAAGGCCGGCTTACACACTGACGACAAGCTGTTTAAAACTGTAAAGAATCTGTTAACACCATATATTTATTATTAAAGAAATATAATAGTTAATGAAAAGAAAGCTTTTAACAGGACCATTAAGTGCTTTTTGTAATTTTATACAGGCTCTATATTATATGCTGTAAAACCTAACAACTATTTCACTTATAGTTCTGTACAAAAGTCTTGGGCACATACAAAAATATGGTATAAGCAAAAGATGCTTTAGAAAACATTTCTGCATAAAAGAAACTACTATAAAGAGCAATAAATAACTACAAAATAAACAGTCAATATTTGGAGTGAAAACTCGTTGCTTAAAATCAAGATTTGTGAAGCTTTATAAGTAAAACAGCTGTTAGGTTTTACTGAGCTTGCTGGAGAATATAGTTCTTCTGGTAACTTTGTCACACTCGCTCCTTTCCATCTGAAAACTGGTCTGTCTTGTACTATATATTTATTTTTTCTTTACAGCCATACAGTATATTCTCCTGTAATGTTATTTATTTATTAATTTTATAAAGTTGTATATGGAAATAATGAATGATTTTGTACATAATTATGCAGACATGATAAACATGTATAACAAAATTGGTACAGCATATAATATGGTGCCTAAGACTTATTAGCACAGTACTGTATATACTTACACAAACACTCATATACACACATATACTGTATACATAAATATACATATTTCATATTTCGAAATGTGTTTTCCCATAGAAAATCATGGAAATGCAGATAATCCAGTCCAAGCACCCAGAAATATTACCAATATTACCGGTTTCCATCACTATAATCATATTTTTGCATGTAAAAACGATAAAACCCTTTAGAAATGACATGAAAATAAAGTTAAAATGTGAAATAAATAGACATTAAACCTCAAATACCCTTAATTTATGATTTCTCCCTTTGGCACCGGCTGCTTTAAAAACCAGACTGAACGCGGATCCCTTTTCTTCTTGCTACCGAACAACCTTAGGGCTCGTGGTGCTGTGTCTTCAATAAAACTTGCACAAAATGCAAAAAAAAAAAAAGAAACGTATGTAAGCGTGCTTCGCTCGGCTTTCCACTAAATGGCCTTTCACAACTTCGTAATCCAATTTCTTGCAAAATTTTAGTATAGGCATTCGTATACCAGTGTGTCTATGTATGTGTGTGTGTGTGTACACTATATTACCAAAAGTATTCGCTCGCCTGCATTCACATGCATATGAACTCGAGTAACATCCCATTCTTAATCCATAGGGTTTAATATGATGCTGGCCCCGCCCCATTTGCAGCTCTAACAGCTTCAAGGTTGAGGAGTGTGTGGATGGGAATCTTTGTCCGTTCTTCCAGAAGCACATCTGTGAGGTCAGACTCTGACTGATGTTGGACGAGATGTTGGCCTGTCCCACAGTCTCCGCTCCAATTCGTCCCGAAGGTGTTTGTTCTGTCAGGTTGCGGTCAGGACTCTGTACAGGCCAGTCAAGCTTTTCCACTCCGAACTCTTTCGGGCTCGGCCCCTTACTTGCAGCGAAAGGAACTTTCGGCGTACCGAGACATTTTGGACATTTTCATGCTGCCGACAACGTGGGAACAGTTTGGGGACGACCGCTTCCCGCTCCAGCGGCCACTGAGCGAGAGAGTGTGACGGACGCGGACACTGGCACGGATTCACGAGCAAAACAGGTCATGTGACTCAATGTCAAACTACATCGATGTACCAGGTCTCAGTCTAAATCTCGTTATAAAGTCAGAATACCGCCTCACCCTAATAGACACACGGAGACACGCCAAACAGCAGATTAAAGGAGAAGAACAAAAAAATTATTACATATATATATATATACACACACTGTACAGATTTATGTTTTTGATTTCTATTTCAGTCTTCATGTAAAACGACACAAAGCCTCCGTGTCAGGTGGACGTTACCACCGCGCTATTACTGGAGACTGGTTCTTCTGTACGGTTTGGTGGGAAAGTGATTACATCTCGGCTGGACCCCAAACCACATGCTACACTTATGCACTTAGTATCAACTAAGTCTAATAGTTTGGGACGCATCCCTTCCCAACAGGAAGAACCAAAAATCGAGCTTCTCTCTCTCTCTCTACACCCTAAAAAAAAAAGAAAAGAAAAAAAAAAACACCTGTTAAGTAAATGTTGGTTCGACTGGAGCGCGCTGCAGGGCATTGTGGGATTTATTTCCCTTGCGCTTTGTCAGGCAGGGTCACTAACTTCACTAAGTGATGCAGTGTTCAGGAGGACTGTACACACATACTGATGAACAAAGTGTCGACTTCATTGGAGGACTCGATAACGTGTGCACTACTTCAAGTAAAGAAAGGTAAAGAAATTCCATGTGTGTGTGTGTGTGAGAGAGAGAGAGAGAGATATGTATGCAGAACCATTTCCAGATCCTCATTAATCAACTCTACACCTGACAGCCGAGCTGACAACCCCACATGTTTGTTATACACACACAACACTCAGCTGACTGCCTCTCTAAAGACACACACACACACTGGAATCGGCTGGCGCACTTGACATTCTAGGAAAGTATTTCCCTTTGACGGTGCCTGCGGTTTGCTCTGAAGGTCTAATGAAGTCCAGGTCCTCCTCTCCGGCGTCTCCTCTGTACAGCTGGGCCACCGAACACAGCGCCCTCATGAATATTTCATTCAAACCCTATTATGCACGTGCGTGTGTGTACGTGTAACAAGTCACATGATAACTACGATTATATTTCAGGTCAGCGTTTCGAGAAGCGACTGAGCTAATGGTGTAAACAGAGGGATGGGGGGGGGGGGGGGTTTCGAGAGAAAAAAGCGTGATTACAATCAACTAAAGCTGACGTCTAAACAGGGCGCAAACAAAACCCAACACACACACACACACAAAGTGAATCCTAGTGTTTTGGCTTCATCCGGTGATCAGCGTGTGGATAAAAGACTTGGAATTAGGAAAAGAGCCACATTCTGTCTGAAACACAGAGAGGATTTAAAGGGATTTGTGTGTGTGTGTGTGTCAAAGAAAAGGGAAAGAGTGAGCAAAAGTGAGCAAAAGAGAAAAGGGGGGGGGGGGGGGGCTTGTGAATTATTAAAGAGTGTTTTGTTTCACTTAGTGATCTGCAGCTTGTCAGCATGGCATGTGCTCTGGCACAACACACAACAAGATACACACACTTATATATGCGTGTGCACACACACACACACACTCCTAGGAGAAGCTGTGTATTTACACAGGGTTGCATCAGAATTGTATTCGTTGTGAAAAGCAAATAAGGCCTGCGATGACCGGAGGACAGGGAAGATATTTTTAAAACGTATTTTTTTATTATTATAATTATTATTATTATTCCCCTTAAAGCCTGGCTGTTTGGGTAACGAAGCTCGGATTTCGTGCCACCGCGAGCGTTTTCCCTTAAATATATCATTAATATTCACACCTGGATTATTATTACCTAAGCTGGAGGAGTGTCCTGGAGAAACCGGCAACGATCGCAGCAGCTACACGAGAGGCGGATTTCATTTATTTCATTTCTGATCCACGTGGCACCGCGTGAATAACAATAAGCTGATACGGACACTCCAGGGATTGTTTTAAAGAATTGAGTTCAATACGTGGCTCATATTCATATAAATCAAAGAGCGATGTAGAATATGTATATATTTACATTAAAACCAGTTTTTTTAAAAACATAAATATCGACACATTCTGCAGTGTGTTGAAACAATCTTCATTTTAAACACAAGGTCTTCGCTCAAACCCCCTCTGTCTCTCTCTCCTTCTCCACATGTGCTGTTTCAGTGTCTATGTAAATGAGCTACTCCTTAGCCACGCCCCTCATAGAACAGCAGAGCCAGGGGGAGGGGTTCTTCTTATATGAGGTCACATGAGGAGGGAAATCTAATCTTTTTTTAAAAGACAAAAGGCAGGGGAAAAAATAAAATAAAATTATACACACACACACACACACACACAGACACACACACACACACACACAAAAGAGCTGCCTAAACATGGCTACACAGGGAAAGCTTTAACTAAAGACAGAATCTCTGTAATGACATACACAAACAAAAAAACTTGCGAACAGGAGGAAAAGAAAGACAACAGACGAGAGGAAAGAAAAAAGAAAAAGAATTTTTAAAAAAATGACAGAAGTCGTCGGAAGAAAAGAAAGGATGGAAAGGAAAAAGGAAAAAAAACAAGGAAAGAAAGAACATGAAGAAAAGAAAGAAAGGAAAGGACAGGCAGAGGAGCAAAGAAAGGAAGGACACAAAGCAAGAAAAGGGCAGAAAGGAAAAAAGAGGAAAGGGATGAAAAGACAGGATGAAAAGGCAAAGATATGGAAAGAAAACTAACGTAAGGACAGAAAGAAAAGGAAAAGAAAAAAAGGACGGAATAAGAAGCAAAGAAAAAGAGACAGGGATAGAAAAGGAAAAGAATAATCTAAAGGGGGGAAAAAAGAAATGAAAGGATAGGACAGAGAAGTGAAAAAAGAAAGAAAGGATACAAAGCAAAGAAACAGTAAGGGGAAAAAGAGGAGGAAAGAAAAGGACAGACGAAAAAGCAAGAGCATTATAGGAAACAAAAGAAATAAACAAAGAGAAGGAAAAGAAATGAAAGAGGGGGAAGTAAAAGAAAGGACAGGGAAAGAATGGATTTTTAAAAAGAAGGAAAAGGAAAGTAAATGTTATCTAACGGGTGGCCTTTAGTCTTGATTTGTTGTACTCTACTGAATCCTTAAATCTGATTGGTCGAGAGGCGTGGATTAGATTTACACACCACCACAGATCAGACAGCGGCTTTCTTGGTTTCAGTCATCAGTTTTTGCACTAAGGAATAAAAGAGAAATTAAGAGACAATAGTACTTTACTTACATCACATAATGATAATCTCACACAGACTCCGGATCGGTGAGATTTATTACATAAATAAGGGGTGCGGAAATAAAGCGGTACTTTACTGTACGATACACTCCTGGATCATTTTCTGTACAACATCCCAAACCAGAAGAGGAGCTAACTGAGACCTCACCCACGACTCAGCCATGCAAATGAGCGTGAAGCGTCTGGCGCTCGAGCGGGTGAGAGGAATCTGTGATTAGTAAACGTCATCCTGTCAGCGGTTCTGCCTATTAATTAGAAACTAGAATAATCAGAAACGTCAGTAAACTTGCGCCACGGGCAACGAAAAAGATAAATAAAAATAATAATAATAAAATGTCCCTCCTCCTTCTCTCAGACAGTCGAGATTTAATGTAGGAGTTTATTATTAATTTAACACGGTCCTCATTAACATTCAAGCTCCATGCAGAACATTCCTGCACTTTCTTCCTCTCTCTCTCTCCGTCATATTCGTTTTTTTCACCCTCCTAAATAAATAAACACCCAATAACTCCCCTAGTATCTCCAGGAAAGAAAAAAATAAATAACTATAATGAGCAGCCACACGATTTCAGAGGGTTTGACTCGGATGGGTCATATCATGTTAAATCTCAAAAAAAAAAGTCAGATGAGTGCACGTGCTGATTAAACCTCTAGCGCCGAGAGCCTGCTCAACATCGGTTCACACGCTCGAGTCAGATCTTCCATCGCTCTCTAAACGTCTGCCTTTGACATGAACTTCACGAAAGAGCGTCCGTCCAAAACCCGAAACCGCTAAATTTTAGCGCCGCCTCCTCATCCTGCTTCGACTGAACTGAACGTTTTTTAGATGATTTTTTTTTTTCCTTAAAAAAAGGAACGGTTTTTGTTCAATAATAAACTCTGAACGTGTGTGGAGTCGGAGAAGGGGATGGGGTGGGGGGGTGGGGTGGGGGTATGTCGTGGGTGTTTTGGAGGCGGCACAGGATGAACTCGCTCGGGTTCGGAGGTGGCGAGCGCCGCCACTGCTGGCTGGAGCCAAAAACCATCTCTCGCGTGAAGAACGTTCGAGATGAACGCAGGATAAACATCCTATATCCTTCACGCGTTGTTGCGTCTCTCCTTTTTTAGTCTTTTTTTTTCCCGTCTTGATGAGACCATGTACTCCGTTCCCCGCGCGGCCGTATAACGCTCTGTCTGAGCGCTGCGATGCGACGTATTTGGCCTTTGCTCCTCCGCGGCAGTGTCTCAATGTGTTATGGCCATCAGGAGCGACTCAGGGGCGATGCGCGGCGGCTCTGCAGCTATAATGGAAACAAAATGTTTCTCTTTCTGCGGCTGGGGAGCCGGGGATCCGTTTCGAAAGAGAAACCGTATTCGCCCGTGCCCCAGGTGACCCCGAGACGCTCTCAGACTCTGACTGTGAGAAAAATAAAAAATAAAAAAGGAAAGGCAGGGAGAGTCTGAGAGACAGAGAGAGAGATTTACAGTGACGAAGCAAAATGGGGCACAAAGCAAAGTGTAGTGACTGTGAATGTGCATGGTGCTAATGCAGGAGCGAAGACAGTCCGGTCAGCTCAGTCCCCGCCCACAGGGACATCCGACGACCCGCATCGGACTGGAAGGAAACTGTGTCGGGGATGTGGGTGCAGACGGAGCCGTTCTTCAGAATATACACACACACACACACACACACACACACGATGTGCCCTGGACCAATACACACGAGAACAGGAGGAAGAGCGGTCCAGGCCTTTACAACCACAATGGTATGGGGTCTCTGTCTGTGAGGACTCGAAAAACACCACGCCAGCAGGAGAAAGGAAAGAACATAAAGGACAGGAAAGGAAAAGAAAGAACAAGAGGGAAATGGGAAAAGGAAGGAAAAAGGAAGGAAGGAAGTGACAGAAAACAACCGCAAAAAAGCCGGAGGGAGGACCGATATAAAAAGTCCAAAAAAAAAATTTTTTTTTTTTAAAGAAAAGAAAAGAAAAGCAAGGGAAGGAAAGGAAAGATAGAATTAAAATAAGTAAAGCAAATAACAGGGAAAGATGGAAAGGGAAAAGGGAAAAAACAAAGAGGACAGGAGAGGACAAGATAGAGGAGAGACAGAAAGAAATAATGGGAGGACAGAAAATGAAAGGATGCAAATGAAAAGAATAGGAAGACGTAAGAGGAAAGAAAGAGGGACAGAAAAAAAGAACAAGGAAGGAATAGAAGAAGAAAAAAAAGGAATAAGGAAAGGAAGGTAGAGATGGAAAGGACAATAAAAGAAAAAAACAAACAAAGAAAAAGAATGGAAGGAAAGGAACAAATAATAATAATAAGAAGAAGAATAGAATCATAAAAGTAAAGTAGGAAAATAAAAGAAAACAAAGCAAATGAGAAGAAATAGTGAGACAGTCCCGGTGTTGAGGCCTCAGTCTAGAGGTTTGGAACGTGGGTGTGTGGAGCACGAGAGAGAGAGATGGAGTCGGTGTGATGTGGTGCTGCGGTATCTCCTCCAGCAGCACCATACAGAGAGGCTACACCGAATAAACACAAGCTGATATCTCACACACACACACACAGAGAGAGAGAGAGAGAGAGAGAGAGAGAGAGAGACTCCATCCAACTTTAACTGTCACCTCAAATCTACAGCTACCTCTCCATCACTGTTCCCACACACACACGTACGTAACCCAATCAAGTTAGACCTCATGACAACTGCTATCTGGACAGACACTCCACACAGAGGCCACAGGGTCCACGGTCCACCCGGGTACTAAAGTTAGCGGTGTGGTTGAGGCCCGAGTGTTCGGATTAGGTCATAAAGCAGGAGCTCAGAGCTGGACTCGGTCTCAGTGGGTCATTTCTGAGAAGAGCAGAGATGTCCGCCATCAAAAACACAACCGGTCCCCTACTTTTAGACACCATACATTTAAATACATGCCTGTTTTTTTTGGTGTGTGTGTGCGGACTTGAACCAAAGGCACAAAAACACACAGACGCGATCGCGGTCCTACATTGCCATCTATAGGCAGGATTTAGAAGAGGAAAGGAAAAAAAAAAAAAAAAAAAACAGTAACAGTGTGCATATTGTGTGTGTGTGTGTGTGTGTGTGTGTGTGTGTGTGTGTGTGGGGTACCTTTTTCTGGAGCACGGTAACTTTGCGCTCTTTGACATCGAGCATGTCTTTGAGGTCGTGGATTTCTCCACCGAGTGTGCCTTTCTCCTCGGACACCTCCTGGATCTGCTTCGTCTTCTTATTCAGCATGGCTTCCTTTTCCTCCAGGCGCAGACGCAGGGCGTCCACCTAAAACACACACACACACACACACACACACACACGATTCAGAATGGTCCAGGCATATTTTCAGACGTACTGATGTGAACTACACACACTATACATCGTGTAAATCAGTGTGTGTGTGTGTGTGTGTGTACATCCACGGTCACTGGGAATTAATCCTGATTCATGATTCCGGATTTTTATTTTATTTTTAAAACGTCCTTCTCTTAAAATGAACGTAGTTGTTGTCCGTCAAACAAGTGATGAGGTTTTGTTTAAAATGTCCTGCTCTTCTTGTGTGATGCAACACCGCCCCCTTGTGGCACCTTCTCCGCATGACAACACTCACCACATCCTAATCTTTGAGATAAAAAGGAGAATTCTCACATCATCTGGTTTGCTCATTAAACTCCACTCCAAAGCCTCGACGTGAACTTCTCATCAACAAAAAAGATGATAAATCTACAAAGCGGCGTTCAAGTCAAAGCAGGACTTTTGATTATGCAGAAATAACAGAACACAGTTATGAGAGTTTAAAAAAAAAACACCTTTATTTCTCTATATAACCCCCGGCTACACTAATGCACTTATCACAGTGTTTCACTAGAGCTCGGACACCATGCCTGTGTTTTCGCAGTACTCTGATCGGACTGCCTGCTTAATGTCTGAAAAGCTGGCCTCCCAGGAACTCTAAAGGCCCAAACCATGTGGAAACAACTTTTGAGTGAGGTCAGGACTATACACTCCACATAAGTCAAAAACGCTGATAATTATTTACAAGTGCTCTTAGACTTGGGTCTACATGAACGCACTTTATTATATTCTTCCTTACAGATCCACTACAGGATGTATTTGCATCATTACTGGTGTGTGTGTGTGTGTGTGTGACCTCGGTCTGTAGAATGGCAGCTCGCTGTTCTTTGGCAGTGAGAGACTCTTTGAGGACGTCGACGTGCTGCTTGCTGTCGGAGAACTGGTTGGTGAGCGTCTCGAGTTTGGTCTGCAGGCCCAGGAGCTCGGAGTCCTTCCTGGAGAGGTCCTGCTTCACCTGGTCAATCTGCACAACACACACAGCTAGTGAGCTCAAGCTACATCTACACATGCGCAGCACTCGTTAGCTCATCGTTTTCTGTTGTCCTTCTCTTTTCCAACCTTAATTGCATAAAAAAAAAAACTGAGATCGCAATATGGACCTATATGGTAAATATACATGTAGCTGGGAATTTATGTAGAATTTGTCAATAATTTATGTTGTTGTTGTTGTTTTTTTTTAATAATTCTGAGGTAATAAATATCGCCAGACATCCTCTTAATGAGATCATCTGCCCAGTTGTTTGCTGTTAGCCTAAACAGACATGTTTGAAAATAAAATGGAGTTTAAAATCACAATGGCATAATCGAAATGTGATTTCTGATCAAATCACGCGGCCCCGATGCCAACAGCGTCATCCTCAAGTCAGGTAG
This sequence comes from Dolichallabes microphthalmus, assembly GCA_026413445.1. Classification (NCBI taxonomy): domain Eukaryota; kingdom Metazoa; phylum Chordata; class Actinopteri; order Siluriformes; family Clariidae; genus Dolichallabes; species Dolichallabes microphthalmus. The sequence continues at coordinate 13,613,786 of JAOTQY010000014.1, forward strand.
TGAGGTAACACGACTAACATTTATCTAGCGGCCCGATTTCACTACCTGATTTGTGTCGGGCGCTGCCATCTTGTACACGTGACCGTGGTCTCTCCACCTGGACAAACTTGTCGCTCCTTTGCAATTTGGCTCACACAATACACATTTATTAGCTTAAATTATCCAGCATTATACGATCCAGAGAACTCAACTAAATATTCCACAATCAATGAAATATGTGATCAATGAAATTATGTAATATTTTGAGATTAATTCAGGAAAAACCTAATTATATTTGTCAGTAGTCTAGAGCAAGGGGTTATTCAAACATCAAGATATTAGTCACATTTCCAAGATCCAAGAAACAAATGTCCATGAAACAAATCGGGCAGCGACGCAGATCAGGTAGTGACACGGCCAACAATGAACGCTGGACACAAGTAAAAAATTAATTAATTAATTAATTTAAAAAAATATATATATATATATTAGGGCTGCACGATATTAGGAAAATATGCGATATGGTTGTTGAATATTGCGATAATGATATTTCTTGCGATATAACATTTCCCTAGAGAAATGCATTTATTATTATTGCCTTTTTTTTTTATATGTATTGATCATACTAAAATAAACAGGTAGATATTCGTCTAATCAGGTGAAAAAGAAACTATATGTCAAGGAAGTTGCAAATATTGAGACTTCAGAACACTATGAATGACTTAAACCCCTCAGCAGATATTCTGATTTCTGGTTTGCTGTTACCACAGACCTG
>JAOTQY010000014.1:13716891-13736697 GCA_026413445.1 Dolichallabes microphthalmus
GTGGGCACTGGCTGGAATCGAACCCAGGCCTTCCGCATGGCAGGCGAAACACCTACCACTGAGCCACCAGTGCCCCCGTTTCAGAAATATAATAATAATTATAATAATAAACGGATGATGAATTATGATGGAAGAGAAGGGAGCTCCAGAGAAAATGGAGGATTTGCATTTTCAAACACAAACGTACAACAAAAGTCGTGGGGTTTGTGCAGGTTTACTTCACCACATTATATTCCCTTTAGCTGCGTGTTCATACCACTGCTAGTTATTTTAACCACATTTTTTTTTTGTTATTGTATTGTTGTTTTTTAAATTTTTTTATTGTTGCTATAATTAACTTCTGCTTTTCTAGACCTTGTGCTTTGTTGTAGTTGGCTGGAAATGGTTAAAACAGTATATAATTTTTTTTTATGATTCCTCTTGTTAAGGATACATACCCTTATGAAGATTTTGTATAATTTGTTGTAAACTGTAATGGATTTGCCTTTAGGGTGAACGATCATTCATATTAACCCTTAGAAATCTGACATCAGTGCCATCGCTTGAGTTTTCGTTTAATACCTTTTTCATTCTTTACTTTACATTTACCAGCTCACCAGCTTGTGGAACTTTTGTTGCCTTTTAAATATCTTTGATAGGAGGCAGGAGGTCAAGGTAAGGCCAAACCGCCCTGTGCAAATATACTTGTGCACTCCGACGGCGACGCGGGGAGACAAGTATACTTGCCTACAGCTTTCTAAGGGTTTCATTATTGTATACCCTTTCTGACGGAAAAGCCAGGAAGTGTTGTTTTTTTTTTTTTGTTTGTTTTTTTAACACAGCAGCTCCGAGCACAACCAGTACATTGTTTCAGTGTTAACAGTCACGTAAAGCTCTGAATCATCTCCACATGCATGAAGGCCCTGCTCACTCCCAGACTAACAACGTGACGCTGTCTGTGTGTATAAAACGTTCGGATGCATATACTAAGCGCGTGGTCTAATCTGAGTGCCTCAGTGGCTCCTCAGAAAGGTCACGGCTTCGTCTATGCATGTCTGTTAATCCACAATCAGTTATCTGGTCTGTGATGAATGTTATTCTGACTTTACTTTTCTTTTTTGTTTGTATCTGTTTCCACCACTACTGTCTCTGTCTCTCTCTCTCTCTCTCTCTCTCTCTGTTCCTCCTTTTCTATTTTTCTGTCTCTCACTGTCCATACTGTAGCAGATTCCGCCTTCGCAGCCCAGTACGGCTCTTCCTATGGTCCCCATCAGCATCCAGGCCACACCCTGGAGTGATCCAGTCAATCCACAGGTATTAAGACTTTCTCCCCGTTTCAGCAGTTTAGTTATTAAAGAGGCCAGTGTGGGCAAAAACATTAATTTTAATATTTGTCCTTTATCTGAATTCTCTTCTGCGTGTGAAAGCTGCGGACTCCGGGGACTCTCTATCTATCTGTCTGTCTGTCTGTCTGTCTGTCTATTTCTATCTATGTCTATCCATTTCTTTATTTATCGCTCTATCTGTCTGTCTCTATCCATTTCTTTATCTGTCTATCTCTCTGTCTATCTCTTTATCTGTCTATCACTCTATCTGTCTATCTATCTATCTCTTATACTGTGTTGTATTTGTTTCTTATAGTATGGAGGTTACTACATCCCAGCAGTCCCTTCGCAGGTAGAGAAATTCCCCAAAACCCACTACCACCACCACCACTACTCTCTCTCACACACACACATACACGCATACACTTCTCTCTTTGCTTTGTCACTCCTGGCCTTCTCCAGTTTACACTATCTTATGCATCACGAATCAGCTTTGCCCACTTTATATAAAAAGCTTTAAGCTTGTGGTGTTTATGAAAGCTCTGTATTGTTTGTTTATCATTTCTGTGGACAAATATATTGTAGCTGCTTATATACCTTGGTTAGTGAAGATGAAATGGAGAATTTGCAGTCTTAAGCATCCAGTCACGCTAGTTTCCTATTGCTTTAAATACATTTCTAACTCAAATTTACCTCAGTCTAACAATACATGTCCCAGATTGGTGGAATGACTTAATTACATTTGCTTTAATAAATGTCTCTGATTCTCATTGCCTACTAATGTCATGATAGACGATGTGGGTCTGTCCTTCCTGATTATTGTTTAGTAAGTTGTCCATCTTTATGCATCCACGTTCAGGAATATTATAGTCGTTAAGAACAAACACTAAATGAATTATACTGTATTCTAGATTCCAGTGTTGCACAAGATTCCTAATTGCACTTAACATTAAGCGCTCTCTTTCATGGCCAACCTTCTGACTGTGGCTTTCATTAAGAGAAACTGGTTATCTGAGGCTGCGTTTCCCATTGTGCTACTTGCCGAGAATGTGAAAGTCTGATTGTCTTCTGTATGTGTCCATTGTTGCTGTTTGTTCTCCAGGTGGTTCCTCAGCAGGTGTCTCTGAGCGCTCAGCAGCCCAGTGTCCCGTTCCCCCCACAGCAGCAGCAGCCTCCTCCACCACAGCCTGCCAGCTCAGGCCTCGCCCAAACACTCATCCAGCCAGGGTCTCCTGCTGCACAGGTAATCGCACATACACTCACACTCAGATTCGCACTTCACTAATGTCAGCAAAGATTTCTCATTCATACTAATCGATTCATACCTAATATTCATTTTCTCTTATTTCTTTTATTATTTACATGGTGTAACATTCTCGTTCCTGAGTATAGGAGTACAGTTCCATAGCACTAGATAGCTGACCAATACTAGTTACAGTAAGTCTGTCATTACTGCTTAACACTAGAAAATCTGCTTTCCCTTGGAGGAAAAAAATCTGTGGCCAAGAAAAGAAATCCTTCATTTTAACACAATCAATTTGGGTCGTAGTAATTAACTATTAATAACAATTTATCTAACTGCCACCAGTGTTCTTGCATAGCTCTCTATAACATCAGATCTGACCATTCACACCACGTACTTGTATTAACACGCTCATCCTTATATGATATTGTTTCCATAGTAACAGCTAATTCACTGTGAGTTGCATTCCCAGGTTACTAAATCTCGTTCATGAATAAGTGAATCTTTCCGTTAGGAAGGAGTCTCCAGTGCGAGTTTTCGTGTAAAGCGAATGAATATCTTCAGTGCAGAGAAATGTACGCTTTGATTTGATTGAAATTAGTCTACTTCACCGGTTTCAATAAATCAGTCCGGGAGAGCGATGATAGAAAATGGCTGTCCTGTAAAGCTGTCCCAGTGGAGAATAATCCTACAAAAACAGAGGTCACAGTCCAATACAGTGGAAAACAGCCCTGAGACAGATTTAGTCACGTGGATTGGTATATTGTATTTTTGTGTCCAAGGCGTTTAAGACTCGTCGGACTTAAGAACAAATCGGACTTATGAACGTGCTCCCGGAACGGAACTCATTCATAAGCAGGTGACAACCTGTACTATGCAATACTAATAAAGTTCTATCTATCTATCTATCTAGTAATGAAACTTCCAAAATAAAAAATGACCTTGCCACAATACATTGTAACATAAAACTAAAACATGTGTAGGTATTTAATTTATTTAAAAAAATATATAAATGTTGGTGGAAGACAAAGGGCTGCTTTTCTAGGAAAATAACATACTTTGTGGTGTAAATGGAATCACACCCCTCTGTCGTATTTCATCACATTCCTGTTTCACTCATATAATTAAAAGTTAGTTTCAAATATAATATAAAAAAATATACACAGCTAAACCAGTTTGTCTAGCAAGTTGCACTGATAGTTGTTTAATACACACACACACACACACAAAAAAAACATATTTCCTCTTGTTGAGAATGAAATATATCTGAGCATGAACTTCATCCACTTCATATGCATTATAACAGTGTGTGTAGGTTCAAGTCTGACCTGTGGTCTTTGCATGCTACCCATGTCTGGGTGTCTGTATGTTTGCATGGTTGTCAGCAGTGTGTTAGTGAGTCGAGTCCTTGGGTTGTGTCCCCGTCACAGTGCGTGGAGCGTCTGTTCTTCCAATACCAGGTAGCTCTGGTGCAGGTAGCCCTTCTGGGTTTTTAGCCTTTACCACCATGATTTGGTGTGCCTTAACCCACCGTGTGTGTTGTATGTGTGTGTATGTGCGTGGGTATGTGTGTATGTATATATATTATATATGAAACACTGAGAACAGCCACTGAATTCTGTTGGTTTTGTGTGTTGTTTTTGTCATTCCTTTTGGTTTTGCGAACACTCAAGGTCTGTTTTTGGCACTCGGAGTGGAATGCCCTTTTTTCCCTTCTTTTTCTTCCCAAGTGTATTTTGCTTGAGGCATGAGGTTATGCTGATTGCTGCTAGTTTGCTCCCTTTGCATCACTTACTTATTTATTTATGTATTGATCTTACCTAAATGGATTCATGAACGATGATCTTCCCTGACTGCATTTGGCCTTGCAGCCTTCGTCGCCCCCTCCGATCCAGCCCATCCAGACTCCAGATCTCTCGCCCTTCATCCAACCGTTCATCACACTTACCCCACTGCCCCTCTCCTATTTCCCCCAGCCGTCTGTGCCTGGCCTGGGCCTCGTGCCTTCTGTATCAGTGTCCTCTCAGCCGCTCCCACTAACAGTGGTCCAGGGACAGCAGCCGTTCCTTGTGGTGGCTTCATCAGTTCCCTCCTCCCCAGCACCAGGAGCCGTACCATCTGCATCTCCCTCGGCACTGCTCACTGCGTCATCGCAGCCCCATACGATGCTTCCTCATCTGCCACTAGCAACCACTGTGCCAACAATCTGTGTGGCTACTGTTACCACTCCTACTGAGCAGCCTGGGTTTGCGCCAGACTCCCCAGCTCAGGTACCTCTGCGAAGGACGTCATGCCAAACAGCCTCGAACTGACTCACCATGTTGTTGTGTGGCAATTAATTTTTTTTTCATACATGTAAGCTGCATAGTCTGTATCGTAACGTTTTACAATGATGGAGTTAATTGATCAGAAGTATGACTCATGTCCGCGTTCATCTATACCTGATTTATTTTTCTTTTTTTTCTGTCTCATCTCGAGGTGGTTGTTGAGTTTTATTTTACTGTTCCAGGCATCCCAGATCGGTTCCCAGACTACAGATATGTCACAGCTTCAGGCTCCATCAGTGCCCTGTGGAATGGAAAGGTAAATCTCTTAGCTCTTTCTTTAGACATTTTTATACCACTGTTGAGTCTTGAAGTTTTAACAAGATGTGAGTTTACTTTCTTTAAAGTTCTAAGTTGTTAAAAAAACTAAAAATAAAAAAATCTGATGTGCCCACTCCAATATACTGTATACCGTACATCTAATACTTAGATCCTGTTATAGCAGCAGTTCATGTACTCACTTTGTTTGCTTTGTACAACAGCTGCTCTACATCAGGACTTCTTAAACTTAATATTCAAAAGTCCGGATTTGATTTCTATTCAAGATCAACAGTATGAAATGATTTGTGATAAGCAAAGGATTTTTTTATTTATTTAACTCAGTCTTTTAATCAATCATGCCCCCTTATCCCCAGTGAAAGGCAATCTTAATGCTTCAGCATGCCAAGACATCTTGGACAATGTTCTGCTTCCAACTTTGTGGAAAAGACAAGAAATGCCACTGTTTGCTAAATTTAAAGCAACATACATAAGTCATGGGCACTCATTTTTTCCCCTCATGAACCTGAGCAGCTTCAACTTTGGATTTTAAAAAAAGGTTTACAGGTGTTTTAGAGGAAAATTTAACTACAAGGGGAAAATCTTTAAAAAACTAAATAAGCAGGGTAAGTGTATCTGTTTTAATGCACGAATAAAAACGATTAAACAATGACAGCACGCTTCAATAATAAATTGAAAGTGTGTGTGTGGGGGGGGGGGGGCACAACATAGAGAATTCTACTAGCTGATCCAGGAGGACAGAAAGAGTGCAGCTGGTTCTGGTCACATGACGAAAAAGTTGCGATTTATTTTTATCTCGCTGAGGCGTGAACGCGAATCTTTGTCAGGCCACGTGTTTTCCACGATGAGCGCGCAGGAGATGCGAAACGTAAGCGCGCTCCAAAGACAGCATCCGTTAGCTAACGGGCTAGTTTTTTGTTTTCGAACGGAGCGCGTGTTTGCCGACCCCTGAACTCTAGCGCCGTCGGCGTTGCCATGACAACGACGTAAAACAAGGAAACCGATCACGTGTGGCCCTAGTCTCGTCACAGGATCTCCAATAAACTAAAAAACTTAACAGTTTGTTTGACAGGTATAACAAGTTTTTTTTTTTTTTTTACTATGATCGTTTACTATTATTTATTTCCAGAGCAGGAAATGTACACTGCCGCTTTATTGCGTCGTATTAATACGTTGCGAATTGGAAGTGTGTGACTTTGAAAAACCCTGCGCTGCCCTGTCCTTACGTCATAATAAGCTGATTAAAAGCAAGATTGTTGTTATAAAAAATATAAAATGTTTAAATTTAAAGATTATAATAAAGCTACGTTGTATTAAGCTAAGATATGTTTAAGCTTCAATAACTTAGAGAGAGAAGAAATACCAGACTGGCGAGAAAACAATCATTTAAATGAGAAGAGAAAGCTGTTTTGTGTGTAAAAACAAATTGTTCAGGTCATCAATAAGCTAAAACCGGTTATGACTGGTGAATTGCACATGTTGATATGGTATTTAGACATCTTTCACATCAGGCTGCATCACAACATCCTATTATTATTTTTATTTTGCTATACTAAATTGTCCAAAAGTATTTTCCCCCCTCTTATTTATCGTGTTTAGGTCCGTATAGCCGCGCGCACCACCTTTTAACAGCGTTTTGTGCATTTTTCTCCCCACAGCAGCCACTCTGATGTGGCGTCTGGAATGAGTGACGGGAATGAGGGCGTGACTAGCAGCAGGCACGAAGGTCGTTCGACCAAAAGGCACCAGCGCAGATCCGTACGCAGTCGTTCCCGCCACGACAAAATGAACAAAGCCAAACTTAACGTTCTCAACGTATGTCTACGCCATTCGACATGCACCATGTCTTCTACATCAAATCCTTTTTTAAAAAAATCTCTATCTAATCTTTGTCTCGTAGATCTCCAACATGGGCGACAGGGTTGCCGAGTGCCAGCTGGAAACACACAACAGGAAAATGGTCACTTTTAAATTTGACCTGGATGGAGATAATCCAGAGGAGATCGCTCAGATCATGGTAACCACACACACACACACACACTGGTCTGAATATATTCACTTTTTGTTTTTTAAACATGACCAGATGTTTGTACCGAGATACGCTTTCGAAGGCATGCAGACGTAAATTAGTTCTCATGAGAGATCGATATTGAGTAAAACCCCAAATTCCAGGAACAACAGACCTAATTAAAGGTTAGTGTTTGGAATTGTGATTTGGTTTCATATAATTTAGTTTTGTACTTGGCACCACTATTTAAAAGCTGAAAGAAAGTAAAGGTTAATTAGGGTCATGGATGGAATGTTTTTTTTTTTTTTTGTCCATAGAAACGTGCAAGATTTATTTATTTTGCGCTGTAATTTATTCTGTTTATTGTGTTAACTTTTGTATTTCACTCACTAGGTTGAAAGTGGGTTTATTCTGGAAAGTGAGCGGGAGTCTTTCATCGAGCAGGTTCGGGAGGTCATCGAGACAGCAGATGAAAGAGGTCTTGAAAGGGAAGGCAGCCAGGTACTGCATCGAAACACCTGGAGCTCCTTTACGTAACCATGTTGGACAATTTGTTCTTGGTTTAATCTCCACTTAGAGTTAGACGATTAGTCTGTATTGCAATTAATTTCTCATCCATGCCGTGATGAGTACCTGGTCTTGCTCTTGTTCTGCAGACTAGGAGCAATCCTGAAGAGCATTTAAGCGCTCCATACACACCTCTCCAGCCAGGTAAGAACCTCACTACCTCCCAGTACCTTTTGCATCATTTGTTAATTTCAGGAAAAAATCAGTTTAAACTCTTGGTCCAGATGCATGCGCGAGTATGACTACAGAGGTGGTGACCTCGGCGGGACGCAGGTTCTTCGTCAGTCCTGTTTCTGAGTTCAGGCTGAAGGAGCAATTCTTCAGCACAGTTCAACCACCTGCTCCTATTTCTGAGCAGGCTGTAGCAGGTAAGTGGAAATATTTTACATGTATATATTGATGTAATGATCTATAATTTGTTAGGTTTAACTGATGCTTGTCTTGTTATCAAAATAACTCTAATCCATTGTTTATGGATGTTATGACATCGCATTGCAACACAAATATGATTGTGTGTTTTTTTTCTTCTCAGCAGCAGGGCTCCCTGCGATCGGCCTGTCTCAGTCCGCCTCGTCACTTTCCCTTCAGCAGGCGTTTGCTGAGATCCATCAGGGCCAGTATGACCCTGGGCCGAGCACAGCACCCCCTACTCTCAACACCTCCCTTCCTCCACTGTTACCTGCACTCAGCTCCTTTCCTCCTTCCTCCACTACGATGCTGTCATCTCCACCTCTGCCAGCCGAGCTAGCTGGTCCTCCTCTCCTCACAGCCTCCTCTCCTCCTCCATCACTCACTCCTGTAGTGGTCTCTCTGCCTCCTCAGATCCCCCCGCTGCCTGTCAGTCAACCCATTGGCACCAGTATGACGTCTCAGCCATTCCCAGCTCCGCCCTGCTCAGCCCCTTCTGGTGTTTTCCCAGTTTACACTACTATCAGCAGCACAGCAGTGCCAAGTAGCATAGGTCCGCCCTGCCAACACGCTCCTGTCATAAGCAATGTGTTTCCTGTTGGAATCGCAGAACAGCCCATTGTTGTCTCCAGCGTAGGCCAGATTACACCTGTCGTTACCCCAAGCACAATCATTCAAACCCCTCTGCTCACCCCTAGTGTCATCGCGCCACTTCCGGTCACCGCCCCGTTGCCACAGGTGCCAGTCACCAGTAGTGCCCCTGTGGTGCAGCCCACCATGGTTCACAGCCAGCCACAGCCTTCCACGCTGCCCGGTCATTGTACCGAGTGCGAGAGTGACCCTCAAAGCAAAACCCCAGGCATCGATGACATCCATGCTCTAGACAAAAAGCTGCGCTCGCTCTTTATGGACATGGGCGCAGGTCCTTCTTCCGCCCCAGCTGACGCCGGTGCGGCAGAGCCAGGTGCTCCCAGCGCATCCTCCCCTACCACATCCAGCGCCAATCCTCTTCCTCCTACTAGCTTACCTCTGAGCTCTCCCTTGACCACCCCGGTCACTTGCGGCACACCCGGCAGCAAAACGCCGTTGTCAAGATTGCCGGTGAGTGGCTTTGTGAATGGAACCAAACATAACTTGTAAGCTGACATGAACACCCCCCCTTTCTCTATCAGGATCCTCATTCTGTAGAATCACTAACACCCTATGGAATGACCATTTTGCTATTTAACATCACACACAAACTCAGCTTCTACAAAAGATGCACTAGTGCATGTGACTTTCTGGGGATTTAAACATTCAGTGATGTGCCTTTCTTAGAAAATATTACTGTTAAAAAATACTGAAGTTGGGTGTTTTACAAAAACAGCACATCATGTAAATAAAACAAGCTCATGTTATGGCAGCTGTGAGCAGTCTTTCTTTCACAAGGCTGTTTAAATTAAATTAACACTTTCTAAATGGAGCAATTTTGTGGTTCTATAGTAGACACACAAGTCATTTATCGGGTTAGGCGTTTGATCCAGGCAGTTTAGTCCCCGTGCTTGGTGGGTTTCTTCCGGATTCTCCGGTTTCCTCCCATAGTCCAAAGACATGCAGATTAGGCTAATTGGCGTTTCCAAATTGCCCGTAGTGTGTGTCTGTGTGTGTCTGTGCCCTGCGATGGATTGGCACCCCTGTCCAGGGTGTACCCCACCTCATGCCCTGAGACTTTTGGTAATAGGCTCCAGGCTCCTCATGACATTTTATCCGTTATGCAGGATAAAGCGGTATAGACGATAAGTGAGTATTTAATCCAAACCTCAATCATCTGAAAAACAAAGAAAGCTAAAAAATAATAACTTAATTAATAAGCTTTGTGAGTTGAAAAATCAGTATTAATTAAACAAATCTGTACTCGGGGCATCTACAGTATAGAGGGAAAACATTTCACAGCACAATTGCTGCACAACACAGCAGTAAAAACCCGTTTTAGTAGAATACATTTCAAAGCTAATAAAAGTCTGACCAGGTTACGGGTGGTTCCTCTTGTACGCTGCATGTTGCCTGTAGGTGGCACAGTAGCCTTTTTCTGCTAGCACTCTGTACCAAATGCTGTGGTTTGATCTCCATCTTCATCTCGTTAGGTGTTGCCTGTCGGCTCCGAGCAGGCCGGCACGCCACCCACAGAACATCCGCCTCTCTTCCCGGGACCTTGTCTAACTCAGGTGCATTATTCTTCCCTTTTCTGTCAGTACATCTCTTTTGTATTTAGTCTTGTACTTTCCTCACCATGTTAAACTCAACTTTCACACTCGTGCCTTTTTCTCTCTTTCTCTCTCTCTTTCTCTCTCTCTCTCTCCACATCTTCTTTCGTCCGCTGTCCTGAAAAACCAGCCACGGCATGCGGAGAGCTGTCTAATCCAATTAATAATCCATTTTGCATGGCATCACATTTCTGTGAACCTCATTAGGCCTGAGATTCTTATTAACTATCTCTCTCTCTCTCTCTCTCTCTCTCTCTCTCTCTCTCTCTTTCTCTCTCATCCTACGTGTAAAGAACGGTGGGAGAGAATTATTTTACATAGATTATATTTTTATAAATATTTATTAGCCTAAACTGCCTTTAGAAATATGAGAAGAGGCAGCCTTACAGAAAGCCATTTTCCCTATTCATATCCCATAAGATGCATATATCAAGCATATAAAATACTACTTAAATCTTTATCACACTTAGATTTGGTCTGAATGAAGCACTTAATTTCCCTGGCTTAAAGCCATTTTAGTGCAAATTGCTTCAGAGCAGATTACACACTTAAACAGAATCTTCCTGTTTAAAAAAAAAAAAAAAAAAAAAAAAGATTGGAAAATGGGATAAGAGACCACACTGGTATAGAACACAGAGTATCCTTTCAGCAGACTCGAGACCCGTATTAATGTTTTTTTTTTTTTTTTTTTTTTGTGGGATTTTTTTTGCGTGTAATTAAACTTCTTGTTCTTATGATGGATTTGCGTGTCTGAGTGTATTTTGAACTATATGACTAAATGTCCTTCACTAACGAGTTAACCGGGTTGTTCCTCAGTCCCAGCAACCCCTGGAGGATCTGGATGCCCAGCTGAGGCGAGCTCTAAGTCCTGAGACAGTGTCGGTTAGTGGTGTCACACAGCAGGTGCATATTTTATTTCTAGATAATCATAAATGTAAGTGTTCCGACATTTGTATTTGACAAAAGGACCAGAACGGGCTCGGATAAAGCTTTGCTTTGGACATGGTAGTGAAGTATGTGCTGTGTGTGTGATTTGACATGTGATTTTTCCTTCTCCTTTGTCTTTCATCTGCAGTCCTCTCATACCGGGATGCCTGTTGGAGGGCAGGCAGGTGTGTGCTGCCTCTTTTACTTACTGTAACGGCAACATGTGACTTGTCAGATAAATTTTAAATGGTCTGATGTTAAACTGAAAAGCAATCATTTAGCCATGTCTTAGGAAAGGGGTTTCATTTTTTCCATTATTCACGTTAATCGTTATTGAATTATTGATCACGTCTCATAAATGTCTCTTTCAGTTCCATTTCCTTTTGAAGGGGAGCCAGGGGCAATTCCTTCACCCAACGGAATCACGCTGGGCCGATTTCAGGTAATCACTACAGTACATAACATTCACAACGTTATTAATTATTCTTACTTTCATTTAATTAATTCTTCACAATACAACACTGATGGTGTTTTGTTTCTTTTTCTTCTGTCTCTCTCTCCGACTCTTCCAGGTGTCGTTAGCAGCCGATGACCCTTCCTTGCTGCTCCCCACCACCACCTTCAGTGACTCAATTTCATCTACCACCTCTTCATGCACCTCGTCTTCTAATCTCTCCACTCCTGAAAGCACGCTGCACAAGGCTTCTCGTCCTCTGTGTGACTCGGGAGTCGACGTGGTAGACGGTATGCTCCCCGCGCCCTCCAGCCAGTCCACTACAATCGGCCGCTTCCAGGTCACCACCAAGAGCGAAACTACAGTGGGCCGTTTCTCCGTGAGCCGAGCCGCCGACGAGCCGTCCGCTCCCGTGCCTGGGGACGCAGAGTCTTCTGTGAGACAAACCCAGAGTCCTCCAGCCGTGGGCAATGGCCCTGCACTCAGTCCTGAGGCCAAGAGCACGATGAGCTTGAACAACTCCTTTAACTCTTACTTAAGCAGCGATAATGACTCCGAATTTGAGGACGAGGACTTCAAAAAGGAAATCAGCAAGCTGCGTGAGAAGTATGTCGGTCTCTCTCCCTTTGTTTTACTGATTAAAATAAAATAAAAAATCTCGCTTGGCACACTGTATCATGAAACAAATGCATTATTTTAACATCCTGATTGGTCTGAAATTTCATTTTACAACTTAAATGTGTTTAAGAAAATTACCTGGTCTTGAGGTTCATATTTTTCTTCATCGTTTTTTTTTTTTTTTTTTTTTAATGAGTCAATATTGGTGTAACTTTTCAGTAGTAGCAGTCCGTCAGTACAGTCGACCCCCGAAATTCGCGGGGGTTACGTTACTAGAACACCCGCGAAATGTGAAAAACCATAGAATGCCTGTAATGCCCATTTTTTATAGCTAAACCCCTAAATATACCCCCACATTTGCTCCCAAAACACTTTAATTTAATTTCAAACTCAGCTTAAAAAAAAAAAAAGAATGAACAGTATTATATTTTATGTGGAAATTTAGCGGAATTTACGTTAATGTTTCTGTTCCAAAATTAGTAAATTATATTGTTCTGAACATTTTAATGTTAAAACACATGAAAAATTATACATTGCCACAAAAAAAGGCATAAAATTGTGGGGGTTTCAGCAAACAATTATTAGTTAGGTTCAAAGGAAAAAGACTGGGGCCACGAACTCAGTCTCTCTCTCTCTCTCTCTCTCTCTCTCTCTTTCTCTCTCTCTCTCTCTCTCTCTCTCTCTCTGTGAGATAAGTGATTCTCTTGCTAAAGTAAGAGATGTTCTTAATATTTATTGTGATTGTGATCTCGTCAGGCACATGATGGAGAGTCAGGCGTTGTACGCTCGGCAGAAGGAGGAGATCGATGCTCTTTTCTCCCGAGTTGGCAAAGTCCCACCTGCCATCATAAACCCACTCGCGGTCAATCTGGCTGGCCGAAGGCGCCGACCCACCAAAAGCAAAAGCAGCAAGTCGAGCCGCACGAGTTCTCAGGGCAGTAAGAGCCCAGTGCAGCCTGGTAAGCTTCTATTCTTCACCAGAAAAAAAAAACAGAGTGGGTGCTAACCACATGCCTTACGCAATTAAACATGACCTTGGAAATAACAAGCTGCTCTTTCTGTCACTGTATGTCAGGGAGCACCACTTTATCAACTCAGAGTGCCCCCTCGGTGTACCCGACACAGCAGGTCTTGCCCGCCTCCTGTGGGTTGGCGGAGACCGGGAGCAACCCCCTACTCCAGGCTTTCAAACCCTCACCCTCCAGCGATAACCTGTACTCAGCCTACACCAGTGACGCAACACTATCCGCCCCCAGCCTCTGTCTGCCCACGCATGGTAATACACTTACACAAAACACATCACTCACATACCTATCCCCCCCTCCCCTCGCTTCTAACCCTTACGCTGTGCCATAGGCCTTTCATACCAACATAAAGAGCGGTTTAGCTGTAATATGTAGATTTATTGTTTTATTCATTCATTTAAACTTTTAAGGTTTGGAAATGAATTTATAGATACAGTATATTATAGCCAGTGACAGTTAGTCATTGTTTTAACTTTAGTGTTGGTGTTAAACTAGATCCATGACACCAACCTTTTCTTAAAGAATAAGAACCCTTCAGGTGTCTTAAATTCAAGAACAATGTGGTCATGTAACACGTGAGGTGTTGATACCTTGTGGAGCACATCCTGGAGTGTTTTATTACTTCTGAATTATAGCAGTTTTTTTCCAAGAATTACACATTTTAATTAATTTGTGGGCATTGGTGGTTTGCGGAAGCCCTGGGTTCGATTCCCAATCAATGCCCAAACCTCAGCCAGTGGAGATGCAGTGCCAGTCTCAAGGGAGGGTTGCATCACTAAGGGCATCCGGCGTAAAAACCTGGTGTGGATCCCTTGGTCTGTTTCGGCAAACCCCACCAACAGGAGCACCCGAAAGTCTATCAGCAACAACAGCACATTTTAATTCATTTAAGAACAAAGCATACCTGTTACCTAATGCGATAGTTCTTATCACTTGCACTATAGCAGCCCTCTAACAGCTCACAAGTTAGAGATTCGACGAATCGTTAGCGTAAAACGTTTCTGTCCTGAAGACTTGTATATAAAGACTTTATTAAGATTAAAGTCTCCTTAAAGACACTTTCACAATGTTGACAGTTACATACCCATTTATGTGAAGCGTCTTGCGAACAAGTCCCTATGAATGAGCTGTTGTTATAGAAACGATAGCAGAACCGGTCATTTGGAGCTGCTGTTCTAGAAAATTAATCAACACCTTCTGACCAGTACAGTTCTGATTGTAGTATTGGTATAACTTATTATAAATCAGTAGCAGCATGTCAGTACATGAGAATTAGGGACAGGAATCACCAGATACTTACAGTGGGGGAAATAAATATTTGATCCCCTGCAGATTTTCTAAGTTTGCCCGCTTACAAAGAAATGAAGGGATTATAATTTTTATTATAGGTTTATGGTACAGGATAGAGACAGATTATCAAGCAAAAATCCATAGAAGCACAGGACACAAATGTTATACATTGATTTGCATTTAAATGAGGGAAATAAGTATTTGATCCTCAAGTGAAACATGACTTGTTTCGTGCTGGAGAAACGCTTGTTTGCAAGCACAGTGGTAAGACTTTTCTTGTAGTTGGTTACCAGGTTTGCACACATCTCAGGACTCATTTTGATCCACTATTCTTTACAGATTTTCTTTTACTTTTTAAGATTTATTGCCTGCTGCTTGGCAACTCAAAGTTTCGGCTCTCTCCATAAATTTTCTATAGGATTATGGTCTGAAGACTGGCTAGGCCACTCTATGACCTTAATGTGATTCTTCTTGAGCCACTCCTGTGTTGCCTTGGCAGTATGTTTTGGGTCATTGTCATGCTGGAAGACCCATCCATGGCCTATCTTTAGGAGGTTCTCGTCTGTACCTTTAGCATGAAACCAGCCCTAAAGCATGCCGTTTCCACCTCCGTGCTTGACTGTAGGGATGGTGTTCTTGGGTTCATAGTCAGCATTTTTTTCCTCCAAAAAAAGTGTGTCAAGTTGATGCCTAAGAGCTCAATTTTGATCTCACTTCATCCCAATCCTTGGCGGCATATCATGTTACCAATGTTTTGTTTGGTGACTGTGGTCCCAACTGCCTTGAGATCATTCACAAGCTCCGCCCTTATAGTCCTGCATACTACATTTTTGTCATGATTATTTTTACCCCATGAGGTGAAATCTTGCATGGAGCTCCAGACTGAGGGCGATTGATGGTTACTTGTACAGTATTTCTTCCATTTGCAAATAATCACTCCAGCAGTAGTCTCCTTTTCACCAAGCTTCTAACTGATGGTCTTGTAGCCCATTCCAGCCTTGTGCAGGTCTACAGTCTTGCCCCTGACTTCCTTTGACACCTGTTTGTTCTTGCCGATATTGGTGAGATTTGAATAGAAGATACAGATTCTGTGGTCAGGTGGCTTTTATACACATAACGCGTTGTTGTTCTGTGGGAGCCAGAATTATTGTTGGTTGCTTGGGGATCAAATACTTGTTTCCCTCAGTGAAATATAAATCGATTTTTTACCTTTTTATCGTGTGCTTTTTCTGGATTTTTGCTTTATATTCTGTCTCTATCCTGTACCATAAACTTATGATAAAAATGATAAACCCTTCATTTCTTTGTAAGCGGGCAAACTTTGAAAATCTGCAGGGGATCAAATACTTATTTCCCCCACTGTAGGTGCTGATTCGATTTATATTGCGATTCTCCAAGTATCCTCTAAGTATCTAATTTTATAAATATTCCATTTAGTTAGTTTTTTTTAGATGATGTTTCTGATAATTCTAAACAAACTTATGCCATGTGAAAGATTATAGAATTATGGTGACATTTTACCACATCAAATGCAAATACTGTATATATTAGTTAAATAATTGTTTTAAAATATAGATTTTGGAGTCAGGTTGGAGATACATGGATTGCCACTCAAAAGAATCTTGAATCAAAACTTCAATCAATCATCTCTAACGTGAATATTAATTGTTTAGATAAAAATAGTTAAGTGAGTTGAATACAGTAACTTTACTTAAAGATTAGAGTGATGGAGCTTTGCCTCTGACATTATTGTGTGAATCCCTGATTTTTTATACAGGGTGACCCAAAAATCTGAATCTATGGGCACATTTGCTTTTCATAAATTTTTAAATATTTTTTTCCTTTTATTTCAGAACCATGATGGCTTTGTAGCCAACAATAAAAGATCAAATATAAACAAATCTGACTAACATTACTTGCCTTTTATTTTATTTTTTTAAAGTGGCCAAGTTGGAGAACATCAATCTGAGCATTTGCTCTAATTCATACTTTTTAATGTATCATTTTTTGCCTTAAGATCCAGACCTTTGGACCACCCTGCATATTAATGTCTTTGAATGACATCGTGCAAATCTTTCTAAAAACTCACGAGCGCATGCTTTGGCGTAGACGCCGCTGTAGACATTAGCTTCCGAGTGTGCTTCCGCTTGCCTCATTCACTGATCAGTGAAGCTCCATGCTCACCAATCTTAAAGCCTCTGCTACTTTCTGTCTTTCTCTCCTTTCTATTTCTCTCTCTCTCTCTGTCTTTCTCTCTGAGGAGCTCATGTCTCATTCCTACTGTGCATTTGTGTATGTCTTTTTCTCCCTCTCCTTTTTTCTGCCCTCGTTCTTTTTTTTCCTCTTTCTCTTCCCTCTTTTGTGCCACACAGGCTGTATAAAGTTCAGCTGTGGGTCGGACAGAGTGACCTTCAAACCAGGTGGCAGAAGGACCCGTTTTCTGAGTACGCCGTGCTTGGCTCTTTGTGTGTAACGCTTTTCTTTTTGTCTTTTTTCCTACACTCTGACGGGTTTCTTGTTTTGCGAACACTTTCCATGCCATCTCAAAACAATCAAATTCATTCCTAACCTGGTTCACCCAGCGTTAAACCAGCGTCATGCATCACTATATTCTAGCATAAAATAATTTTTAATGACCGAATGGATTTTTGACATTTTAGGGTTATTTATTACTACATGTACAAATAACAATATTTCTGCAGGTGATTTAAAGACCTTTGCATCTTAACACTATGAATAGATATTTGTATAGGCGATGTCTCCATGCTCTTTTTTTTTTTTTTACTCCACAATCATCTGTGATTCGACATTCTCTTACACTCTTATCCTTAAATCTAAAACACGACGCTTTGCATTTATTACATTTTTCAACCATCTTAAACGCCTTCTACCTTACTCAAATACTAAAAACTTTAACCTTCATCATAACTGTTTAATATATTTGTGCATTAAATTTTTCATTTGTGATTTAATGTCTGTTTTCAAACCACAGATTCATTCTGAAATCTTTAGACAACTTTTTTCAATATAAATGATTTCCATATAGCCTATAAATGTTATCTTTCTAATTATTTCTTATTGCTAAATGTGTACCATGTTTGGTTCATTGCACTACAATGTATTTCTACATCATAGATATTTAAAATTACTCACATTATCTGTTGTCAAGGGTAAAAATGTTATGCACCCCTTTTGGTTTGCGCATACAATATATTTTTAATGCACCTTTATTTTATGTGGCATAAATATTGCAACATTAAAGCGTAAGTCTGCATCTGTAGTACAGTTCAAACAAGACAATGAAACTTAAAAGTAGTTATTTCTGTCAGAAGTTCATGGGAGAAATAATTATGGAAAAGAGCTATCACAAAACCTAAAACAGAAAAATAATTTTCTTCTTTTTTCTTTATTTTTTTTACAGAGGTGAAAAGCATGAAATAGAGAATGCAAAAATATAGACATGAGCAAAGACTAGAAAATAAATCAGCAAAATTAAGCATCTCTACAATAGAGTATATTGTTTCTCATATTTATAATGATAAAGGAAAACCCTTAGTTTTTCGATGGATGTTCAAGTCAAACGGGGACTTTTGATTGTACAGAATAATAGAACGCAATAGTGAAAGTAAAAACTGCCTTTATTTCTCTGTATAATCTCCTGCTACACTAATGCACTTATCCCAGTGTTTCACTAGTGCTGGATACCATACCAAGGTAGAAAGTTTTCTCAGTAAGCCGCATCCTGTTTCACATTTGAAACACTGGCCTCTCAGGAACTCCTACAATGGCCCAGTCAATTAGAAATGGCTTAGAGCCATTCCACTGTCAAAGATTTACGACCTTCTATAAAATGTCTTTAAATGTTTAAACGGTTTACTGGGGCCATGAGTCTCATCACCATGCTGTGCTTGAATCTCAATCGGGTTTATGCCTACATTCACCAGAAATTTCATCACAAGTCCAAGTTTGACTTGAACGTCCCTCATATTAATTTTTTTTTATTACAGCTTTAATTGCACAGAGCGCATATCTCGTACACTTCTGTTTATTAAAATGAGAGAAAGTCATGTTGAGGATTAGCACGAGTCCTCTTTTCATTTTAAACTGTAGTTCACAGTCTTGCTGTATCAGGATAGTAAGTAAAGATGCTCTTCCTGTAATACATTGTGTTGGAAGTGGAGTGACTTGAACACTGACTCTCTCCAATCCCGTGCTTCTCTTCATGCTTCAGGGAAGATGGTGAAAAAAGTCTGCCCCTGCAACCAACTCTGTAGTAATTATCTTTCTCTCCTTTTTTTATGTGCCCTACTCCCCCTGTCCTTCTTTCCCTTCTACTTCTACTCCTCTTTCCTACTTCATTTCCTCACTTTCTGTATATATACAGTGTGCGTGTGTGAGAGCGCGCGTATGTGCATGTGGCTTGTTTGAGCATGGCACCCTGAGCACTGCTTAGCACTCATTCCTGGCTTGAGCATTTCTCTATCCTGACGATCCGTTCATGTGCTGTAAATGTTGCATTTCTACTTTAACAACATATTTTTCCACTAAGTTTGTGCCAATGTCCTTCTGTCACACTCCCAAGAAAAACAAGCATGCTCTTCAACAAGAGGCATTTTCTAATCATGGTATTGACATTACTGTAGCAGGCAGGTGAATACACTAAAAAATGGCATTCTGTTACATCCAGGCTAATCTAACGTCCTGCTTTCCCTGCGCTAACACTTTCATTTTTAAGGCTAAATCGATCAAATTTTAAAATATTGTTTTTTAGAATAATAGTCAAATGTTTAAAAAATGCTGTGGCCTCAAAATGGCCTTCATCAATGGAGAATAATCTATTTCATTCACTTAGATTTTAATCAGATCAACTGTATAAATTAAACCCAGTTTCCTGATAAGTGCTAATAAATAAATTGTTTAATTTGAACATACAGTACTGTGCAAATTCTTGAGCCACCCCTCATTTCTTCATATTTTCAAGTTCAAGTAGGCTTTATTGTCATTTCAACCATATACAGTTAGTACAGAGTGAAACGAAGCAACGTTCCTCCAGGACCAAGGTGCTACATGCAACATAAATTTACAACATAAACTAATAGAACAACTAAACTAGCTA
>JAOTQY010000014.1:13761966-13775187 GCA_026413445.1 Dolichallabes microphthalmus
CACTGGGTATTAATATAATTTTTATTTATTGAAGTAATTTATTGAAGAAATCAGTAAAACTAGCTTTATTTATCTTAACTAACAGTAAAAAAATAGTTATTTATATAAATTATTTTATTTATATCCTGACCTGATTTGGCCAACAAATAAACTACGGCAGATATAAAAGTCCAGATGCCAACTTGCCGGTTGGTTTATTTTCCGTACAGGGTGGCTTCGAGTACAAGCGGGCCATCGTGGACTGCATCATCAGCATCATCGAGGAGAATCCTGAGAGTAAGGAGACGGGCCTGGCTCACCTGTGTGAGTTTATAGAGGACTGCGAGCACACAGTTCTGGCCACCAAGATCCTGCACCTGCTGGGGAAAGAAGGCCCTCGCACCCCCTCGCCGTCCAAATACATCCGCTTCATATTCAACCGCGTGGTGCTGGAGAGCGAGGCGGTCCGTGCAGGTGAGCCGCGGGAAAAAGGGGGAGAGTATTAAAATAAACTGTCGTGTCTTTAAAAAGGTAAACAGGATCAGATAGGGGCGAGTGGTTCGACCTGTCTTCCACCATCAATACACACTCGTGGACTGAGCACGAGACGGAGAGGGTTCGTGTGGCGGTGGGGGAGGGTTCAGACTTTTCTCATAAATATTTTTTATTTATTTATTTTCATAATTAGCAGTGACCGTGGTAAAAGTTTTGAGAAAATTGCTTACATGAGGTTTAATCCAAAATCAATTGAGGAATAAAGCACTTGACATGACATCACTGAGGCCACGTCGGCTTCGATCATTTCCATAAAAAAGCACGTATGAAGTTCAGGAACGTACTCGTCTATGTTATGAATGAATAAAACACTCAGAGCAGTGCTGTTACAGGAAACTAATCACTGACAGCATGACGGCGCGATGACGCAAACTTTCTGTTAAGACCCTGAACGCGTCTTACCACAGCAATTTTTATTTATTATTTTTGTCGTTTATTAAAGAAATGTCCTAGTTTTTAAATCATGTAACTGTTGAAGGTAATATTGTGAAACGTCCCAAGTTCCTGTTATCACTTTTTAGCTCTTGTTTTGATTTCTCCTTTTTATACACACAGTCACGTCCCCGCCAGCTTTTCCTTTTGTTTGGTGTGTTAAAGTTTACAAGACCAAAAACAAACAAACAAAAAAAAAATCAATCATGTGGTGCATCTTGTCCTGTCAAGAGTTTTTGCTGTTTGAAAGTTACCTCAGACTGTTACAAAGCACCGACACTGGAGACTCCTTACATGAACATTAAATAAACAGTTTTTTTTTTCCTTCTCCACCGTGTAGCTGCTGTGAGTGCTCTGGCCAAGTTTGGGGCCCAGAATGATGACCTGCTGCCCAGCGTCCTGGTCCTGATGCAGAGGTAAGAACAACACTCACATCGGCTCTTATTATACTTATTTTAATGTTTCTTTTGGTTCATTCATGTACAATATCCATAATTAGCAGTATGTATTGCTGATTGTTTTTTTTTTTCGTGTGTGGGGTGTAGGTGTATGATGGACAGCGATGATGAGGTGAGGGACAGAGCCACGTTCTACATGAACGTCCTGCAGCAGAAACAGAAGGCTCTGAATGCTGCTTACATCTTTAACGGTACGAGCCGGGTTCTCACTTACTTAATGAGAACTTTTTACATTTATTTTAATAGTTTTTTTTACATGTATATGTTTTGTGTTTGTGCTCAGGTCTGTCCGTGTCCGTTCCCGGCCTGGAGAAGTCTCTCCATCAGTACACGCTGGAGCCCACAGAGAAGCCGTTCGACATGAAGTCGGTTCCTCTGGCTACTGCACCGATCACAGAGCAGAAGACAGGTGTTTCCCCCCTGTTCCCCCACCCCCTGATTTACCTTCAGACAGATCTGTTGTAGATATTCAGCTTCTCACACTCATCGTGTCCATCTCTTAATCTTTTTTTAATAGAAATCGCACCAGTGGCTACAAGTAAAGCTCCTGAAAAACTGGCACCGTCTCGCCAAGACATTTACCAAGGTAAGGAACTAATTAGAAGTCGGTTAATTAGCGTTCGAGTTCTCAGCGTTTCAGATGTCCAGTTTCAAGTGTTACGCACGAATAAATCGACTGGAAAGTACAACGAGCTAATTTGACAATACAACATTTGAGTTACGAATTTCCGCAGATTCAAACGGACCGCTGTTTAAATAATGAGTTAAATATTTATTTAGTTAGTCAAAACTATTTGCCAAAACACAGAAAAATCTTCATTTGCAAATATTTCCAAAATGTGTATTTGGTCATGTGACTGCAGCTGATTTTATTTTATGGACGAGTTTAAAGGAAAGAGACATAAGCAGATAGGGAGAGAGATTGTGCACTTTTTAGTCCAAGTAGAGTTCGTAAGTGTGAAAGATGGAGCAGATCACCTGATGAATCTTTGTCAGTGCTTCAGGTTTTGTGTAAGGCTGGAAGTCATGCAGGTTTAAGGGAGGAAAAAAAAAAAACTTATTCCATAAGTTTACAATCCCAAAAAGGAAAAAAAAAAGATTTATTTACATTTAGGCGTTTGGCAGTGACTTATGAACATTGTAGATTCAATTATTGGATAGATAATTACATCGGGTTAGTATTGAGTTACTAAGTACCATCTACCTAAGTACTATCAAGTTGAGTACTGAAGAAACAGATATGATCACATGATTATTTCATGCTCAAGTGAAAATCTTGGACACTTGGTTAATGATGTGGCACTTTGGATACAGATGTGTGTGGCTTCAAATGGTTTTTTTTACACTCTAAACTGTTGAAGTAAGACACACAAAAGGCCAGAAAGTATAAACCAACTGCTGTGTATATGTTTAAACAATATCTTTATTTAATACTCATCTTGGAATTAAAATCAGTTTTTTTTTTTTTTTCTTCCTCATGCATATAGTTAGTTGTATGTCCCATTATGCAGACTGTTCATCCCTTTCTCTCTTTCTCAGAGCAACTCGCCACCATTCCCGAGTTCCAGAGTCTCGGTCCTCTGTTCAAGTCGTCCGAGCCGGTGCAGCTGACCGAGGCCGAGACGGAGTACGTGGTCCGCTGCATCAAGCACACGTTCGCAGGTCACATGGTGTTCCAGTTCGACTGCACCAACACGCTGAACGACCAGCTCCTGCAGCGCGTCCTGGTGCAGATGGAACCGTCCGAGGCTTACGAAGTGGTGCATCACGTCCCGGCACACAGCCTGCCTTACAACCAGCCCGGCTCCTCCTACACACTCGTCCGTCTGCCAGACGACGACCCCACAGCAGGTGTGTGTGCGCGCTAGTTTTTTTTTTTTTTTTCTCTCAAATTTTGCAGTATTTAAAAAAAAAAAAAAACAACTTGAGTTAGACTCAACAGCAGCTTAGAAAACCGATGGAATCAGAGGACACGAGTTTAAATATCTGTTTTAAAGTTTATAAAATTCCCACTTTGTCATGTTCGGTATTCTAGAGATAAACGTCAGACGGTTTTGTAATCACCCCACAGCAGTTGTTTAATTCTTACCTGCTGCAGTGAGAGAATTACTTTGTTCCAGAGAGTCTCCTGTGGACAGAGTGGGAAAGAAGATAACTATTCCGTCTGCTACGCTTTTAATCTCCCTACAGGACTAGTTTTATCTCATAGGGTTTTACCATCATTTTCTGATCTGATTCTGTAAAGCTGCTTTGTGACGGTGACCATTTGTTAATACAGAAAATGTGTGTGAGCCAAAGAAGCGACTTCTGAAGTTTATGCAGCATGGAAGTGACCTAGCTCGCTTCCTCAAATATTTCAACCGTTTTGGAGAGATGATTTTAAATGTGCCTCAAAAATGGCTATGTTTCAGCGTTATACCCTCTCGCTTCAAATGTTAATTATTCATATTTTGAGTACTGAAATTGGTGTAAGCTTCTGGAAGCACATGACCTGTAAAAAAAAATTCTTAAATTAAAGCACTGTGTAAAATTAAGGAATTATTCCCCCCACCCAAAAGAAAACTCCAGTGTCCATAACAATGGACAATTCATGTTGCAATATCTTAACAATTTGACATCTTACAATAATAATAATATGCTTTTTCAGGTTTATATCTTTTAATGTAAAATCTAAACTGGCTGAGTTTCATCTGAATGACAGTTAAGATCGTTGGAAAATTTGAATAAAAAAAAAAGTTCCGGACACTACAGACATAAAAGGGAATAAAACTGTATTTAGAAAATGTTTTTTTATCTGATAAAAATATTAATGTGTAGCAAATTTACAAAAAAAAAAAAAAACATACAAGAAGATAAGCATTAAAATATAATGAAAAATGGTGTTATATGATCTTGTCTGAAAATTCACATTTTTAACCTGGGTGAGACACTGTTTAGAATTAAACTGAAATCTTAGTCAGTAAACTCCAGCAACTCGAACTCTTCTGACTTTCTCTCCCCCCCAGTGTCCTGCACGTTCAGCTGTACGATGAAATACCTGGTGCGTGACTGCGATCCAAACACCGGCGAGCCTGACGACGACGGTTACGATGATGAATATGTGGTACGTTCGTTACGTTGAACGTGTGCTGTACTGTACTCGTGTACACCGTGTGTATTCCTGACTTTGTCCTCTCTGGTGTTTTTAGTTAGAGGATCTAGAGGTGACGGTAGCAGACCACATCCAGAAAGTTCTGAAACCCAACTTCGGTGCAGCGTGGGAGGAGGTGGGCGGCGACTTTGAGAAGGAGGAGACGTTCGCTCTGGCGTCAGTCAGGACTCTGGAAGGTAACGTCAGGGGTGTAGGGACAAACAAAATAAAGTGGACTCGTGATGTAGGCATTTGTTTTTGCACAGTTTAACAGCCACTTTGCTGTGTGATTCCACAGAGGCCGTCAACAACATCATCAGCTTCCTGGGCATGCAGCCGTGTGAGCGTTCAGACAAAGTCCCCGAAAACAAGAACTCTCACGTCCTCTTCCTCGCCGGTACGTCCTCGTTTCATCATCACGAAATGTGAAAGTTGAGATCTGTTGTTTAGTTGCTGTAATAAACACTCGTTACGTTGTGCAGGCGTGTTCCGGGGAGGCTATGATGTCCTGGTGCGGGCGCGGCTCGCCCTGGCAGACGGAGTCACCATGCAGGTGACGGTGCGAAGCACGGACGAGAACGTCGTCGACGTCATCCTGGCCTCTGTGGGCTGAGGGCGAGGAGGGTCACATGCCAGTCTGTACCAGTTCTTATATGTTATGACATTTGTATACCTTGCACATCTCTCGCTCGTCATTCAGCTTTATCTTTTGACTTTCGTTGTTTAAAACCTGACCTATGGGTGAAATTAAGTAAATAAAATAAAACTACAGTTTAAACTACTTGGCGTTAAGAACGTTAGCTGTGACTGTGTTTAAATATTATTCTCTTCTTTGGTCTCAGTCACGTTCAGCTCATGGGCAACATGATTCAATCCACAATGAGATTTACAGCGATTAATAAACAAGAAACAAACATGGATGCACATTGTTATTTATTCCCCTGTTCATTCAATACTTTTTACAGCGGAACCTCGGCATACAAATTAAATCTGATTTAATACTGCGATATGAGGTAAGAAAGGCAGATAATCTGTTCCAACCACCCAAAAATTAGATAAAATAACTCTTTTTTTTAAACAGTTTTCACTGATAAGAATTGTCTTTAAAAAAAGCTGGTGAAATTCAGGATATATTATATATATTTAACTATTAATATAGGCAGCTCTTATTGGAGCACTGCAACAGTCAGAAAATAGCTTTCAATAAGCCGAGCCCTCACATCTGAGGTAGCGAAGCTGTGACTTGGTTACAATGGAAGAGCGTTTGTGTGTTACAGTATCCAGAGTTACAGCAGCATACGATGCTATTAGAAACAGATTGGAATTTGACGGATCATTTCATACATGCATTTTCTCTCCTCGGTCTGTATTTCCGCCTCATCTTGTCCTTTCAAAGATTCCTTTAAACACACTCCTAAACCTTGTGGAAAGCCTTCTCAGAAGAGTTGAAGCTGTTAGAGCTGCAAAGGGGGCAGGGCCAACATCATATTAAACTCCATGGATTAAGAATTGGCCGTTACTCACATTCATATGCATGTGAAGGCATGGGGAGCGAATACTTTTGGCAATATAGTGCATCTTTCTGAAGCTATTCTTTCCAATAATGCGTTCTAGTTGACTATAATCAGTGTAGAAATCTTTTTTTTTGGCTTCAGGCTGAACGACGTGGTCAGTAACCAAAGTTTAGATTCACGATTATAAAAGCTGCTAATCAATAACACCGAAGACTGAATCTGTTCATGTACACTGCTCCACAAACATTAAGGGAACACGTGGTCCCGGTTTGAGTTGGACCATACAAGTTTAAGTCAAACCGGGACTAAGTCTTCTCTTCGTTCTATCGAGCAGTACTGTACATTTGCGAATCCTCCTGAATCTCCTCCTCTCGCTATAGTCGTGTATAAAGACGACCCTGAGCCGTGACTCCCCTTCACCTCTTCTCCAGTGCGGGATGTCCGAGCGCTCTGTTCAGAAAGAGTTGATGAAGCCGAGGTAGGCGTTTGCGAAACCCGTAGGATCCTCCAGCTGTGGGTAATGGCTGATGTGCTCGTCCAGAATCGTCACTGTCGACCTCGGGACTAGTTTTCTTTAAAAAAACAAAACAAAAAAAGTGTATTTACACCTTTACATGCATATAAACTGCCTAGTCAAAAAAAAAAAATAGAGAGGTCACCGTTTCAGAAGGGTCAAAATATTGGTCCTCTTAAAATGAATGAGATTTGAAATGACTGCAATTGGTTTAAGCACTGTTCAATATACTGTATTATTAAAACCTGGAAGGATAGAGCTGAACCTTAACTTACATGAACCGAGATCATGGTACATAGTAAAATAAATCAACAGTAAAAAAAAAAAAAAAACTGTTTAATAGTGAACGTAAGATAATTTCCATACATAGTGTGTAATAGTGATGCGCGGGTCGGGTTGGGGCGGGTCATTAAAAACAAAATTAAAAAAAATCCATGTATGTTGCGTGCAATTCCGTTGCCAGTCACAACAAAAACAAAGAAATAAAAGTGAAGATGGAAGACAAGGTCGGGAATTTACATCATTTAATGGTCACGAGTGCGGGGCGGGTTGTAAAAATAGATAGTGTTGTGGGGCGGGCCAAATAATTTCATAAAAGCGGGACCCTGCGGGTTGGAGAAATACCCAACCCGCGCATCACTATTACACACACAAACAATGTGATGAGAACTAACAGGATTGGGACTCAACAGAAAATAAGACTTCAAGTTTGCTAGAAAGCATAAAGACTGGACTTTGGAGAGATGAAAAAAGGTCATGTGACCTGTTGAGCCCAGATTGAGACCCTGTTCCTGAGTGATGGGCGTGTCAGGGTAAGAAGGGAACCGCATGAAGTGATGCACCCATCATGCATAGTGTCCACTGTACGAGCCTCTGGAGACGGTGTTATGATCTGGGGTTGATTCAGTCACTCAGGTCGAGACTCAGCAACGTTATGTGGGAACAAAATGAAGTCAGCTGACGACCTGAATGACCAGGTTATCACATTTATGGAGGTTTTCTTCCTGGATGAACTCAAAATAGTGAAGGAGTGGCTCTGGGAGAACAAGAATCTGTCTCACACACGTCCTGGCCACCAGATTGCGCGATAAAGGTGCCCGAATCAAGGCAGGGCAGTGTGTATATACACATATGTACAGTACAGTATATGGTGGTGTAACTCAGAGAAATATGATTAAAAAAAATAAGCAGTTAACATGCTTTTCAACTGGTTAAGTTTCCTAACAGCAATTAATCAATTAATGTTCATTATTTAATTCTTAACATCCCTAATACACACAACAATGCATTAGATCTGGAGGTAATAATGAACACCTGTAATTTGCAGCTGCACTATTTTTACCATTTACCTTCTGACCAATCAGACGTGAGAATGCCACGGCTGCCTTTAAGTAATACTGGTTTTGTTGACTTACTGGTAGAGATGAATAAACTGGGGGTGAGGATTGACTGGATCGAGCGGTCCATAGATCATGTGCACTGAAAGAGTCCAAAGCAGAAAGAGCTATAGAACACACACATCACAAAACACTGATGGTTCACACTCCAGTGTATAAAGGGACGGTGTTCGTGCAGGAGGACCCGCAACGAGTTTAACAAGAAATAACACTCGGGATCGTCTCACTTTGACAATCCAGAGCATCACCCGTGTTAACGTACTGCCCAGATTATAGAAGAATAACGTGACCGAGCTTTAATTACACCAAACCCCTTTATTAAAAGCTTTAGTCTTGATTTCATTTAATTTAAGAGCCATAGGATAAGGATAAAGAAGCGTTTATCCGACATGCTGTAAGGCTGCAAATCTCCAATTAAATCTCATTCGGAATCAGCATTTGTTTTAAACATCTTAAATTATGCCATTCGTTTCATTTAATATTGTTTTAGTCACTTATCTTTATCAAGGATATCTCGTTTTATCTTTCCATTAATCCTGGTTTGATCTGGAAGGTGACCTTAGGCTAAAAAGGTGCCTATATAAATAAAGTATTATTATTATTAATATTAATAATAATAATAATAATAATAATATTAAATTCTAACTTAAAGGAGGATAATTCAGTATTTTAGTAGCGTTAAAACTAAAAACTCTGTTTCCATAGTTAAGCACTTATGTTAAAAAAAACAAAACAAGTAAAATGAGCTTTCTCTCCACCCATACAGTGCATTTACATTTAGCTCCACCCATAAAACACCATATAAGGTGATTCCCGAGTGTGCAGGCTTGTTTATTTCTATAGACACTCACGTGGGGTTAATGTCGAGGTCAGGGCTCCGACCCATCGCTCCCGGTGCTCCAGCCTCTGATTAATATACTGCAGGATGCTGCCGGAGACGCGTGTGGAAGGAAAGGAAGAAAAAAACATTAGGACAAAAAACAACAACAACTGGGATAAAAACCAGAGCGAGACAGTCGGACCTACTCGGACCTGTACTGCAGGGTTAAGCAGATTCTCTACATAATCCAACACTAATAGAAAAAAATCCAAATGTTGCTGTTTGACGAAGATAAAGTTCAAATCACTGACGTGACTTTTTCTCTAACTAGACGCTTAGGGAAGGAGTCTCCAGTGTCAAAGCTTTGAGATTTAAAGCTGTCACATTTCTGACGTCCTCATGATAGAGGAGTTTCGATTTCTCAGGAACACGTCAAGCTGTTGAGGGAATCATTCTTTAATAAAGATTCAAATATAGTATGAGAGGCAGAAAAAAATAAATTTAAAAAATCATCAGCTTCACAAATTCTGCTTTGTCACATCGTTGTTGATTGTTTTCCATATGAACTACGTCCTGTCATGTTTCTACTCGTTTAACATCATCACCTGTCTATGACCAGGTTTCCGTCGTTAAAGCGGATTCCTGTCCACATGTCCCAGAGCTCGGCCTCGGTCGGCTGCGTGTGCGGCCCGAAGACTTCCCCGATCCTGCCAGACGCAGACAAAACACTTTCAGCAGCCCTTAAAGCTCAGAGTATTATTTTACCCATTATTATTTGTTTTGCTCTTTTTTTTTAAATAAACATATATAGGGCTCAATATAGAGTATTGCTGTATACAGTAACATGTCCCTTTTTTCAGCACAAAATATAAATATATATATATATTTTTTTTTTAACTCCTGGACGGAAAATGAATCGTCTAATCCACCCACCCTTTAGAGAAGAGGTAGAAGTTTAGAAGTCTGGTTAGCAGAGGAGAGATAAAACCAGAATCCTTCAGGACCTGTGAATACCAGGGACGTAGACAAACTGGTTATTCATTAATAAATAAATCAAATAAAAACAGTAATGTTGTACAAACAGTGCTGTAAACTGGGACTCACTTTCTGTAGAAACCTCGGGTAATGTGTCTCAGGGAACACACCTGCAGCGACCGAGTGGAAAATATAGCGTTTTAGAAGGTCAGAATGTGTTTTCTCCCAGCAGTAAAGAAGTTTATATTAATACAAAGTCTTCACACGCGCTTTATAAAGTGAGTAAACAGAACAAATAAACATGATTTGAAGTGAGAGAGACCGAGCAGGAAACAGTAGGACGTGCAGGACACAGCATCCTCCAGGTCCAGGGTTGGGACCTACTGCTCAGGAGGAACGTCTGTGGATTCTCTATTAAACATCTTCGAACATTTGATCCAAATGAAGCCTTGGATTTTCTTCACAGACACTATACTGTAACATCTCTTGGATTAAATGCCCTGGCTGGCGTTAGACAATCATTTCTGGATTTTACAGTTTACACCAGGACACAGGACGACATCACTCGATTACATTAACTCTATTTCCATATACGCCACCAGTCAAAAGTTTGGACACACCTTCCTTTCTACACTGTATAACGATAGTGAAGAAGCCGAATTAAATGGACACAGTGAGAGACGCGCAGTGCGGCGAGAGGAACGTACCTCCGTTTGAAAGGCAGAGGCTGTTTATGGCCAGGTGTCCAGTTCGATTGTTGTCACTCCTGTGTGTTAAAACCGCAGGTAAGATCACTGAAGCACACACACACACACACCTGCTTTACAGCATCTTATACAGTTTAACCCTCACCTTCACTCTGAGACACGGCCTGCAGATCATATTCATGTATTTGGCAGATATCAAAAAAATAATAATAATATATATATATATATATATATATTCCATTTATTCAGTTTGTTTTTTTAAACATCCTTTTATTTCTGATTTCATTCATGACGTTTTCATTTTCTTTGTTCGGATTATGTTTAATTATTAAAAGACCATGTAGGTGTAAATGCTGTGTTATTTTAAATATTGAGGTGTTTTTTGTGCGCGCGCGAGTTCTGTTTTTTTTTTTGGCTGAAAACCATTGAAACAATCTGGCAACCCAGCAGTTTAGTAGGAGTCTACTAGCTATCAGGGTCGTTGTGGTTGATCACTGAAACATTCATTTCCCATTAAATCGAGTCTGATACGAGGTGGTATCAAAAAGTTGAGACTAGTAGTTCTGTAACACGCCAACAGGTGGCAGCAACAGGCTGCACATACAGTCACAGGGAGCGCCGACCTTCATAAGTCAGCGTGCCAAAAGAGACATTGTCCCATGTACATCAGGAGCTGTGTGGCTGGTGATATTCTGACGCTACCACGTCTGCCATTTCATCACGAACAGCAAGTTAGAACAAAAAGCCAACGTGAAATTCTGGATGAAATCTGCTACAGAGATGCTTGACAAGATTCATCAAGTTTGTGGCGATGCTGCAACGAGGCGTTCGAGTGGCATGCGCGTCACCGGGACGACGAGAGATCAGTAAGACCTTAACAGAGCTTATAACTAAAGTTCATCTTGAAACTTTTTGACACCACCTCGTACGTTACGTTGTGAGACCGAGCGCGAGATGCGAGAACTCGTCCGCTCACCTGTAGAGGAGCTCGAGTGCCACGGTGTCTCCATAGTCATGTGACAGGAGGTTGATCTTCTGCTCAGCGAGGCCCGTGTGTGAGATTAAAGCCTCCACTACACCGGCCTGCTCGAAGACCGAGTACCGATGTGGCCTCTGAAACGGACAGACGAGCCGAGATATCACACACACACACACACACGTTACAGTATGTGGCCGTGTGTTTCAAATCTAATATATTGAAAAAACAAAACAAAAACACGTCAGATATTTCATTTTGCTGTTTCTTGTCTCAGGTAACCACGGTGATGCTTAATAGTAAATTTTTTGCTTTTGTATTATTGTAAATTAAATCAAGACTTTATATTTATATCCTCTACCATGTTGCTCTTTAGATACATCAGATAAACGACTCATTTACTATTAATCCACAGACCAACGTTTAAAAATCATTCGCTGTATTTACAATAAACAGCATTTCATCTGAGCACAAACACCACATCATCACACGGCATTAAAACCGTTATTGAACAGGAACGCTAGAGACGAGGACACGATTCTTACGGGTTTGTCCGAGAAGCCGAAGCCGAGGAAGTCGAGCGCGATGACTCTGTTGAACCGCTGACTCAGAGGCTCCCAAATCTACAACAACAACAGCAGGTGATGATGTTAAGGAGCGACACTGCTGATCATTACACATCATAACCTATTCCCTCCTTCATACAGTATATATACATCCAGTGTTCACTAGACGCGTCCTGGTGACCTTTATTTGACCCTCGTGCCAGTGGGAGACAGAGAAAGGACAAATGCAATTCTTTCGTGGGGCAATTCACAAACGACCACACCGACTCCCAAATTGTTGTTTAATTGTTTTTTTTTTCCGTATGCTTGCATTTGAGGTGGTTAAATGTTGCAGTTCCTCTAAAATCCTAAACTATTCAGACATTGGCAGGAAGCTTAGTGTCCTCCTGTGTGGTAGGAGTGAATTATTTGTGAAGATTGTTTAGAATTGTATATATTACATACTTGTATATTAAATAATTTTATATATACGGAGTCAGCCAAAAAAAATATGTATACATACTAATCAGGAAAAGAAAAACTTGTATAAATATTTTAATCCTAAATACCCGCTGACCGCGGTTCTACTTCCGGTTCACTCGCAGAAACTCTCACATCGAAGGAACCAGCTACCAATATTTACAATTATTTACACTATTTTCAGGGTGTAAGCGAATGTATAACATGTCTGAAGTCCGATATATCGTTTGTGTGGGGGTGCGGGAGAAA
The DNA here is from genome assembly GCA_026413445.1 of Dolichallabes microphthalmus. Lineage (NCBI taxonomy): Eukaryota > Metazoa > Chordata > Actinopteri > Siluriformes > Clariidae > Dolichallabes > Dolichallabes microphthalmus. Next base: position 13,774,698 of record JAOTQY010000014.1, read on the forward strand.
TAAATCGGCCTCATCGGTTTCAACGAATCAGTCAGACAGCACGAGGATAGAAAACGTCTCCCCTGTGAAGCTGTCCTGATGGGAAATCCTCAAGAAAACAGAGTTCACAGTCCAGTACAGTGGAAAACAGCTCTGAGACGAAATGACGTCCGGGATTCCCCTCACGATTTAAGGGCGCAAAGGCAATACTGTTTCTATAGATGTGAGTGAGATTAATTTCCTTAGGCACGGTTATGGTTTTTGGCCACATGATGGCAGTGTGGGGACAGGGGACAGAGATTCAGTCAAGTGGATTGTTATGCTTTATATTGTATATTCGTGTCAAAGGCTCACTTTGTCGGACTTAAGAACAAATCAGACTTACGAACCTGCTCTTGGATCAAAACGCAAGTAGGGGACTAACTGTACGTTATATATTGATATACATATGATTTTATTAATATAACATTAATAAAATCATATCATACTATTTTTCTTTTCCTGAAGTGTG
>JAOTQY010000014.1:13775470-13789575 GCA_026413445.1 Dolichallabes microphthalmus
ATAGATATGATAGACAATACAGATCGAATCAGCACCAGACTCCCAGTAATACTGACTTCACCTGGAACTGTCAAGTTCTGTCCCTAGATATTATTATTACTATTATTATTATTATTATAATAAGACTAATATGGAGAAGAAAGTGAGCTGAAAGTGAGACAGTGTATAGTGCTTACCTTGTGCCAGTCGTAGCTCGAGGTGGGAAACCCATGAAGCAGCAGCACCACATCCGCGCTCCCAACAACACCCTGCGACTCTGTCGCCATAGAACCACAGCGCCTTATTATAGTCGAACAGCCATGATAAGCGTTTAGTGTGACAGAACAGCAGCACAACGCCGCGCGAGCAGAGTTCACCTCTGTAAAAGATTCGGTGTCCTCTGAAGCTGAAGAAGCTCCCGGACGAGCGCCAGGCGTGCAGCGCGGGTGAAAGCGGAGGCTGTGGGACGTGCAGGTAGACGGCGAGAAGAGGGACGAGAAGCAACGCACACTGCCACCACTCCCTCATCACAGCACAGGCAGATACACACTCGGCTCCTGTCGAACACACACACAACACTGCTTAGAACACGGGTCATCTTTACCACTCAACATGGATGGATGAGGTACCGAGCAGCTCTGACAACAGGTGGTGTTTAAATAACCTGCTGCTTTATAACAATAGACGGTATTAATAAAAATGTGTTATAGTCTGCAAAGTGCCGCGGTATCAGAGGAATAAAACACTGGAATGTGCTGCTCCTGAAAAATATCAATTAACATTGCTTTGTACCAGTGATTATTTTCCTTTAACAGCATCGCTTCATGCACTTCGCTTCTTACCCTGACACGCCCCTCACTCTGGACTCATCAGGTCACATGATCTTTTACACAGGTTGCACAGCTGTTTAGTCCCCGGAGTTCTCTCTGCACCGTACGTGTGGGAGTGCTAGTACGGTGATCTCTATTCACATTTATTCAGAAAAAAAAATCCGACCACAGTTCTTCCTCAAAGATGATGGGTCACCCTTTAATAATGTGCATCAGTTATTAACACAATTTTTTCAGCATCTCCATAGTTGTTTTCTTTGCTTGATGCAGGACAATAATGTTATCCTTCTGAAACATCTTTGCCAAGACCACAGGATATAGATATCTGATATGGTTGTTTAAGAAATGAAAAGCTCCTCACTGCATCAGTTAGGATTAAACAACGTGTTGAAGCTGATGTATATTAAATCACTGCAGTAATTATCTAATGGAAGGCTCTTACCTTTTCTTTACTTCAGTCCAGTTTTTTTTTTTTTCATATGTAACAAATAAAGGCTTGGCTGAACTGAACATCCTGACAGCTGTGTTTGATTGCACTGAGACTCTGAGACACTGAGCACCTCTGACAGCATGTGTGTGTGTGTGTGTGTGTGTGTGTGTGTGTGTGTGTGTGAGAGAGAGAGAGAGAGATGATGAACAATAAAGACGCTCAAAACCTCCAACACTGCTATTCAGAAGTGCACTACTGAATCTGAAGCTGTTGAGTAACGGCTCATGTAGTGCACTTCTATTGGGTGCTGGTGGGATTTGGGACGTCTCCTAAATGCCAGGATTAATGTAAGCAGCTTTTAAGACTGCAGACATGAAATGAACTTCACATTTGTATAGAAACTCTCTTTTATATACTCGGATACATACACACACACACACACACAATATAAAAAACAGCGCTGCTTTTTTAAAAATTATTTGGTCTTTTTGTAAATTCATAAATATACTGTATATATAATATATACATATTCACAATGCCTATTATTTGCACTGGTATGTATCTACACTACTTTTTGCATTTCGGGTTGATGCTAAACTGCACCTGGTGCTGATTACTCGTACTACGCAATGACAGTACCTACTGTACATACCTTCCTATTACAGTATATTACAATCTGTATTTAGATTTTGTTGGAAGATTGATTATTAATCCTATTTCTAGACACACTGTACTCGGATCAAGTTTTTAAAGAATTCATGTCTAAAAACAATCACGCTTATTATTAGTCAGTGGAATTACTTACTGTAACTCTTTACATGAATAAATGCATCGACAAACAAACTGGATAATATTTCTAGTCATAGTAGGAAATATTATTGAGATACACCTGATATCAGTGTGACGGTGCAGTTATGAAGTCTGGATCTATAGACTTATGTCCATATATGGAATTTTATATTGTTATTTTTATTATCTCTTCGAAAGTAACAAAAAAAAAAAGACTAAATAAACCCCAGAGCTATTCTCACTCACACACATTGTTGCCTACAGACCCAGACACTCAGGTCACCAGAAAGAAGGTTTTCTGATTTGCATTTCATGGGCTTTGTACATACATGGACTTTACACAATGACAAAGTTGAATCTAATCTAAAATAAACATTAAAAGTAATTTTTCTGTTCTGTTAATTATATATACACACAAACATGTGTACTGCATGTATATACACACAAATGTGCACGTGTTTATATATACATACATACATATATACACACACACATATATATACACACACACATTATTTGTGTATATTTATATACTGTGTGTGTGTGTGTGTGTATATATATCTAATAAGTGACGGTGCCTGAGTACAGGTGGGATATAGAGTACGTACAGGTGAAGAGTTCCGGGTCATGACCCTGAGTTCCTCCAGTCGCGCTGCACGAGCACACTCACTCTCTCTCACGCGAGATTTCCCCCTTCTCTCTCTCTCTCGCGCGCGCTCTTCCTCTTGTCCGTCCTTCCTCGCATGTAACGCTTTTTGTTGTTGTTTTTGCTCTTGAGTTCAGTTCGACTGTCCCATCGCTCTCCCGTGCCCCCTGCTGGAGCTGTTGCCGCATTACACACTAATCCTGCACATGCAGTGTGGCTCCAGTCCTCAATCACTCCACATGCCCTAGACTAGGACACTACATCAACACTATTGTCCTACATTAAATTGCACATCTAGTCTGCACTGAAATTAATTAAATTTCACTTATTAGTTAAATTTTTTTTTATTTATTTATATGCTTTATTTCTATGATTATTTAATATATTGTAGTGTTTTTGTTCTTAGCACTGCAGTAGTAACTTCACATTCCCCTGTGTATACTGACTAGATGGAAGATATACAGTGTATAATCACATCTACACACATGTCTTCTATCTGGAATGTCCCTCAGGATAAATGAAGTATGTGTCTGTCTGTCTATAACAGTTTATCTGTATCTGTACAAACAGGTTGACTAGCATGACCTAATCTGTTTAGCATGTTAGTGGAACCATGTCATATGTGGTGTAGTGAACAAAACAAACTACCATCACCAGGCAACAAGATTATTCTCACCAATAATAATAATAATAATAAACTCATCAGTATGCTTTAGATAAAGTGCTGACTCAGCCTAGTGTCCTCAGGACCTGGGTTCTGGACAGGTTAGTGATTCTCCAGCTCAAACACTGAACCAACAAACCTGAAGATCAGTTCAGTATCTGAGTGGAAGCAGGTGAGATCATTAATAACCCAATCACAGTCCAAAAGCTTTGGAGTAGACTCTAAGTTGCACTACTGCCACCTTCTGGTCACCACCTCTCTGTTCTGTCAACTTTAAATGCTGTTCTCGTCTCATCATCTCCATTAACAGACACATGAAATACTGTCTTCTTGGTCCTCTTTCTCCATTTTTGTGTAAAATACTTTTCACAGTTTGCTCGGTCCTGATGGCATTTCGACAAAATGTTGGTTTAAAAAAATAAACTCAATAAATTTCATGTTGGCCAAAACACAGTATTGGTGCTGATTCTTTTTTTTTTTTTTTTTTTTATGTTATACATATAATACAGAAAATGTGTGTTGCCAAAGAATCTACTTCTGAAGTTTATGCAACATAGAAGTGAGAAAGATGTTTTGGAGAGATGATTTTATATGTGGCTCCCAACATGGCCATTTTCCAGCATTATACTCTCACTTCAAACAATAATCATTTAAAATGATTATTCACATTATTCGTATTTTTTATGAGTACTGATAATAAAATTGATGTAAGCTTCCTGTAAAAATGGTTGCTTAAAGTATTCAGTGTAAAATTAAGGATTTCTTCCCCCCAAAAAAATTCTGTAGTGTCCGTAACCATGTCAAATTCATGTTGCAATTATCTTAACAATTTGACATTTTACAACAACAACAATAATACACTTTTTCAGGTTTGTGTCTTTTCATATGAATCTAAATCTAAAGTTTCCTCTGAACGACAGCTAAGATTGTCGAAAGATTTGAATTCAAAAAAGTAACGGACACGATAGACATAAAAGGGAATGAAACTGTATTTAGAAAATGTTTCTTTTTATCTGATAAAAAAATATGTATATGAATATTTACAAAAAACAAAGAATGGATCAGGAGATGAGAAGCATCAAGTGTTATGGAAAATGGTTTTATATGATCCTATTCAAAAATTCCCTTTTTCACCTAGAGGAGACACTTTTTAGCACTGAAGCCATGTTCTATTGCTCATATTCTAGTTATTAGTATTAAGTACTAAACTAACAGAGTGTGTATGTGTCGTGGTGCGATGTCACACGTTATGTGTAGATGCATACATTCAGGTCTAACAAACACATACGAATGTGTCTCTCTACATCTCCAATGATACAGAGTGAAAAAAAAAAAGATTTATCTTCATTTCATCTGCATGATAATAAATCAAAGCTTCAGAGAGCTGGTTAGTCAGTCAGCTGATCCGAGCTGGATATGAAGGAAAACATGGCCTTTAGATTAGGACTAAATATTCATTTGTCGCTTTTAATTCTTAAAAACCATACACGTTACTCAACAAGTTTCAAATGTAAATTGAAATCACAATAACCATTTACATTTCTCCAGATAAACAGACATGAATTACTTTTATTTCCAAATGTTAAATAAAAAATATATATAATAATTATAATAATAATAAACTCCATAAAACAGATGGAAAAAAAATTCATCCCTGTTACAGGAAGAAGCTACAGAATAAACTCATGGATTCTTTTCTTTCCACATCTCTTCACTAAATTGCAAACTCAAGCTGCTTTTATTTATTTGTTAAACACAAGGAACAAAATAATAATAATAATAAATTAGAAAAAAAAAAAAAGAAGAAATGTGGATTTGCCAACTTAAAGAGCACATCCTTTTCCTTCTTTGGATTTTCTCCATCTTTCTTCCCTTACAGGAGAAAACCAACAGCCAAAAAAAAAAACTGATCATCTAGAACATAAAAAAAAAGTGTTAGTATTTGACTGTAGGTGTTTTTCTTAAAGCCTGGTTCATACTATTAGCGCCACCCTGAGAAATATAAGATTCCTAGCAGAACCGGATTCATTAGCCTTAGTCTGAAAAGCTGCTGCTGCACTGTGTATTACTGTGTAAAATTCCTCAAGGTCTTCTTCAGCAGGTCAAAAGATGTTTATGTCCCATAAAAATACAGAGGAAATCTTTATTCGTATGTTAGGTATCAAAATTTCCAAAGGGAGTTGAGAAATAGGTAATTGTACCCTGTGCAGAGACCCCGTTATGTCCAAGTGTTTTTTTCTTTTTCCCTTAAAAATCCTTTTTTTTTTTCTCTTTTTTTCTCCTGTACGTTCCAGTATTTCAGGTGACTGATCCGGACACTCCACAGCCAAGTCACATGCAGCAATATTTCTGAATGACGAGAATATTTCTGGAATAAGATGAAGAAAGAATACAATCTGCTGTTGATGATGTTGTAGATGTAGTTTTTTCCCCCCCGTAAGTGAAAAAAATAAATAAAAATTAGACGAGGATTTAAAATGTTAATTGTGAAACAAAAAAGATTCTTCACTTATAATGATGAGTGTTTTGCGTTCATTGTATCCTTTATGGTTATTAGTTCATTTTTTCCCCTCTAAGCCTGAGATCCGTGATACCACACACCAAATCTCAGGGACAGAAATGTCACCAGTGGACTTAGAAAAAAAAATAATAATAAGTACAATCTGGACAATAACTCTGATGAATTGTCACTCTCTCTCTCTCTCTCAGCTTTAAATTCGATTCTCAATTCGAGCTGATGTAATCTAAAACCTAGAGGCTCTGAATCCATGACGGCGACTCTCGAATGATCGTGATGAACTGGAAACGCGACGCAGTCCCTTGTAAAGCGTTGATAAACTAGCTTTAAAACTGAAGAAACGCAGTAGTAAATGCCTAAGGAAATGTACTGACGGAGGAGGAGGTCCCGGCTGGCCTGCGCGTCCTCTTCGTCCTCGGTCGCGCTAGCTTTCTGGACCTCGACGCTCCTCTTCGCTGCTATACAAGCCTTAGTGTTATCTATTTTGGCTAGAAGATTTCTATAATATATCCACAAATATATAACAAATAAAACTTGCAGGCAAAAATAGTTCGGTTTCCATAGAAACACCCTTTTTTTCTCTCCTGAAAATACAGCAGTATCTGAAATATTACTCTGTCAATTGTTTTTTTTTTTCAATTTGTCCCCAGTTTTCTGCATCAGGAAGCTCCTTCACCAACAAAGAGAAAGACAAAAAAAAAGTATCTACAAAGTATGTAAACAGACCTGCCTTTTTCAAGAAAAACAAACAAACAAACATAAATAATAAGAAATATGAACAGCCAAAACAGAGCAGAAATTAAAGTGGGGGTGATCTAGGGCCGAAGAAAGAAATGTACACCACGATTTAGGGAAAAAAACAACAACAAATCTTACAGCTAATCATCTGCAAGTGACGGAGAGACAGATAGTCTCTGCTGTATTTGAATATCAATAATTAAATAGTTATAATAATAATAATAACAGAACAAATGATAAAAAAAAATAATAAAATAAAAAAATTACAGGTCACTTTCAATCTGAATTAACAATCCCTCAGTTTGTCACAAAGGGAACAAATATTTAATACGCAGAGGTGGAAACTGGTGGAGTCCTTCCCTCTCCGAGAGGATGCTGAGCACAACATAAGACATCAACAAAAATTAAACAAAACAAAGAAGAAGAAATGGTAATAAATCACCACAACCACACCCTACATTCTGGTGAATGCTCGCTCTCGTTTCAGTCGAGCTCGAGTCGAGCTCACGGATCGCACACGGCCGCCTGGGAGTCTGCCGAGCGAGCGCAGGTCTCTGTAGAGACGGCGGGTGGGTGCGGAGGGAGGGAGGGAGGAGAGAGGGCAGAGCCGATCAGAGGGACGTCTCCACGCTGTGCATGGGGCTCACCGGGGCCGAGGGCGTGGCTGGCTTGCTGCTTTCTAAGAAGAGGTGGGCGCCGCTGTCCACCGCGTTATTGTTCTGGTTGGGCGACGGAGAGGGAGGAGGAGGGGGCGTGGGGGTGGCGGTTCTCTTGGTGGGGGCGTCGTCCTCGGCGTCCGTGTCGTCTATGAGGGGGATGTGGGGCTCCGAGTCCTCTATCCGGAACTCCGGGTGGGTCATGAAGTTGTGGATTGAGCTGCGCGACTCGGGCTTCTCCAGACCCTCATAGGGTGACAGGGAGCTGCGGAATGCATTCACTACTCGGATCTGTGGGGACGCAAGGGCACACACACACACACACACACACACACACACACACACACACACACACACACACACACACACAGAGTCAGATTCGCTGCTTTATACAGAAATGGTGCAAACCATACAAGTTAGGCACAAATCACACAGACACGCTCACACTTTGCATTTTAAATACAGGCGGCCAAATAATCCACTGAGGTGAACTTAGTCCGGTTTTACACTGCGGGCGGAAAGAATCCTCCGTCTGTTACTCGTCTCACTGTACAGTCAGACTCCGATAATAGCTTCAGCATTCTCTTTTAATTTCTTTTGTCAGATAACGTGGTTTCCAGGCCAGATTATGAATGAAAGATCGTCTAATGATAATTTTTTTTTTAAAAAAAACAAGCAAAGAAAAAAAAAAAAAGTTCAGGATTTTCAATGTCTGTCTAGAACATTCTTTTAGCCTGTTAGCATGTGTGGGAGATCTGAAGCTCGGTGGTCACTTTAAGAAATCCCTCACACTCTGTCGTCCTATTGCTGACTGTGAGACGCATGAGCTGGTCCAAATGATGCTGAATCCCTGAACTGTTCACAAAGGGAACTGGATGTCAGATGATGATCTCCGCTCCCAAATGGGTGAAGATTTGTTTTTCACAACGTGGTATTTTTTATTCATGACCATCTAAAACCCGTACAGTGTAAACCCGGCTTCCGTCGTGAAAGGGTGGGACGACACACACACACACAGGCTGTGGTGAGTAAAAACCGGATTGTCAGATTACTGCAAGCTCCAACTTTCTTTCCACTCTCAAGTCAGTCAAAAGTGTAAAAACAAACCCAAAAACAAACAAAAAAAGGTCAGGAAAACAAACATCTTCTCTCAGTAGTGGTAGTGTCGGAAATCTCGCATAGCCAGTGTCCAGTTATTCAAAATGCAAGCGAGAGAGAAACAGAGAAAGAGAAGGAAAGAAAAGACAGAATGAGAAAAAGAGAGAAATATAAAGACAGATGAAGAGAGAGAGAGAGAGTAATTAACATTAAACTTGAGAGGTTAATTGATCTGGACATGCTTTGGGTGAGTAGGATGGGGTGAAAGGGGCAGGGTGGAGGTGTTGAGGGGACTGATTATTAAATCGCTGATTATGTTTCGATACGGAAACTTTGAGCAGCCAAGCAGGTCTAAGCTGTACAACACAAATAAATTTCACAAACAGACAAGAGAGACTGGACCCATGCACAGCAGTGCTACCTTTTTGTTTAACAGAAGTAAACCTTTGAGTATAGCCCATGACACATTTCACAAAATCTAAAGGAGGAACATGTCAGAGTCAGGTTTGTTTGTTCTTTTTGCATCACTTTGGAGTTAATTAAGGGACTGTTTGCCTATAAAGAATCTACACATTAGACGGCTTTAACAGGAATCAGCGTTCAGATCCCACGTCTGACGATCCGGGTAGGGGGGAACCTAAGAGACAGACAGTGTGTTAGTGTAGTCGCTGACGAGCCAGGAGGGGTTCCTGATGACCTGTGGAAGAGCTGTGAAAGATTCGCACAGTAAAATGGCATAAGAGTCAGAAAGAGTGAAAGTGAGAACAATTAGATGAATGTAAAACCGGGAGCGAGCGACGCTGTAAGTGGACACCGCAAGGGGGCGCTCTTACAATTTCCACAAGTACAAGAAGATTCCTGTAAAGTGGCAGCGCTGACGTTGTTGGAAATGTACGATGCTTATTTTGTTACATATTTGTTCTGGTGCAATAAATAAATAAATAAATATATGATGCTGGTGCTGAATCGAGAGACGGTCATCTTTGTATGCGTGTAAAACGTATGGCATTTGTCACGTGCATAACAATTCTGTACAGCGATTACGCAACATTGTTCACGTTAGCAGGAGGAACGTCTCGACATGCAATGTGTGTGTATATAAAAAAATTATACAAATAACAAAAAGTTAGATACTGTTTATGATCTCCCTTAAGGAAAAGAAAAAAAAAAAAGAAGGACAGACAGAATGAGAAACAGAAGAGACAGGATGGCAGGAGAGAGAGAGAGATAAGCGAAGAAGACACAACACAGGAAGTTGATTCCTGGAGAATCCCGTACTCCCCCTTGAGTCTTGGTGAGAGACGGATTACTGAACGTGTGCCCGTCTGCGGCAAGAGATCAACCTGGACCGGCTTCAGACCTCCAGTGGAAGAAGAAAAACACTGTTTAGCACAACGAGTTCAAAACAATCCCACGCAGCCTCTAAGCATGGACAATTTTATTATTACTTTTTTTGCAGTACTGTGACTGAGCTGGATGTCAGTGTGTGTGTGTGTGTGTGTGTGTGTGTGTGACCATGGGCATATACTCAAAATATTTACAAACATAGCTGTCACAGAGTCCAGCAGAGGGACTGAGGCACAGCAGCGGCAGCAGACGCAACACACACAATGTTGATCTGGCAGAATGTTAACACACTTTTTTTTTTTTTTAAATAAACAAACAGCCAAAGCCATCAAACAGAACAATGAGAATGAGACAGAGACCTCAGCCCCACTGGCCTCAGAACAGTACACACAGATATATCTCCATAAAAATCAGCATTCAGATTCAGAAGCGATGTAGTGGACAGTGAATGCATTGTTTATGTTTCTTTTTGTTTTCTTTCTTTTTTTTTGGGGGGGGGGGAGGACGTTTGTAGAAGGATGTAGAACGTTAGGCGAGTGAAGGAGGAAATGTTAATTGTCATGCACTAAGAAACACGCACTCACACCCCACAGTGGCAGAAGCTTTGTTGGAGGAGGGCGTGGCAGGAGAAAACGCTACATGTGTAGGGCTAGAAACATTGGTTACATCGTGCTGTTGGCTGGAGCTCGAGGGGTGACGCCTGAGGGCCCCCTGAAAGGAAGTGCCGCTCTGGAACGCACTCACTACATCCATCTGCAAGGAACCACACAGCATGACAGGAAGGCCCAAAGAACGCATAAGGAGAGACAGAGAGAGCGAGAAAGAGAGAGAGAGAGGGAGAGAGAAAAGCAGGAGAACGAGAGAATAAGAAACGTGGGGAGGGAGGACAGAAATAAGAAGGGCACCCATATAAAGAGAAGACAGGTAGTAGCAGCATGAAAAGGCACTGTATGGAAGACAGTGTTATAAAGCTTGCTGACTTTTATCCTGATCGGTACGTTAAAGCAGAAGAGCTACTTCACCAGAAATCAAACAGAGCTGTAAAGTTATCAGTAAGAAAAGGCTAAAATCAACAGAGTGTACTGGGACCTATCCTGCCGTTTCCTCCACGTGGGGGGTGTGTCCTCGAGCGTCTCGGGTGAAATTACCTGAGTTTGTATCCTGTTGAGGCCTCGGAACCAGAGGATTTGTCCCCTGCGGAGCTCGCGCTCGGCGTGGTCGATCTCGTCCAGGTCCTCCAGTTCCTCCAGCTCCTCGTCTGGGATCTCCTCCTTCTGCGTCCCGTGACCGGCCGTCTTCAGGAACTTCAGGCGACTGGTCGGGATGGAGGAGATCATCTGCACGAGGGATGGAGAAAGCCGATGAAACAAACCAATTCGGCAGAGATGATGTGAGTAAGATTCACCTCAAAGTCTTTGATTTTTTAGTGCGGTTAGAAAGTGGTGAGCACTACGTGGAACGCTTTCGACTTGCTCTTTATACGATCATCAACGATTCACGGAGTGCTGACACCGTGGTTCTGTGATATTCCATGCACAACTTGTTTAACTTTTTCTATTGTGCAATTCTGACAAGGACGTTTAACCAGGAAGGTTTCAGCCTCACAGGCTGAAATCGAACCAAACCCTCCAATGTAGACTTGACAAATGAACTAATACGTGTGAAGTTGACTTTGCTGAACACTAGGTGAATTATTTTATCACCTGACAGACAACAGATGAATAAATAAGCAATCAAAAACACTAAACAGGTTGGAATAATAAAGCTAATCATAGCTATAGCTAATTTGTCTGGTGACCTATCAGGTAAATTTTTATGTCCTGAAAAGATAAATGCTTGCTATTTGGCAGCTTTGTTTTGCGGGGAAAAAAAAAAAAAAAAACTTCATTGCTTATTTCTGCAGAATATGAGCTACTGCTCCAATCCAAAGTGACACTATAAACAAACACCAGAACATAAATACAGATAAAGGCTGAATTTCTGGCTCGGACACAAAACATTTGTTTATTTAACTTCAGTAAGTTTTCCCCATCATCCACTCTGGTTTTTTCCGCTTGATTTCATTCTAGGGGTTGGCCACAAGAGGGCAGTGATCCACTACTGCATGATTAAAACATACCTGATCCACATGCATGACAGGGAAACGCCAAACTGCTCAAAAATCATCAGAGCGGTCTGACATTCTTTCAAAAAATTACATGACATGTTACAAAGTGACGCATTTTAAAAACCTGTGTTCTTACCTGACCCCAGAGCAGAGAGCCACAGCCTAAGAAAACGCACCAGAGCCACTGGTCGATGCCAAGACCCACACAGCTGAAGGGCTTCCCTCCGAACTGTACGATGACGATCTAGAAAAGAAATGGATTGTGTTAGCCGAGGTAACGTTCCCTTAGACTGCTGCCGCTGTCTGCGTCTGGTTCATCACACTCACCTGGATGACGAACGTGCCGAAGACGATGGAGCAGAAGATGAGGTTGTTGAAGATCCCCTCGAAGACGTTCCTCTCGCCGTGGATTTTGCGGGCGTTGATTTCGTTGAAGAGCTGCATCAACACGAAGGTGTTGAAGACGATGGTGTAGTGTTCGGAGGGCGGCGAGTGGAGAGGGGCGTTGCGGCCGCTGTCTATATCGAACAGCTTTTCACCTAGGAGAAAAACAAACAAACAAATAAATAAATTTAAAAAATGGTAAGGTTGAGTATAAATTGTATAAATCATTTGTGGAAAAAAAAAAAAGATACTACAAACTTAATATTTGGCCAAAGTTTTAACAACAGAAGTCAAACACAACACAGAGTGATTGATCTTACTTAAATCTTAACTGTGATAATTGTCATTTTGTGATACACAGGTGTTTTTCAGTGTGTACTGTATATGTGTGTGTGTGTGTGTGTGTGTGTGCACGCGCAAGTACAGAGACACATGAAGCCAATGTATTATAGTGCAGCGACTTAAATACATAAATACAAGCTGGTGTTCACTTTATCTGAAACTCGTTTTATTTATTTTTTTCCGGTTAAAAACGTACCCCGGTACCAACAGTGCTTTCCTGTCCTTTACGTTAGTCCTCACCTGCAAACAACAGAGTGAAAATGACTGTAAGCTGGTAGACAGCATGGCCCAGAATGTTCTTCATCATGGTTCTGGAGATGAGGGGTTTATTACGGCCATAGGGCTTCCTCAACAGCAGAGACTCCGTGGGAGGCTCGGTGGCCAGAGCGAGTGAGGCAAAGGTGTCCATAATCAGGTTCACCCACAACATCTGTACGGCTTTCAGTGGAGAATCCTGAGGGACAAGGGGGGGAAAAAAGAAGAAAAAAAAATAAGTTCAGTAAAAACTCAGTAGGTTAAAGACATTCATTCATTAAAGTGATCAAACTACTGTCTTGCAATATTTTCTAGAAATGTAAGGGATACTTTTAGGTACAGAATGAAAAGATATGCAAAAAAGAACTCTTTTTTTTTTTAGACTGACAAAAGAATCAAGAGGAAACTATTTTATAGCAAAGACTTCATCATAATAATAACAACAAAAAAATAAACATGCAAGACCACATGGATTAAAACATTACTAGTCTACACAACAAAGCAGAAAAAATAAAAATACTTCAAGTGACTTGGATGATAATGATAATGCCCCGCAAGAACAAGAACTAGCCAGGTATCAGGAATAAAATCTACATGAAGACTATAAAGACTTATGCAGGGATTAAAGTGAAAAAAAATCTTCTGACTGAACTTTTTTCAGGCCAAGCCATATTCCTTTAACAAACACTTTATTTAAATAGTCGAGAGGGGAGATTTAAATAGTCTTTTAAGGGGAGATTCAACCGCTTTAATATTAATACCTTTTATACCTTGACAAATCATCAACCATCTACCACACATCTTTTCAGTGCATGTTTTTATTTATTTTATAACACCAAACAACGATTTGTGAAACTCTTAATAATTAACAGGAAAAAAAAGTAACAGCACCACCACTCAATTCCAAAAAGTGCTTTTCTTGGGCAAATGTCTCTAGAGTGCTTTTCACTTTTTCTGCTTTTTGGCTGTGAAACCATATTCCTGAAACTTGGCTACACCTGACACCTGTGTTAGTGTTTGACTAGCTAGGGAGCATGTGTACTGTAGAGCACGAACGGCAGCCTTGTGACTAGCTTCTGACTGATGGCGAGCTACAGTAGTACTTTTTTGCCATTATTGCCATATTGAAGTTTCCTGTGGCATACTGTGCAAAGACACGTACCTGGTTGTTTGACTTTTTTAGCCCACGAACTGAAAGGCTTGCCATTCTCCCCAATTTCGCTAAGCCAAGCCCATCTCCATTTATTTTTTACACTTTTATCAATCTCCGAAACATCGGAGCCTTCCTGCATTATAAGTGTGTCCATGCTATCTTAAATATA
>JAOTQY010000014.1:13801502-13814706 GCA_026413445.1 Dolichallabes microphthalmus
CTTCCACTAGCTCTAATGTGTTCACCTTACATACTGTATCACCTGTTGGTGAAGACGTTGAGAAATTGGTGCGAACCCAAGCACCACTGTAATAACCAGACAGTGAGTTTTTATGTTATGGCTGATTGGGTAAACAGTACTGAGAACATAACAGGAATATAAATGAAGAGAATGATTAGAGCAGGTTTAAATCGATAACTGAACTATTTGTCGAGTAATAATTAAAAAAAGAAACCCTCCTAACAAGATGGCAACCATGAACATCCAAAATGACCAAACTGAGTTTCATAAACACAAAGGCGGTTTTTTTTTTTCTTTTTCTGCAACAGCTCTCTCAACCTCTGGATGTTGTAATACTGTGGTTTTAAAATGGAAAAACCATAGACATTACGTAAAGTGTCTCAGGCGTGTTCGATTTCTCCAGTGAAGGTGTGAGAACATTAAACAACAGGGTGCCGATTTCCTTTTAATACCGTTTGAGACAATGTGCTAACAAAACTATACGACACCTCAATAATGGTCAAGACAAACATTTCTTTAACTCATCAACACAAACCTTGGGTCTATAAATAATCGCACTGATGATTCCACAGTCGTCTACATTTTGTAGAAGCAGCAGTAATTTGTACCTGATAACAGCATAGGATCTTTATCCAGCAGTTTCTTCACGTGGTCCGATTCTCCCGTCAGAGAACTCTCGTCGATTTTAAGATCGTTCCCTTGGATGAGAACGCCATCGGCAGGTAAGAGGTCACCTGCACGAAAACAAAAACAAACAAAAACTGTATAGAAGTTCACCGGTCATACAGAGGGCGATTTCTGCGTCACGATGTGGTGTAAAACACCCAACACACCCCTCTCACATACATGAACTCACAGATGCCCGTGATTGGCTAATCTTGCTGTGACACCACTCTTGTCCCACATAATAAAGGGTACGACATCTTTCTGTTGTGTTACATTACAATAAATATCGACATCACAGCTGTGCAATGTGTGCACATACCGTATTTGATTTGTGCAACATCCCCGACTACGATCTCAGCCACAGGGATCTGAATGACTTGCCCGGAGCGCACCACTGTAAACTTCTGCTCTTGTTCAATGCGGCTCTGTAGGCCACGGAACTGCTTCTCTTTACTCCAATCGTTAAAGGCAGTCACAAGCACCACACAGATAACAGAAAGGAGGATGGCTGCTCCCTCGATCCATCCTGCTTCTGACTCGCCCTCGTCTTCCACACCTCCTGTTACTTCCCCGCATTCTATACACACACATGAAACATGTTTAGCAAAAAAACAAAAAAACAAAAACACTGCTTTCTACATTATATTAGAAATAAAACCTAAAACATTACACTGAAACTTAATTTAAAAAAATAAATAAAGAAAGAAAAGGTACTTACTATTATTACTTGATTCTGGAGGTCTATAAAAAGAAAGGCCTAACGAAATTATGGCTGCCACTTCTAGAATAATCAACGTTACGTCTTGTAATGCTTCCCATACTAATTGAAGAAAGGTTTTTGGCTTTTTCGGAGGTATAAAGTTCTGTCCAAATGCTAATTTTCTGCTTTCGATGTCGGCAGGGTTCCCGCTTAAACCTGGAGAGAAAAAAAAAAGAAAAAGAAAGACAAGAAATAAAAATCATTACATTCCCAGTGATATCAGATGGATAGGTACAGAATTAAAGTAGAATAACTAACAAAGACCAACAAAGACCAAGGTTAAATTTGATTGACATCTGGCCGGCGTCTTCCTACATCGCTAGAGACTTTTCATTTAAGCAAATTTCCTTTTGGTTCAAGTGTTTCTGTTGGAAAAAAAAAAAAATAATAATTCATGGCTCAGATGCTTTCATTTACATACTGCACTCAGCTAGCGGGTTTCCACTGTTTGTTGACTGCGGGTCAGCCTTGCCTACGGCCTACGATTTGTGTCAGTATATACACGCATGTACTAGGTTACTTTTGTTTAAAATGTACAGGACGCATTTTGTATGGTATGGAAAATCGATTGATAAAATGTGGCTGCAGTCAGCAAACGTCAGCGAGGGGAAATTCGAGTACGTACAAACTTATCTGCAGAACAGACAGACTTTATCAGCAGCCGAGCCACGTGGTGTTGACTCGCATCACTGGCTGGAGGGGAGACTAGATTTTTATTCTTTTTTTAATTATTTTTTTTTTTATTGGACACTTATGCATAACTAAATTAACTTATACAATAAACAGACACTTTAATGTAACAATTGCAAATGAAGCCTGAGGACGGCATGCCACAGACTTGTGTATATGACACCACACGGTTGGGATCATTAGGCTAGAACCACACGCTTCACACACACACAGCCAAACAAAACATTCTCAGCTATTACACTAAGAAAAAAGAGGAGCCACAAGGAAGCACCCAGAAAAAGAAAAAAAAAATAGGGAGAAAATAGCTTTTTTTTTTTTTTTTTTTAAACACATCTGTCTCACTGTGAGGTTTGGGACAAAACGTCAGCCAGTTGTGTTCCTCTAGAAGTCGTCTTTACTCTCATCTTAGTACATTCTGTCTCTAGTTTTTTTTTCTTTCTCCTGTGTTTAAATCTTAATAGATCTGGCCTATAAACTCACCTATTTGCATTGTGTGCTTAATATTTTGTATTACTATTATCTACTGTTATATAAAAAACATAATAACAAGATGATTTTTAACACCTTATTCAACACCTTTTGTGTTTAGCTTTTCGTTCATATCGTGGTCTTCGTACTCAGAATCGACTTGGAGATGATAAACTGACTGTAAGCCGTATTCAGACATGATGAAAGTGTACATAAGTTACTGGGATAATTTCTTATTTTACAGCTGGGTTTTATTTACATCTGGATGTCTGTAATTCTCTTCTGGTTCTCACCAAACCCCACACTCTTAGCCACTTATCACTGGAGTCCAGATACATACACTGGTGATGTTTTTCTATACAGAATGTTTTTTTTTATATTTAGTCTCGACTCTTACAAGATATTAAACACTTCCTGAGTCACACAACTAAAAACCTCTGGGGACGTTTGGTTCCCCTTTGACCACCAGGTTGTGAATGAAGCATGGTCATGTGATTCAGTCACCTTTGTTTGCTCCACCTGTGTTCTACCTTGGGCTGGAGGATCAGTCAATATAATATGTTATAAAATAGACGTAATGACATAACACGCTTTTCTGAGATAGATTTTTAAAATATATTTATTTATTTATGTTTTACTTTATTATTCTAATTGATGTTACAATTTTAAATTTGAACCCTCACTGCTGGATGAGGCGTGTACTAGGAAGTGCTGACCAGGTGGAGATTTTGCACTATTCACACTTTCCAGCAGCTCTAACACAGATGAGTCATTGGTGCTGATCAATCACAATGTGTGTGCGCGCGTGTGTGTTTTTTGTGTGCAAGCGCGCGCATCAGCGTGCATGTCAGACAGATTGGCGGTGGAGTCAGCACAGTCCATTGTCATGAGGAGGAGAGGATGATGATCCTTCTCAATTACTCAGTAAACCCAAACTCGTCCCATGCTCTCACCCACACTTTACTACATATTTAGACACTGTCTTTTATATGAGCACATGACAAGTGACAGAATGGATTTGCTCTGCGTGAGAGAGAGTGTGTGTGAGTAACAGAACGATGTTGATCAGGCATAAGGTGACTGACATGACGTGATGGGATGTGAACAACTCCGTTCTTAAAAGTCCCTGTATGTTATTGAATGTTAATGCAATATCATCATTGTAATCTTGTATTTAAAAGAAGTATTTGTGAAGTATCAGTGGTGTGATGCACATGTGAGATTCCCTCTGGGATTAAAGTAATCAATCAATCAATCAATCAATCAATATAATAATCAATCCGTCAACACGCACAAACATTTACTAGTCGGATTAATCAGCTTGCACCGACGACATGTGACCTTTCCACAATCAGGAAAGTGCAGATGTGTGAAAAGACTGACAAGCCAGGAAAGGGAGGGAGAGAAGGATTATTTTTTTCCCCTAAATCGATGAATTTCCAGAAGCTAAACCTGGGGTGCGAGTGCAGCTTTAACTTCAGAGCTAATTAAGTTACCCTTTTTATGCTGCACTAATCACAAGAACATCAATCTGCACATCCCACGAGACGTTGAAAGACGTGACCAATGTTTCTGTTAATGTTTTTGCATCAGCGACGGGAGAGATTAAAGCCCAGCAAACGGCAAGACGGAAAACCTACAGCGTCCCAGGCATGCCGACGCGTTTGTGTTTCCGTGCCATTTGGTCCGATTTGCATACACCCCTCTCGCAGTGTACCCTAGAGGATATTCTCTTTTTCCGCCAGGGTGAAAGAGGCAGTAATTATGGTTTAAAAAGCAAGGTGACAGACAACCCGGACTGCTAGTAATTCAAATCGCTGACGGGTCCTGCAAATAGATTCGGTTCAGGCGGAGATCCAGCCCTGCGCTACAAGCATGCATGCAGAAGAAGCACAGGAAGAGTCGACTTCTGCCTTATTCACTACAAAACGATCAGCTCCCAAAGATCCTTTGCTGTAAACAACGAACAAGGCATAACAATTACACACTAACCTCCTACTCAACCTTCTGTCACATGCTTATGTTTTTGATAGAAGGAACATTCATGCCGTATCAAGTCGTGCATTATTGTACTGATAAGCCGCAAATGTCCCAGTCCTCAAGTCTTCCCTGACTGTTCCATACCACCGACATTTCACGACAGATCTGGACAAATGCATTAATATACACCGAACTACTTTGATTTACATCCAGCACTAGTGTCAGAGATGTAGGAAGGTGGTATAAGGAAAGAATAACACACCCCTGAGCATGCATTACATCATATAACAGTACGCCAGAGATTACGATTTGTTAATATAGTTGCAAGCAACGAAGCACTTTGGGCGATTGCTACCTGGGTGCACACATTTAGTGGGCACACACATTTAAACGGTACGTACCAATTAGGGATGGGCATTTTTGTTCATATTTCATTTCGAGCAATCAGAGGTTTGAGAAACGAGTACTTGATTAATTGGGGGTGGAGTTTAAGCAAGGGGCGGGGCGTTAGCGGCACCCTAAACAGTAGACATTTAAAAGAAAATACAGCAAGAGATTGGTTGGAGACAGAGATCCCCGAGGCAGAGTTTCGAGAAGGAGGGACTCTCCGGCTACACGGCGCTGCGGCCTTTGGAAGCCATTTTCGCTCTGTGCTCCGGTATTTCTCACATTTTTACCGCAAGTTCTCACATTTAGAGCCAGCCAATCGGTCGACACGCTCGATCATCGCTGATGGGTTCGAGTACTCGGTTAATCCGAGTACTCGTGCACATCCCTAGTACCAATAGCATTACGACATACCACACCCAAGGCCCAGTCTCTCAGGAATCCTAATAGCAGCAATTCCAATCTGTCCACCAATTTTCAGGAGTTTTAAAGCTTGTTAAGACCCCCAAAAGCCCCGGATGGTGTGTGTGTGTGGGGGGGGGGGGATAAATCCTTAGAGGAACACGATAGACCCAACACAGATTTGACGACATAGGGCATCATTATCACAATCTGTCTTTCTACTCCTTCACCTTTTCCTCCCCGCCCCCCCCCTTATCAACCACCTTTAGAGAAACAACTGAACAGTGAGGATCTTTGTATATTAAATGTATTAAACTGGTCAACGCCACCACAACAGATTGGATACCACCATTTGGATTAAAATAATCTAACCCGAGGTTTAAAGCCCCTAACCTGAGGGTGTAGTAGTCTGTGTAATGCTTATGGGTGTGGCATGTCTGTTGATTTGGATGTGGCACATGTGCAGCCTACAGCATGTAATGTGCGATTCATCTTGTAGACACTGGCATCCCAATCTGCACAACACACAGTGTTAAAATATACAGAGAGCACGCTGTTCACACCACGGTATTCTTTCATGAAGAAACTGCACCGTTACCGGAAATATTCTGCTTTTGTGAAGTGACTGATAGCCTGATGGCTCTGGATAACGCCAACCAACATATGTTACAGGTAAATCAACAGCACCTGAGAAACACCACGGAAGGTGGGCATACAAGATGGCACCTCAGATGCTGCTACAGAGATCATCGTTGTGCATGGATCGGACACTTCCTTTAACTCACCGAAAAAGTGGTTTCCACCATTAATTTGTCTTCGTTCAAATATTCGGAGAACCGAATTGAATTAATTTGTGAACGTGAATCGAACTGAATCGTGGTTGCTCACATACAGTCTACCTGTACAGGCTGTTCAAAAACGTTTTAATCATGTGGCCTGCTCTTATAACTTAGAAATAAACAGAAGAACAAAAAGATAAAGCTTTTGTTTCTGCAGGTAAAGTGTCACCTTTAATAAGAGGTTGAAAGTCCTAACGTTGACCGCGATTTTTAAACGGTCTCACAATGAATCTTAAGAAAAGCCTGGTATAAAACTAAGCATACTAGCGCGGAAATCCCTTGTTCATTGTCTAGCATGAAGCTCGGCTCCATTTCCTACGAACTGTTTAATCCCAGCAGTACATTCGAATCATGCTCTTCTTCAGCGTGCCACAGCAGAGCAGGACAGATGTCTCATCCCCGCAGAACGCTTCTCCTTCTACAGAACTCGGTTCTGACTCAACGTCTAAGTTTAGACCATCTATTCATGAGGACGCATCACACCCCGGGAGCCCAGGCACAAGCGGGAGCTGTACAGTACGAGCGCTTTGCTCGCATTTGCAAGTTAAAATACGCCAATGCAAATGAGATGATCTTTACAAGCATCAGTGCAAATCGTACCAGTCATACTGACGTCGGGTCAGGTCGGCGCTCGGGGAAGGCTTCTTTTGGGAAGTTTTGGGAAAGATGAAAACGTATAAATGCAGACAAATAAATGACTGAGTGTTTTAAAATAAGCGCAATTACCCTGACAGAGAACTGGCTAGGGCAGGGGATGGAACGACAGAATCGGTTACATAATCACCAGAATCCAAGCAGGTACTGGCAGTGTCTAAAGTATAAATCGACTCTTATCTTGAACAGATGCTTTGGGAAGAAACTAATGCTTAGTAAGATAGAAAATAATGAAACATTTTGAACAGTAGTTTCAACTTTAAGTTTCGACTAGTTTCAAATAATTTTAAAAGATAAGTAAAAGATAAGTAGCAACAGCATTCCAAATCTAGAAATGACAAAAGATGATTTATATATATATATATATATATATATATATGAAGAAAAAAAAATCTAACTAATTCTAAAGTCTTGACCAGAAGATGATAAAGGAAAATGTACTTCTTGATTGTCAATATTGTATTTTATACTTTCTGCTAAGGCCAGATACATTTAGAAGAAGAAAAATACTAACAGCATCATCATTAGCAAATAGTGCAAGCTATGGTTCATTTAAATAAAGAAAAAAACAGTTTGTATTAGGGATGCACATTCTGATTAAAAAATAATAATAATAAACTATTAAAATGTACCATTTTGTATTCAAACGCATCGATCGAGGTAAACAGCATATAATTAGTCAAATAATTTTTAGAAAGTTGCCCAAATTAACTTCAAATTATAAAAACAATTAATTAAACTCAACATTCCTGACTGTGCCTGTCACTTGTAATAAATTTTCCTTTTGCAAGGAAATAATGGCACAGATCAATACTGCGATATTGATTTCTATGCAGCAATGTTTTGCATAATTTGCTACATACAACTCTGAGAACACTTCTTGTCTAGATAGTAGTAATGGAGACGGAGTCTCTAATGACATGAAATTCCAGCGCATCAGAGAAGAAAACTTGGACTACCAAGTAATTTCAAATAGAGTTCCTTCCCTGTTCATTAAATCAAATCAACTTTGCTTGCTAAATCTGAAATACTGACTATAGAGTTTGGGAAAAGAATTTATAGATCAATCAATCGCGTTAACTGCCTAGCATGTTGCTAACAAAGTACAAAAATGGCAGCGTCTGGTTTTTCATTTTGTCTGTTGAGGTTGAAAATGACAATTATAAACGGCGAAATCTCCTATGCTGGAATACTGGATTATATTGTTACATAAACTTCATCCGAGTTTTCAAACCTGTACAAATTCAAAATCTCTGAAGAAAAATCTCCACCTTTCTTTCTTTCTTGACCGTTTACCTAGGTGTGTTTTTTTAATCTGTTGGAAAAAAAAAAAAGAGAGAAGAAGAGGAGTGGGTTTGAGATTACTGCAAGGTGTATGAGGTATCTATCCATATTAAGAAAGATTCTTCGTATTGATTTAAACTTTTAAATAGCTTGATTGCTTTTATTGATGTTTTAATCAAAATAATTAAATATGTATAAATCAAAACGTTTAATCTCACTTGCAACATTTTTAAAACATAACAAATAATCATGAAAATCGCCTGGGACTATCTATTGAAATGTGTCGGGAACAAGAATGAGAGTGGTGCGGGGGGAAAAAAAGAGAGAAAAATAAAAGGAGGAAATCAGCATGAGATGGTTGAGAAACAGGTTACCATGACAACCCTGCTGTAAAACAGTTTTACATGTGGGGTTTCGTTGAAAGGGGATGTAATTGGTTATCACATGCTGATTTAATAAAACAAAAATTTTAACAAAAGGATATTATAATTAATATTATAATAATGATGCTGCGGGGTTTTTTTTTTTTTTTTTTGGCTCTTGTGCAGCCGTAGTGCTAAAGTGACGGAACGAGCCTGAGTTCACATGACTTTCTAGTGTACAGGATTCCAGGCTTAATCACTGGGACTTTAAATCACAAGTGTTGCATGTTGTCATGGACTGTCGCGTAATTAAGGGGACCTTTAGTTAACAAGAGGAGTGCACTGAGAATATATTCTCATAACAAGTATGCTCTAGGGCGAGGGAAAGGGAGCAGCATGGGACACTGGGATCTGGCTCACTGCAGTCTTCACATCCTACTACTACTACATACATATATGCATGTATATATTTTAAAAACCTAATAGAACTTTTACACACAAAAAAAAGCAAACAAATCAAAACACGTGCTTCTTTATGTTCTGTATAAACAGAATAAACACTGTGGCGTTTAATGTTTATGACGGCAAAATAAAACCATGCTATAAATCCGGTGATGACAAAATAAATTAATTTGACCACTTCTGACACTTCCGACGCTGTCTTGTTGTAATGATGGCTTAGGAAGAATTAGTTGTTTTTTTGCTTTTTTTTTTTAAGTTATTATTTGGGTTTGATGTTTGAATTATTTCTTGATCGATTTATTACTCCTCGAGTCCACTCCCACACACAGCTCCACAGGAACTACGGTGACCTTCAGTGTGTCTACAAAATAACCAACAGGAGGCGCATCCAAACACAAACAAGCATTCTGGATGGATCGGTAGTGTTTTCCGAACAGGTTTTCTCAGTGACTTACTGTAATGCACTTTCGCTAAACCCACAGCTTATGTCATTGCTTTTTGTCATGCTCTACACCATCTTCCAGGTTACTCGTAAGAAAGTAAGAAGCCGAGCTGTGAATCATCAAATGTCTGGGCACTGCCGTTTACTGTGATTTATTTCAAGCAGACACATTTTTTACAGGTTTAAAAGTATTAAAAACTACTGAACGTATTTAATAATTGTGTATTTGATTTTCTCCCTAATTTAGTCGTGTCCAATTCCTCCCCGTCGTCACTAGGGGGCTCCCACATTAAGGCTACTACTACCACTCGGGAGGGAGGGCCAAAGACTATCACGTGTTTCCTCCGAACCACGTGACGCCAGCCGACCGAATCTTTTCGAACTGCTCGCTAACGCACCGTTAGTGTAACACACTCAGAGGACAGCGCTATACGCCCCGGATTGGCTGTAGAGCCGTGATTAATGTGGGAGCACTAAGTACCTCTCATCCCTCCGCTCTGAGAGAGCTCGGCCAATCAGCTCTCTCTAGACCTCCGGCTGTGAGAGGTTACAGCATCACCCGGGAACCGAACCAGCGATCTCCGGATGATAAAAAGCTGGAATATTTTAACACAATTCAGGAATTGTATACCATTTAATGTTTGTAAATTCACATAAAGTGAAGGTAATAAAGAGATTGCGAGGGCTGCACTTGCACTGTTTTAGCAATCTGAAGTAGTTACGAAGCTATAGCGCATATATTCAGCTTGAAATTTCCTAAGCACCAGGCTACACGAAGACACGTCGGATATTCACTATAGCCAGGTTTTCAATGATGGTTGGATGCAATTAAATACAAATCTGTGATGGAAGTATTTTTTCTATGATTCAGTAAAAACATATCTATTTAAAAGGTACCTCACAGTAGAAAAATATTCTGGAAATGTTAAATGTTTAAACAGTAGGCTATGTAAAGAACATTATTAACTGTTCTTTATTAACACCTGCATAGGATGCATTTCTGTTCATTCTGTTACAATAAAAAAATTTATTTTTTAAGTGCTGGATTGATTTGAGAGGTTTCCTGTCTTCTATTATATTTATCGAAAATCTAAAAATCACTGACAAGGCCATGCAGGAGTGTGATGTCAATGAAGCCTGCACATCAAGCAGCTGTGGACGTGATGGATGATTTATTTTTTTAATCTAGGATCAAACCGAAAATCCCCCCCCCCCCACAGTTCAGTGGAGGTCATGCCTATGATTAAGCACAATGTCTATGAGAAGACAATAAACTGCGGCGGGTGGATGAGAGAGAGAGCTGTGCACTGACACCGTGCTTATTACTGTTTCACTCTCTCAGCAGGTACACCGAGTGGGCGGAGACAAGCGGTTGGGGGGGTGGGGGGGTGGGGGAGCGTTACTTAGGGCATCACACACTCTCAGACCATGCTGTCACAGCTGTAACTCACTGCTGCTGCATGACTGAGTGTATGTCATATGTTTATTCTACATCTTGATCTCAGTGATTAAAATCCAAAACTATTGGTTTACTGGATGCCGTTTTCCCCAGTTTTTTCCACTCCACAAATAAAAGCTTCACTTACCACTTTGCAGACTCAATACAACCATCGTTGCCTTACAATTTTCTCACTCATATCTAAAATTAGGTAAGAAGAGCTTATGTACCATCTATAGGTGAAGTTTTCAGTCTGCTGCAGAGTCCGTTAACGTCCCCGTAAGTATCCTGGATTTTGTGTAATCCCTCGGCCCCCCGCAATTCCATGAGCGAGCGCAGCTCTTTAAGCGAGCACCCGAATTCTGCATCGTGATTGGGCTCCGCTACGGAGTTCTTCACGCCGCTGTACGAGTTGTTAGCCATGTCGCTGTGGAGGAGGTAGAAGAAAAAAAAAAGGCGTCCCGAAAGGAGAGCTAAATCCTCAGGAGACCGATGCCAGTAGTTCCCATAAACAGCTGACGTCCTTTAGGAAAGGAGGAGGAGGACTGACTGTACGTGGCAGGACTGGGACAATTCAAAAGCCATTTCCCCCCAGCTTGTTGCATAAGCTCATTCGTTCATGCTGACAGGAGCCTCGCAGAACACAATCCATACAAATCTGCAGAGGGGGAGAGAGAGGGGGAGAGAGAGAGAGACAAGGAGAGACAAATCAGAGGTTAGAACAATGCATTGCAACTGGACAGTGTGTAGAACCACACAAGGTTGTTATGAAGTGAAACACTGAACACCTAAAGTTCAGAAAGATTCCATTACACCTAAAAATAAATACAATGTAGGAACACCAGGTCACTGGCTAAGGTTCAACATGACACACTACCTACTCTTGCACAGGAGGAAAAACTCCTATACACCATCAAGTTTATTTATTTATTTATTTTTTTGTTTAAACTTTTGGGTAACCAATTCAACATTAAGAAACAACAAAAACAACCTCCTTGTGCCATTCCTACTGAGCTTATATTCCAATAAAGCAACCTTTCAGGTATCTGCAGTGTCCCTGAACTTCAAACTATGCAGTTATCAGAGTTATACTGGAACTAGGTAGCAGCACTCCGCTTGCACGTAGTGCCTTATCACAGACCTGTAGCAATCAGTTTCATAGAACAGTACAGTTTTGTGTGTGTCCTTTCTTACTTTCCATGGATCCTGTAAGCATGATTAATTATTTAAGTCTATAAGAATAACAGCATCCTGCTCATTATTACGTAGTAATCCTGACTGAACCATCATTCTCATTTGTTTGCTTCGGAAAGAGTGGAAAAGCAGCAGAAACAATGGCTAATGTGATTAACTAGATGACCATCACTCTGCTTCTTGCTCGGGAAGAGAAGCCTGTGCGAGAGAGTTCAATAAACCAGGATGTTAACGTCTTTCACGATCTAAATGAAAAACGACTACTGACGCAGCAAAGCAGGATATTTAGGACTTCATTCGCTTTTTCACATTTAAGGACAATCTTGTTTTTCGTCATTTGTCCAGTGGAAAACTGATAAGAGTTGCAGGTTGTTGATTTGACACAAGTATTGCAAGTATTCTCCACTCATGATAGCAAGCCTTGTTCGTGTGCCATGACTGTGAGTATTATCTTATCTGTGCATTTTGTTCTCCAGAGAGGTCTTGCACAAGCCATGTAGCTAAAATCCAAACGAGAAGGCAGTTTGAAGCGCTCACTTTTGGATGAGTACAGAGACCTCATTGAGACCTCTTGCCTATTGTTAGCCATCTGGCTACGTCTTCTTTAGCTAAAAAAAATTATAATAAAATAAATACTTCACATGTTTCCATTCGTCCTGGGTGTACAATTTTCTCATGGCATCTCAGGACCCGAACATAAAGTGCTGTCGCCTGATGAACGTCTCCTGCAAATTTTCTCAGACAAGCTGAAAGATGTTCTCTCTCAGCACTTCTCAGGACCGTTGCTAAAGAAACACACTTCCTTGCGTGGCAAAAGTGGCATGCATCAGACAAACAACCTGCTTTGCTTCCTGTCTATGCGACTGTCTCATCATAATCAAATGAGCCAGGCTGCAGGTAGGGGTGGGCGATATACCGGTAGACACGGTTAACCGGTAGAAATTTGTCAACTGATAGAGATTTGGGTCTATTGTCTTAATCGTGGTTGAGATCACGTGACGTTGCATGTTACGTAACCACACAATACACATTCAATTCTATGGGAAGCCAAACACATCTAAAGTGGAACGAAACCGTGGCACCCGATTGAGCCGGCGTGGGCAGAACAAATATCCAGACCCGGTGGATCGCACAGCGTGGACCAACTTGAGCAGC
>JAOTQY010000014.1:13945572-13959841 GCA_026413445.1 Dolichallabes microphthalmus
TGGGATAGGCTCCAGGCCCCCGCGACCCTGTATATAAGGATAAAGCGGTACAGAAAATGAATGAATGAATAATAAATTAGATGACATTAGATTTAAAGTAGTACTATTGATGTATAAAATCCTAAATAGTCTCAAGCCAGAGATTAAACTAAGTAAACTAATAGTATTTTATTATCCAAATACAATGGTCACCATTGGGCTCCACAGTCCGTAGTTTGACTTCAGAGGTTCCTAGATGGATTTTATTATCTGCCACACATGTTCAATCAAAGGGTACAGGCTACTTGTTGGTACCTTGTATAATGAAAGCTAAAGCATGGGCCATTTAAAAAGATAGGTATAGAACAGCCTTATAGTTACTATCTGTGAGTCAGACACAATGTTTAAGTCTAGACAGAAAAAGTACTTGTTTAGTTAAGGATTGTTTGTATTGATTTGATCTCAGGTAAAGGTGCAGATGTGAAGGACTCATCGACATAGAGTATTATGGTGAAATGGTATGTTTGGATGCTGTCTTCCCCCCACTCTCACTAATCACTCAGGTTTATGTTTCTGCCTGGCTCTCCATTTTAGATGTGCTGTCATACAGTAGTTAGTTCTGCGGCAGTCCCTGCTTGCACTCCTAACTGTTCCTAAATGTTCCTAAACATGATACTCCTGAGATACATGTGATCCCAATGCAAAAGCAAATAAATTGCTAAAGTGCTGTGGTATCATTAGAATAAAATCATCAACAGCACAATGGTATGGTGAAAAGGAGTCACTGTTACCATCCAAATGCTGATTATTCAAAGACTGTCCAGTTTAAGCCTGTGGTGTTTTAAGACTAGCTCCTAACTGGGTGCATTCCACCTTTAATCATGGCGAATGAAATGAAATTGTCTTCACACTGCAGAGACTAAACACACTTTGACAAACACTTTTGAATGAAAGTTAAATTGCTGGGTAAGTAAATTCAGGGTTAGTTTAGGTCCAAACAATTTCATGTCTTTCATTCTTGCTTTTGGGATATGGTATAATTATGGTATGGAGAGCTAAATCTCAGGAGATGGTGACCTCTGAGGGACTTCAGAGTTTGAATTTGACATCATTTTCAGCCAGCAAAAGCTCGTACTTTTAAAGCGATAGATATTAAAGCAATACAACAACAAAATGAAAAGGCCAAGTTTCTTCAGGGATTTTTAGGTCATGGATAAAAAAAAAATAAAATAAAAAATTTAATGAAAAAATTCTTTGGTCATGAAGAATAATAATAAAAAATCTTCTTCATTATGAAGAAGTCTAGCATGACTCCAGATATCTGACTTCATCAGTTGGATTAAAATCTAAGTATCTCTTTTCTCCCTGAGAGAACAACATATCATGTAACAAACTCTTAAAAGTGAATGAATAATAAACCAACAGTGCACACTCTGACCCTAGAAAAATTCATGAAAAAAACAACGAATACATCTTATACACACAGGATGATTTAATGATACAGTATAAAACAACAATGGAAACTATGTTGTTAAATGAAAACATATTACGATCAGGACTATTCATGCAATATATCAGGAATACTTTATGCTTGCATTTTTCTCATGTATATATCATCATATTACTCTTATTTAAAGGGCAGGTGTGGCTCAGGTGGCTGCGGGTTCATCACCGCTGGGCTGCCATTCTAGGGCACTTCACCCTATCCCTACACACAATACCATGCAGGGACTCCTCAGTGCCAATCCCAAGCCTGGAGAAATGGCTGTGATGGGAAGGGCATCTGGTGTAAATCCATGCCAATAGCTTGCAGATTGAATGATCTAATGTGGTGACCA
The DNA here is from genome assembly GCA_026413445.1 of Dolichallabes microphthalmus. NCBI lineage: Eukaryota > Metazoa > Chordata > Actinopteri > Siluriformes > Clariidae > Dolichallabes > Dolichallabes microphthalmus. The sequence continues at coordinate 13,947,390 of JAOTQY010000014.1, forward strand.
CATGAAAGAGATGAGAAAAATAAATATTTGTCTTAATCTTAAATTTAAGACAAAATTGTATCTAAAATAACCTTAGAGACATAATTCACAGATTTCCTAGCAATATCTCTGTTTTACTCTGACTCTATGAACTAAGGCAACACGTGTCTCATTCATCCAGAAAGAAAGACATTCTCATTAGGCTGAAAGAACAAAACTCCTGCCTGAAGCTAAAACTCTTTTAACCGGTCTTCACTCTCAGAGAGCAGGCCAAGACAGGACTGAAGAGCCTCGAGCACCTTCTTACTCTTCTTTCTAAACACAGTATTAGATTCCTGCCGTGGCGATCTGACCACCCACCCAGCTTTGAAGACACATTTCCCCTTTTTTTTTTTCAGCTTTATGTGTTGTGTCAGCCAGTTGAAGACCACGACTAAAGCCAAAGAGCTCCCAGTTGGTTGAAATTCAGAGTTTTGCATTCTTAATAAAATATGCTAACGGTGCAGGCAGGTTGAGACAGAGCTATGTTGGAGACAAGATAAATCAGAATAGCCAGATCGATGTCAGGAGAGATTATCAATACTGTAGATGTGGACACAAAGTTTTTTTCAGTTGCCTGATCCAACAAAAATTTTTGTTATAGTGTGAAAATGATTCAAAGTAACACATGAAGTGTCTTCATAGGACATTTTATATTTTGTCTCATCTGTCAGAGTGCAATCAAAATTTTTTTTTATTTTTGCCTGACCTAGGTGAAAATATTTTTTTTCACGTTCTATTATAGAGGGAATTATTTTTCAAAATACATTTTTGTCATTTTTCGACATTTAGCTGGGTCTTGTATTGGGAGTGTGTGTACAAACAATAAAGTGGAAGGGGAAAAAAAGTCTTTCTTTTTTGTGCACATTATTTTTTTCACCTATTTTGACCACATATAAGGCAGTGTCTCATTTATATACACATTGAAACCGTGCTGGAAGAGGAGGAGTGAAACAGGAGTTTGAGGTCTGAAAAATACATTTCAGCTGGATCATCACACTTTAGGGCAGCTCTGAGATGCGCGTTAACTTGATAATCAAGTAGTAAAATATGAGACCTTTTTTTAGTAGTGAAAAGTAGTGTTTTACTTGCATTACTTTTAAAAGCACATTTTTGTACTTTAGGTCACACCCTTTGTATTGTTTTATATTTTATATTTCTATTAATAATAATTTCATCTTGTAATTTACAGGATTTATATTTACTGCTATTATTTTTGACATTAGTTTCTTTACATTTACATTTCGGCATTTGGCAGACGCTCTTATCCAGAGCGACTTACAAAAAGTAAGTTTTTGTAAAAAGTCTTTATTTCTCAGTTTTTCTAGTTCACTCTTTTTCATTCACTTTGCTACATTTTAAATGTAAAAAGTGTTTATTCATTCATTCATTTTCTATACCGCTTTATCCTTCTATTCAGGGTCGCGTTTAAATTATTCTTATTATTAGTATTAGCATATGATACACTATTATTATTGTTATTACTATTATTATTATTATTATTATTATTACTATATACTAAAGGTAAGTGATAGAGGGTGAGTGGCTCTCACATTTGTCTAGTCTAATTACAATTTTATCACAAACACTGCCTTTGTTGAACACAATAGCTTACTGTCTGTGTCGCCTAATGAGGCTCATATTACCAGGTTATTAAAGCAGCATAAAGATGACGTTACCCAGACGTCAGTGTTAACAAGCAAATCCTGCCAGATCATTACACACCCTTAGTGCTAATGGAAACTGCTTCACTCCAGTGAACCCCTAGAGACGACCACTGTGTGTGCGTGTGTGTGCGTGTGCGCGCGCGCGTGTGTGTGTGTGTGTGTGTGTGTGCATGTTCAGGCCAACAAAGATGCATTGCTGGCTTTTTCCAGGCTTTGAAACAGTGCCTGGATGAAAGCATCACCCCTGGCCTCCAATCTCTGAGAAAAGGGATACGTGGCTCTTGAGACAGCTTGGCCACATTTTGCCTTCCACTCTGCTCGTGTGTTTTTAGTTTGTGTCAGAGCAGGCTTTAGTCATGTCCTCAGGTGAGAAAAAAATCTGAGGGAAAAAGGGGGGTATGGCGTTTACACTTCCTGTCCTTAACACACACACACACACACACACACACACACACACACACACACACACACTGCTTTTCCATTTTACAGTGTATGCAAAGTACTGACAGGAAGCATAATACAATCTGCAGGAGATTAAAGACATGCGTTTTCAGCTTTAGCTTCATTTTCTCCCCATAGACACTAAGTCAACACGTTTGCGGTTTAAACCTCACCGCCGCTGAAGTCTCAGTACAATCGTGGCTTCACTTGTTTCTACAATAATGACTTAAATAAAAGAAACATAGTGTAATTGTTGATGCGGTGATGTTTCCTGTGAAGAGGTTTATTTAGTATTTATAAAAGATGTCTCCAGCGTTTCTGCTTTATAACCGTCAAGGGTAAAGCTGTGACTTTGAGATTATGCTTTGAGATTTCTCATTAACATGACTTGTTGGTCTTAATAATCCTATGAGAAAGAGAAGACTTGGAATTGGTGGAACCGACTTTGCTGCAATAATTTACAGTACGTTACAGTAATGTAGCTAAACAATTATTTTAAAAATAGCTTTGGTATAAGAAGAATAAACCAGTTCAGGACCGTAACTCTGTAACTGTTACTTATTTTCCTGTTTTATTCCTACGCTCGTGCCATATAATTTTATATAATTCAATGTTATTCAATGTTAAGTTTGATGTAATTATAGCTGCTATACTATTTTTATATGTGCCCTGAAGGTACCTGACATATCTTTTTCTACACTCCTTTCCCTGATGAAAGCTTTATTGTTTGTTGAGATTAGCTGTGCGTTATACAGAAGGAACTGAAACGCCGTTTCACCTTTCTATCATGGAGAAAAATTCCACATAAGTCATGTATTTTGCTGTAGAAACATACAACTTTACTCTTTTGAAATCAGAATCAGTTCAAGAGATCTTGGTTTCTCAATCCCAATTATTGTACAAGAGTGTTAGCTTGACTTTATCTTAGCTACTTTAGGTGAGAGGGATTAATTGACATAGCAACTGAAAGTTTTATTTAGCTTGTTTTATACTTAAATACAGGACACTAATGTTACTAAAACCTATAATGTTAGCAAGTTAAAGCATTTGGCTCTCTAGCTAACAATTTAGCAATTCCTTGTTTCGTACATTCTGGGCTTCTTGGCTTTCATTTCACCCATCATTTCATTCCCTACTTCATGTTTCACTCATACTGATGCTGTCATGCCAACACACCATAATTTTCACCTTCTATAGTTTTATATTTTTAAATATGCTCCTCAGTATTGACATTAGTTTCTTTATTTCTCAGTTTTTTTCTAGTTCACTCTTTTTAGTTCACTTTGCTACATTTTAATGGTAAAAAGGTTTTTAAATTATTCTTATTATTAATATTAGCATATGCACCTTGCACATTCTTTGTAATTTATATATTGTATTTTTAATTTATGTATATTTTCTTGTAACTTTTGTAAATTTGTACATTCCATCCCAACGTTTTTTTTTTTTTTTTTTTTTTTATAATGAATTTCTTTTATTATTATTATTTTAATTGGAAATTCTGTCTTTAGTTTAATGTAATTAAGCATTCTTGTGCAATTTTTCTTGATGAAATGATATCATACTGTTCAGGTTTGCTTTACTTTACACAGAGAGAGAGAGAGAGAGAGAGAGAGAGAAGCAGAAAAGTGCACTTTGAAGTGATTTTAAAGTTTACACACAGCAGTTTTTAAAGATTAAAAAGAAAAGCATTAGTAGGGCGATCATACAGTAGCCTATATGCAGACAGGTGCACCTTAATAGCCAGCTAGCTACCAAAGGCTAGTCTTACAGGATTTCTGTGACACTACTTTTTATCATACACAGAACTTTTCATATTTACCTGTAATGCTAGTTAGCTAACATAAGTTACCACACCACATTTCAAGCTATTGTGAATAACATTTATAAATGTTTATAACCTTCGCTGGTAATGCTAACTCCTCAGCAAACTGCCTATGTCTGTTAGGTTTTTCAAGTTAGACCCTTAAATGCTAATACTCTTCACTAATGGTGCTAGATAGTATGCTAACAGGTAAGCTAAGTTACCCATTCAAGATGTTTTTTGTTTGTTTGTTTGTTTGTTTTTGTGTCAAATTCACAGAAGCTCATAATCACCCAAACAATGCTAACAATCATGCTAACAGTTCCCATTTATGGCAGATTTCCAGTATAGTCAGGTAACATTGACCAAACTGACAGGATTTCTGTGAGATGTATTTCAGTCATATTTATAGATAGGTCTGCTAATGACAGCTAGTTAGCCAACATAGGCTAACCAGACAACTAATTTCTAAAGCTATGTTTAAGTCATATTCTTAGATGTTTATATTCTTTGATCATATTGCTAACTGTGTAGCTAACATGTAACTTATTTTTACACTTTTTATTTATTTGTTTATTTGTTTATTTATTGCATGATGCTCCTGATAATGCTAGCCAGCTAACCTCACTGATTTATTTAGAATATATATTTTTACTAGACACAAATCCATACCTCGATTTAAAAATTATTCAATAATCATCAGTGGATGAGAATAAATGAATAAATACTAAAACCTATAATGTTAGCAAGTTAAAGCATTTGGCTCTCTAGCTAACAATTTAGCAATTCCTTGTTTCGTACATTCTGGGCTTCTTGGCTTTCATTTCACCCATCATTTCATTCCCTACTTCATGTTTCACTCATACTGATGCTGTCATGCCAACACACCATAATTTTCACCTTCTATAGTTTTATATTTTTAAATATGCTCCTCAGTATTGACATTAGTTTCTTTATTTCTCAGTTTTTTTCTAGTTCACTCTTTTTAGTTCACTTTGCTACATTTTAATGGTAAAAAGGTTTTTAAATTATTCTTATTATTAATATTAGCATATGCACCTTGCACATTCTTTGTAATTTATATATTGTATTTTTAATTTATGTATATTTTCTTGTAACTTTTGTAAATTTGTACATTCCATCCCAACGTTTTTTTTTTTTTTTTTTTTTTTATAATGAATTTCTTTTATTATTATTATTTTAATTGGAAATTCTGTCTTTAGTTTAATGTAATTAAGCATTCTTGTGCAATTTTTCTTGATGAAATGATATCATACTGTTCAGGTTTGCTTTACTTTACACAGAGAGAGAGAGAGAGAGAGAGAGAGAGAAGCAGAAAAGTGCACTTTGAAGTGATTTTAAAGTTTACACACAGCAGTTTTTAAAGATTAAAAAGAAAAGCATTAGTAGGGCGATCATACAGTAGCCTATATGCAGACAGGTGCACCTTAATAGCCAGCTAGCTACCAAAGGCTAGTCTTACAGGATTTCTGTGACACTACTTTTTATCATACACAGAACTTTTCATATTTACCTGTAATGCTAGTTAGCTAACATAAGTTACCACACCACATTTCAAGCTATTGTGAATAACATTTATAAATGTTTATAACCTTCGCTGGTAATGCTAACTCCTCAGCAAACTGCCTATGTCTGTTAGGTTTTTCAAGTTAGACCCTTAAATGCTAATACTCTTCACTAATGGTGCTAGATAGTATGCTAACAGGTAAGCTAAGTTACCCATTCAAGATGTTTTTTGTTTGTTTGTTTGTTTGTTTTTGTGTCAAATTCACAGAAGCTCATAATCACCCAAACAATGCTAACAATCATGCTAACAGTTCCCATTTATGGCAGATTTCCAGTATAGTCAGGTAACATTGACCAAACTGACAGGATTTCTGTGAGATGTATTTCAGTCATATTTATAGATAGGTCTGCTAATGACAGCTAGTTAGCCAACATAGGCTAACCAGACAACTAATTTCTAAAGCTATGTTTAAGTCATATTCTTAGATGTTTATATTCTTTGATCATATTGCTAACTGTGTAGCTAACATGTAACTTATTTTTACACTTTTTATTTATTTGTTTATTTGTTTATTTATTGCATGATGCTCCTGATAATGCTAGCCAGCTAACCTCACTGATTTATTTAGAATATATATTTTTACTAGACACAAATCCATACCTCGATTTAAAAATTATTCAATAATCATCAGTGGATGAGAATAAATGAGGGAAAAACTGAGACTGAAATTTTACTACCATATGTACTAAACTGTAGATTACATAGATAGACTTTAGTACATAATGTAACATAGTATTACCATGGCACTTCAGACATTAACATGGTAGGCACCATAGGATTTTATCGAGTACCAGGGTGGGTATTATGACATTGCAGTGGGTACTATGGGAGTACAATGGTGTGTATACACTTTGATAAATACCATGCCACTTATTGGGTACAACAGTGGCTTCCAGGTCCAGGAGGTATCTAATAAAGTATGTTTCAACATAAACTATGGTATTCAATTAATGTGACATACAAACAATGGTAATATATTATATAAATATAACCATTATTGTACATAACTATGTACAAATACTACAGTACATGGTAGAACCCTGTAAAATAGTGTGGAACATGTACTATATCAGAAGATTGTTACCATACTACTGTAAAAAAAAAAAAAAAACCATGGTACTATATACCATAGCAAAATTTCTTATTGGTTACGTCCATTTAACCTACACGGTCACGACAGATCACTACTCCAGCATGGACCTGCATGAAAAACAAGTCAGGAAATTTCCTGTGCTCCTGATGCTTCAATCACCCTGAGCCCATGAAGTAAAAAAAACCTAAATAAATAAATGAAATGAAGACTTTCCCACAGAGCTTTAATAAATTCCATCTTGTGAGTTCCACAAAGAAGGAAGAACGCAAAAGCCGAAGCATGCTGTTTAGTAGTGAAAACATTCAGAGTGTTTACGGTCAGTTTGGGAGAAGGTATGCGTATGGTTAAGCCACATCAAATTCATTCCATTTAAATTAAGCATTCTCATTGACCGGCTGTGTTAGCTTTGGGTTTGGGGTTAGCACTGGAAAATCCAGCTATAAAGTCCAGACAGAATGGGAATGAAAGTTGGGAATTCAGGATGATAGCCAGTGTCCAGCGTGGCTCTTCTTTACCGTGTCTCTCATCTGGCACTGACTGGTAACATGATCTGCTGCAGGAACTGAATAACACGGTAAAGAAAGAAACGATCTGCCATCATTTATTAAGAGCACAATTGACATAAAACACTTGTTATTTGTGCTGTTAAAGCTGCACTTCCAAATTTGGCCTAAAGGCCTTAAGGTTGCCGTATATTTGTCTGGACCTCTACCCCCTTACCTCCTCCCTCTCGCATTGCTTAACTCTGGTTGTGTTTTGAGTTAGTTGGGAATTTTGGTGGGGGTTTGCTGGGAAATGCTTTGTCGGCTCAGACTGTGCTCGGAAGGAAAGCTGTGTCATTAAAGGTTTTATGACACATTTGGTGCCTTTTTCCTTCATGCAACTTTACACTGTCCAGTATGTATAGTACATATAGTACATACACACCTTATTAAGTCAACCCGAAGCTAACAGATTGAAACTGAATCGAATTCATGAAAGAAATCCAATTCTCCCCATAGTGTCTGACCTTGCCAAAGAAATCTGGGATATACATTAAAATTTAGACATGAGAAAATATCAGAAGCCAGTGGTGGCAATAGTCTGATTTTTAAAAAAAAGAAAGAAAGAAAGAAAGAAAGAAAGAAACGCACCCAAGTGCCCAATTAGTGTGTACATCTATTTAAAGAAATGACAATTCTGTAATGACTGGAAAGATACATTTCTGTCATTTATTTTTCTCATTATTCTGTACAGTTGTGTGTGTAACATATTCGCACACATCTGTACTGTATTCGATTATACTATATTTAATCGTCATGTCAAACTACATGTATATGAAGACATTAATGTAATGTTTTATTGCATCAAATATTACATTAAGCACCTTCACATTCTACAAGCATGATTTAAAATGTGCTTAAGTGTGTTTAGCTGCAATAGAGGAGGGAGGGTTGGGGATTTCAATGCTCCTCTCTCATCAGACACTCATGATTCAGAAGCAACAGGTGGTTTCTAAGTTGACCAGCTATGTTAGAAAAGAGGAAAAATATTATATCTTGTTTTCATGAGACTAGGCCTCCGGTTGATGATTGATGAATACACACATGTTTATGTCATTAGAGAATCTCTACACACACACACACACACACACATAAACACACACAGTATGTCTGAAAAGTTTATCAGTATATAAAAGAACACAAATACTGCTCTATCAGTGTATTTACTGTAAAAAAAAAAAGGTGGGAAGTGGTGTGTATGATGCATTCAGCAGAAGGTCAGACCGATGAGATATGCAAAAATGGCAGCATCAGCTGGTCCCAGTTGCACCACACCCCCTTAGAAACTCTCTCTCTCTCGCTCTCTCTCTCTTCTCTCTCTCCGCACTCACCCATTCACTCACACACATTGCATGGCTTCACTTATCAAAATGCTAACAGTAGTTATACCTCAAGCCACCAGCCCCAGATACAATCACAAATCATTTCACACAAATTATTTTTGCTTTGACTCTGCATTATATAATATTGATGTGCATTACTGTCTCTACAAAACTTCAGCTAAAAAAAAACAAAAAAACTTTTTTTTCTCCAAGTGTTTTCAGGCAAGAATGGAAAGTGTTAAGATACTCCCCGGAAGTGTGAATAATCCCAAATCTATAAGCCAAATTCCTGTACACTAGATATAAGAAATCAAAGAGGAAGTGTGTGTAGTGCGAACCCTACCTGTGCCGTCTGCAGGAACTGGGGAGAAAGACGAGCAGCTGAAAATCCAGAGAGGGATGGAGTGAAGCTGAAGCGCGGCAGGCCAAAGAGCTGAGCACTGTGAGAATGCGTGCAGCCAAGAGAAAGCAGGTGTGCTGTAACTGGAGAGGAGGGGACGAGATCGAGAGAGGAGCAAGACGAGAGAAAGAAGGAGGGAGAGAGGGAGAAGGGGAAAAAAATGGAGGGAGGGGTTGAGTTCTCAGTCCCTCTCGATTTAGATAATTGGTGGAGAACTTTCCTCATGTGCACTTCCCGAAAGCATTTGGAAGACGAGAGACAGGGAACAGGAGAGAGGGAGAGAGAGAGAGGATATCTGTCACAGAGTGTCCTCTGGTAATGACAGAAAAGTGCAGAAAAGTTCAACACATACATCTCTCTCTCTCTTTTAGTACTTTTTCTATAGTGAAAATGTTCCCTTTTTTTCAAACCACCATGCTTTTGTTTCTCTGACAGGACCATACACTAGTTTCTCTTACACACAGGCCCTGATCCTTATGAGAGTGTGTGTGTGTACTCAGAGAGGCTTCCAATATGAAAAAGGGGTGAGAGGAGGTGAAAGGAGAAAACGAGCTTCCACCCAACCTAAGACATAGTTCAGATTTACAGTCTTTCAGTTCACTCTTCCTTTTTCTTCCTTCTGCCTGTTTCTGCTGTTTGTAAAGAAAAAATATTTTAGGACAATGTATTATAAATAATTTTATGTATAGTTTTATATTAGTTCTGACCAAGCAATTTGATTGGATGAGAAACATTCCACGAGTATCAGCTCTTTGATGTTTAACTTAATCTATCACTCCACATCCAGGAAATTGCACTAACTGTTGGTTGCAGCGTGGGTGAGAGTAGGTCTGTACGGTCCACAGTACTGAGGAGAGAGCAGCTGCCTGCCAAAACCCACATTCACAACCAGTCACAGAAGCACTTTCTGCAAGAAAACACGTGTGATAATGTTATGTCACCTTAAACAACACTTTGTCTCCTTAGTACCTGCTTCTAAGTCATTGCCGCCATGTTGATTGGTTAACACCTAAGATGTGGTAAAAAGCTAAGAGATTCTAACACAAGGCTGAATCCCAAATCCCTTTCTGAACAAGGGCCCTACTTGGTGTGTGGAACAAGGCACTGTACGTGTATTGTATTGTTAACGTAGCTGATATTATAAAGCGGAATAAGTAGAAATGTAATGTAAATCTTGTAAGTTTCTCAGGACTATCCACCACCTCCACGGCTTATTCTTCTCACCTTTTGGCTACATAGTACTGGTAAGAATTTAAAACTACTTTGACGCCTGTTACTTAAACTAACTATCTCTAAATGTTGTGAAGGATATGTGTTGGTGGAGCAAAATAACTGGCTAAATAATCTTAAACATCATAATCTGTTGATAATAAATTGTGTTCAGTTTTGACCTTAAGCAGTAATGGAGTGGAACTAGAGTCTCCGGCGGCAGTGTCTGAGAGGAGAATGCTGAAGAAACTTCTCAGGATTCTGAACAAAACATCCCATCTGCTGCATGCCACTGGTGTTTTACTGGAGCACGTTAAGCCGTAGAGTGATCAGCGAGAAGCATCACTGAACATGACAGGAGGTCTTTCCGTCCTGTGGCCATCAAACTTTATAACTCCTTCCTCCTTCTGAAGGGAGGAGAACTACAATTAATGGTATGTGGCAATGACAATTTGTATGTCTTGATTCTTCAATATCCTGTGCAAGAGGCCAAAACACAGTATAGTTTATATTGAATTATTGGTGATAATTCTATATTTTATATTACACATATAATACAGAAAATGTGTGTGCCAAAGAAGCTTCTGTTTATACAACATGGTAGTTACCAATCTTGCTTCCCTAAAAATTTCAAGTTGCTAACTTCAGCCCTTTTGGGGAGATGATTTTATATGTGCCTCAAAAATGGGGCAACATTATACTGTATCGAGTCAAACAATAATAATTTAAAATGCGAATTATTAATATTTCTTTATTAGTACTGATACTAAAATTGGTGTAAGCTTCTAAAAGCATATGATATGAAATGTGCTTGTTTAAAGCATTCCATGCAAAATTAAGGATTTTTTTTAATTGTGTTAAAATTCAAGATCTTAACAATTTTGCATTTTAAAATAATACACTTTTTCAGATTTATGTCTTTTCATGTGAAATCATAATCGGCCAAGTTTCATCTGAATGACAGTTAAGATCATTAAAAGATTTGAATTTTAAAAAGTTATGAACACTACATGAAATGGCATGAAATTGTATTTAGCAAATTGTTTTTTTTATTTTTTTATCTGATGCAAATATAAATGTGTACTGTATGCATATTTACAAAAACAGTTTGGATCTGGAGATAAGAAACATTAAGTATTGTGAAAAATGGCGTTATATGATACTATTTAAAACTTAATTCATATATAATGATTATAATATAACAATATCATGTGCAATATCATTGAGCAATATCAAGTTCAATTCCAAGTAGGCTTTTTTTTGTTGTTGTAATTTCAACCATATACACTTTAGTACATAGTGAAAGGAAACAACGCTCCTCCAGGACCAAGGTGCTACAGTACATACAACATAAATTAATAACATAAATTAACAAAAACTAACCAGCTAACTGAACCCTAATTAGAAACCAAACAAAACTTAAATAGAACCAATAGAAACCTAAAAAGAACCCAAATTATCATTCGAATATGTTAATCTAAAGATTTTTTTCTCCTGGCTGTAGTGTAGTTAGGGTATTTTTACACGTTTACAGTTTTCGAATGCTTCAACTTGATTGTCAACTTGTGGAACTAATATGTTTAACTAAATTATGCTAAAGACATGTCTAAGGAACTCGAACAGATAGCCAGCTAATCGAGTAATCTTGCTAGGTACTGTTCCATGCATGACAATTTATATCACATAAAATAAGCAGAAGTCCCCAAATTTGTATCATTTACCTCTTGCTAACCTGATCACAGTTTATATTTCTACTGTACACATGAGCAGCATAAGCAATTCATGTAGGGGGGGAATTTTTTACTTCTGTTTCAGCTCAGTGAGCGGAAAGTGGGAGGATGTTAGCGTTAGATCTCTAGAGGTTACAGATGGTGACCTGCTTATCCTTTTTGCTGAATTCCAGAGTTCAGCCTCCAAAAGTTATGTGTTTTGCAGAGCATTTGGAGCTCCATTCAATATATCCATTCGGATACAGGTTTCGAGTTTGAAATTCAGATATGCTATGTATGATATAGAAAAGGGTTAAATTTACTGAACAACAAATTTCCCACTTGTGGAACTAATAAATGTTTATCTTAGTTCTTAGTTCTCTTATATACACTGTAAAAAAAAAAAAAAAAAAGTTGACTTAACTTAAAAAGTTAAGGCAACCAGTTGGAAAGCAATTTTGAGTTCACTCAACTTCAGTGGTTGAAGTTGTGCCAAATCATTTAAAAAAGTTAATTGAAACAGCTGTTTTAAGTTAGTTATACCTTCCTAAAAAAAGTAAATCTAACTAATCAGTTGGTTTAAAGCCGAAAAAGGGGTTGAGTGAATTTTAAGAAATGAGTAGTCACAACTACCCAGACCTGGTTCAGTAAACTCAAAA
>JAOTQY010000014.1:13980861-13993481 GCA_026413445.1 Dolichallabes microphthalmus
AAATAAACAAATTGGTCCATTTATGGTATGATGCTGTGCCTACTGTAACCTTTGAGTTCAAGCTGCCTATAAATTTTCCTTTATATATTCAATAAAGGTGCACCACCTGAAAGCCTCGTAGACAGCTGAAATCGATGCTGTCTAGGCTGCCCAAACCTACCAGGTTGTGCTCCAGCTGCACCTTAACCAGACGACTTTTGGCTGCATCTGATTTTTCAAACGAGCAAAAAGCATCATGTGGAATCTTCTCAATCTTGTTATGGTTGAGCGCGACGTAAATGAGCCAAGCTGGGAGTTGACGTGGGACCTGGTGAAGCACATTGTGGCTAAGATCCAGCTGGTGCAACAAAGGAAGCATCCGGAATGCGCCAGGTGCAACCTTGTAGATCTTGTTGCGGGCCAGGCCAAGGTGCTCTAGGTGTGGAAGTGAGAAAAATGTCCCCTTGCTGATGCTTGAGATGGAGTTACCCTCTAAGTTAAGGGTCCTTAGGGAGCGTGGAAGGTAACGAGGGACCTGCTTCAAAAGGTTTCCTTCTAGGTTGAGACTTTCCAAGAGAGTAGCGTTAATGAGCGCATTCTTGCCCAAACCTTTGTTGGTAAGTTTGTTGGCACTGAGGTCCAGCACTTGAAGCTGTGCCTTGCCCTGAAAAATACCTGGCTGGAAGTGTTCAATGAGGTTACCACGCAGATAAAGCTCTTGAAGGCTAAGCGGGAGAGGGAGAGGGACAAACGTAAGATGATTGTGAGAGAGGCTGAGGGTGCGAAGGATGCTCAGTGAAGAAAAAACTCCAGCATGGAATGAGGATGAGATACTTTCTAAACTGTTGTTGCTCAAACTGAGGATGAGCAGGCCAGGGCAGCGTAACCAGGCCACCTCAGATATCACTTTCACTTTGTTCCCATCCAGACGAAGTTCTTCCAGTGAGGCTGGAAGGTCTGTAGGGACACTCTGGAGGAGGTTCCGGTCCAAATACAGCCTCCTTAGGGCCTGGATGCCTTCGAAGGCACCTGCAATGGAACTGTCTACCAGACGGTTGTTGCTCAGCACCAGGAACTCCATAGAAAGGTACTCTGAGAGCATATACAGTGGAATTCCCTCGATGCGGTTGTTCATAAGGAGAACGTAGCGGGAATTGTAAGGAATTCCGTAGGGAACCTTATCCAGCCCTTTGTCTGAACATTGCACCACCCTGTAAGAACAAGATAGCACACATAACTTAAAAAAATGATGAATTGTACAGAACTAAACTCAGCATATGTGAAGCCATGTTTGATACATACCTCCCGTAACAAGCACAGTCTGGTGGGCAGTAGTGATCTTCAAAATATGGAAAGTATGGTGTAGTGGTAAGCTCATTTTGATCCTGTTTAAACTTTTTTATTTGCTTTGCATTTTTCATGGGTTTACCACTCTTATCTTTTCCCTTCTGCCACTTCTTCTTAAGTTTTTCTTTGATTTTTGGAATTTTAGTACTCCCTTTTTGCTTGATGGTTTTGGGTAAACTCATGGCAGTAGGGCCAGCCCGGGCCGCCATAACCGTAAGAGTAGCATCCTCTACAGAACTCTCAATCTGCCCTAATGAGGAATTCTCATCTGTGCTGGTCTCATTGGTTGATGGCATGGATGTTTTTCTAAGATCTGAAAAGTGACTCGAGTGAGATATATTTTGGCCTTCGATATCAGAATTGGTCTTTGTAATGTCTGCAGAACTTCTTGTTGTGATGGTGGATGAGAAATACTGAGAAGGCAAGAAAGTAGAAAGGGGAGTGTCTACTGAAGGAGATATAGATTGATCTCCACCCTGCTTCTCTTCCTGAATTTCCTCATTTCTTGTTTTGTTCTCCCCCTCCCGATCCTGTCCTTGCTTTTCACTGCTTTCTCCATACTGCTCTTCTCCTTCTTTCAGGATTTCATGCACATCTTGACCAAATGTCTGACCATGTACAAAATCTGCCTCATGTTCCTCTTTTATTGTTACAGTAATCTGGGTTCCTGGCTCTTTCTCCCATTTCAGTTGTTCTTCCTCCCCTGCTGGAGGATGCTGAAGGTGATCAGGACTCCACTCAGTCCAGGTCTGACCCTCTAAAGACACATTCTGAGGAGATGATACATTCAGACCTGTAGGAGCGAACATACCAAGCAACCCAGGGAAATTAACGCACAGCTTTGTTACTGACAAGGAAAAGTAAAATATTAGTTATTAAAAGTGAACACAGACCAAACATACTGATCCAGATTAAACAAGCACACAGCAATCAGATGAACCACAAAATCACATACTGTTGTGTATTTTTATGTAATTGGTCTCAGTACTTACTTGGCTGAAGCACAAAAGTCTTAGCCGACTCAACAATTATCCAAAACAGCAGAATCACCGTCCTCATTTTTTACTTGGAAGAACTAAAGAAAGAAGACAAGTTCCACATAAATAAGTCACAACCTGGCAGACCGAAGAGAAATGTTCCCAGTAGTAACATTTTGATGTAGTTATTCGATTTGGCTCCTAGTTGAAATGTTCCATCGACAAGTCAAAACTGGTTAAGCGTCAAACTTGAGCTCTAATTCATTCAGTAACATTAGACACCATTAATAAAACATATCTGGAACGCAGGTCTTACCTTGAAACTTTAAACAAGCTTCTCAGCCCTCTCTTCGTGTTGTGGAGCTATAAGAGGCATGCTGGGTTATCCTGAAATGCACACTTGCCCAAAAGGACTAAACGAATAATCCAAGAGTTCATATATCCTCCTCTATTCGGAAATGGCATCCAATTGTCGAATGGCATCCATGCAAAAAATGCATTTTGAGAATTTCATCACGCGCAGACTCCAAACTAAAAGAATCCCAGGGATCAATAGAGGCTGAAGAAAACTGTCCAGACAGGTCAAAGGTTACTGAGGTCACTGTTTACCCTTCATTTGGAACTTCTGCCCAGTGTCCTCCTAGTGACAAGTGGTTTCCCGGAAAATCAGTGACCTTAGACCTCAACGTAAGAACGCTCAAACTCAAACTGGGTTCAAACTGGGTAGGGAAAGTAGATGTTTTCCTGCAAGTTTTGTTCATTTCTGTTAGTGAGACCAAACACTTTCTAAGGATCATAAATATTAACAAGGGTCACGTGGTCTGATGAGTCAACATTGAGCCTATTTTACATAGTGTCAACTGTACAAGCCTGGAGGCAGTGTTATGAGCTGGGGTTGCTTCAGTTGCACTGAATGACCGGATTATCACATCTATGGAGTTTTTCTTGCCTGACGACATGGACCCCAGGACTCAGATTGTGAAAAAGTGGTTCTGGGAGCATCATTTTCACACATGAATTCACCACCAAACTGGGCACCGTAATCAAAGACAAAAGCGGCCAATGAAATCTTGGGAGTGTACAGGTTTTTCTTTTTGGCAGAGCAGAGTATACACTAAATGTAGATAAGTACACCACACTGTATTTGTTTATCCTGTATTCCATCCACGTACTGAACCGAAGACAAGTGGGCACACGATGCAATTGGTATTGATTAAATTACATTCATTTAATTGAATCAATTAAAATGATCTTGTTAGTGTGTTGCTCCAGGCATGTCATTAAACAACCGATGACATTAAGGAGCAAAGCATTGTGATGCACAGTGTACGTTATGTTAACGACATATTCTTCTCAGTTGTCTACATACTAACTGGGTCTTTATAATGCTAATATGAATTCTCACTGTGCTGTTATACCTGATGAGACAGACATCCAGGTTCCTGCATCCAAAAAAAAAAAAACACTGTGGAAAAGAAGAGTCTTTTTTGGATTCGGTTTTTACTGTCTGAACATAGGTCCCACTGAAACTTCCCCTGGATCTCTAAACTTCAGCCTTGCCAACCCTTCCACATCTAAAACATCTGCCTGCAATTACCCAGCAACTGAATCATATCCTTCAACAGCATCAATTAAACATTCCCTAAACGTACTCTTAGTGCTTTGGTTCAAGTTTTAACAGTAGATAACGTTCCAAAGAAAGACTGTTTTCTCCATTGTTTTACACTGAAAGCATTCCAATGGAGTATATACAAACAGGGCGTCCAATCGTCTCTCCTACACATGATGAATTTGTGTTAACACATCTGCGGTTATGCATGTACTTGCACTTTGAATGGGTTAGTTGAAATAATCCCTTTGCTTTATAATGTCCTGCTACACCAAAACATTGATTTCATGTATAAAATACTTTCACACAGTTTCTTTGTTTATGTAGCCACCTACTGGAGACTAAGTGTACTGCACGGTCCTGTTAGTCTTAAAAAAATAAATGTTGCTTTTAACACACTAACTAAAATAACTGTGTCCATGTACCAATGAATCAGAAAGTTTATTTCTGGTCAAAATACAAACAGTATAACTTGCTGGGCATTTACAAAAAAAGAAAACCATGAACAAAGGGGAAAACATAGCAAAAACAAATACTGGTTCCTCTTATAATTTTCTGTATTTTATTTCATTTTTTTAAAAAAAGGATCTGTTTAGAAATTAGAATTGCTTATGAACTGAATGGCATTTGAGCAAACAAACATTTCTTTTTTTAAACAAACAAACAAAAAAAACTAAAACCATTATAACTTGGTTAAGAATTTAACATTAAACATAATTATGAACGGATAAAAAGTGAGACGTGGTACAAGATGAATAAAGCACTTAAGGGTGTGTGTTTAGAGGAAAATTATCAACAATGGAGCGGTGTAATGAAGTGGAATTTACTGTTACCACCATGACACGATGAAGTTGAGTATTTTCCTATAACAACGAATATCAAAGTGTTTTGTTCTTCTTATAGGACAGTAAATTGTAATTGAAATTCGCTGTAGTATAAGAGGAACGAAACATTACAAAAAAAACACATTTTATGTATTAAACAACAGTTTTTGATGGTACAGGATAAAAAGCTAGTTCCTGTTATCACTCGTGATATAGCAGCTGCAAATATTCATTCCCTTGTGAGTGGCTTTTACTCTCTCTTCAAAAAAACAAAGACCCCAGTTAACACTTAAATGAGACACCCGTTATGTCTGAACTCATCTGTCCTGGAGACTTATTTACAGTTTAACTCCTTCCAGAAAACCTTTAACAATTAAAAAAAAAAAAAAAAGAAATCTGTTAACGTGGAGTTTCTCCACAAACTCGTATCAGTGACCAATCAGAAACCAGAATTCAACAGTGCTGTGGTATAAACTAACATACTACCGAATGCTCATATCTTTTTCTAAATATTTATTAGAATTAGTTTAACACCAGTATATAAAAAAACCAAACATAATTTATAAATTAAACACTGATCTCTCCCCCCCCCACCCCCCTAACAAGTAGACAGTGCAACACCAGACATTCCTGAAGCAAGCAGAAAGCAGCTTTCAAAAATGTAACTCTGAGGTAACTTCCATCATTTTTGTATGTTTCATAACCCAGAAAGAAAAAAGAAAAAAAAGAAGAAAAAAAAGCACATTCATCTCTGGATAAGTTTTCTTCTCATACTAACACGTGTCCATAAATTTCTAGCACTTTTGGCTATGGTGGTGCTGGATGGGAGACGGAGACTTCTTAGTGGCTCCCTTATACACGTCAGCATTCCAGACCCGGATTCCTGCAGCTGCTCGTGGGAAGTGTAGTTTATCCTCCTCAACTGTTTGCTGTAGTAGCTGCGGAGGTCGGACAGCTCTTCTAGGGCTGCTGCAGAAATTATGGAGGTCTCTGATGGACAGCTGGCCAGAACTGATTTCGAAGCTGGTGGTGAAAACTGTTGTCGTCTTTTAGCTGGCACCAGTTGTCGCTTAGTCATTTTATGAAGATGATCTTGGACGCCGTTTCCGGTGAACCCTTTCTGTTCCTGAACGTTCACTTCAACATTTACTTCGATTACAGACGGCTGGCTACGTTCGGGTGCTTGTAAAGAGTTAGAGTCTGCCTCATTTTGGGAAAGTCTCTCCTCAGGGTTTGGTTGGTCGGTGTTCATTTTGATTACATTTCCATTAGCACTTTGATCAGTATTTGCATCCGTTGAGCATCCAGGCATTTCTTCCTGCAGCTCACCAGCTGATTGGTTAATCTGAGGAAACGGAGGACATTATAAATCTGTAATCTGTGAACGTGGTAGCGAAGAGGAACAGCAGATTATTAGTACATGGTATTAGTGATCCATGCAAAGTGTCATGGCAGCCACCCAGTAATGTGCTTATGTGAATGAACCCACAATCCTGCGTTAGCAAAAAGGTAGGGAGGGGATGGTAGTCATGAAAATGCGTATAGTAAGGACGTGCAGCATGATGTTAGGGAAAAAGCAATATACATTGTCGTACAAGCAAGACAAACGAGTGTTATGTTGTTGTTTTTTTCCGAACATCCTAAATAAAACATCATGCGAATTCGTAATAACAATAATAATAATAATAATAAGAAACTGTACTTCTGGCCTCTTTTTCTTCACGGGACTAGGGAACAGTTTCTTTCTTGATTTTCTTGGCCACGGGGCTTTTCCCAGCACTCTCTGCAGGTCTTTTTCCTTCTTTCGGTTTTAGCTTGGCACTACTCTTATCTCCGCTGCCTCCTGTCAGATTGACCTGTGGGCAGCACAAGAGCTTTGTTTAACCAGTGTGTGTTTGAGGCTGGGGCAAGCCTGAGTGCAGAGAGATAAGCCGTGACTGAAAAAGAGAATACAGACTGAACATTTCTCATGGGATGAATTTCCAAAAAGCCGACACCAATACAATGCTCCAATAGGAAGTACATAGCTCACAGGGGTGGACAAATCAGTCGGTCAGGGCAGGTAGATTTGCTGTCAGCACTATTACGTTTTCATTCATAGTTTCTACAAGAACATGTAGGTTTGACATTCACAAAAAAAAAAAAAAAAAAAAAAACTATGTTTGATTATTGATGTGATTTAATTGAAACTACCATGCACTTCTTGTTGGTGTACTGCACTCCATGCCGTAGCTAAAGCACAAGTTCTTTTCTATTGATGTCTTCTCACTGGGTGTAATTTGTTAATGTGCATGTGGAATGTATACATCTATTTCTTATTCAAAAACAATCTTTTTCCTATTGCTAAAGTAGCAACCAAATTACTCATTGAAGGAAAAGTAAGTACACAAGTCAAATAAATTAGGTAACACAAGTTACGTGCATAAATTAATAAGTAATGCAATTAAGTTTAATTTGTCAAAAATAGAAAAGTAATTCAAGTAAAATATTCAAGACACACATCTACATGCCGGGTTTAAAAAAAAAATTTTTTACATTTAATATGAGAAGAGAACACCGTATGAATACATGTAACCAGTAACCTAGCTCTCCGAATGTTGTTACATTACTTTACATGTCCTGACAACAAACTATCTTCATTTCCCTGATACACTGGATCATACATTTATGATCTGTCCACCCCTGAGCCCTGTGCAGGAAGAGCACTAATAGATTGTGTCGTATTGGTCTGTATGCCTCGTTATTTCTGGGAAGTGACACATAGTCCCCATAAAAAGTGCAGTTTCAGAGGTCACCAAAGTGTGATGTCAAAAATCAAGAACACCTCCACCTCAGATTGGGACAAAGTGCTCTGCTGATCAGGTCACCTGCTTGACTCTGTAGCGAAAGCGTCTGCTCCTGCTTTTAAAAACAGGTTTAACATCCAGTGAGCCGCTCACACTGCTCTGAACGTACAGTCTCTGTGCTCGCCATTGGCGCCGTCTTTTACTTCTTTTCTTTTTCATGGCAATCACGGCCTGTTGCACTGCCTCGCTGGCATGCCCGAGATTTCTCCACCTCCTCCTCATTCTGCGTCTTTTACGACACTCGGACTAGCGTTAGCATTAGAATCAGGATTGCATTGGACAGCATGAAGGGTAAAGCTGATTAAAACTGGATACACAACTACTGTATCTTGTTCTTGAACTAAATAAATCAAACCTTTATGAAATCCACACCAGAGCATGTCCAAATGTCAGGGGTAAACTCATTCTCAATCTTGACAACCTTCGTGCAAAATAAGTCATTAAAAAACATTTGCTTCAGAAAAATGAAAGGTTTATATCCTGAAATGAAATTAGAAGGGTAACTTAACCAAAGGCAAAATTAAATTAACATTTATTAATGAGGAACACCATGAAGTAGTATTTTTTGCGCTAAATACTCGCTATTCATCTGCAAATTTTGTTCCATTTGTAAATAAATATCATCAAATTATGCAACTCCAGTGAGATATCCCAGATGTCGAGGTCATGTTTTTTGGTGAACAAAAGACGCTGGACAAAAGAGATCTCCGGTTAGTACTTATAAATGATTTCTAGGTGCAACTAGCTAGAAATAAAGGAGACAACTACAAGTGACTGTGAGTATAATTAGTTAAATGTAAAAGACAGACTGATCTACAGTGGAATGGGATTGTTTATAATAAGATTTGAATTGAAATGTGCATCAATTTTAATAGACTGAAATTAAAAGGTAAAGAAAGAGACCTTACCTACCGGTAATATATGAGAGAATATGAAAGACATAAAGAAGGAATATTTACACTTGAGCTGGGTGCTGACACTTTCCTCCTCATCTTCATCGTTATGGAGTGTGTGTCATTCTTCAGTAAGCCAGCTTTACG
The DNA here is from genome assembly GCA_026413445.1 of Dolichallabes microphthalmus. Taxonomy (NCBI): domain Eukaryota; kingdom Metazoa; phylum Chordata; class Actinopteri; order Siluriformes; family Clariidae; genus Dolichallabes; species Dolichallabes microphthalmus. Next base: position 13,989,484 of record JAOTQY010000014.1, read on the forward strand.
TCCTGCTTTCAGGTAAAAGTAGGTAGTGTACGGCGTGAAGCTGAAATCTTCACTTTAAAACAAAATGCCGACAAGAGTTAAAGTCATAGTTAACTAGCGCAAACTAAAAAGATTTAATCTTGTGTTTCTCTTCATAAAAGTATGAGATTAAACAGTACCTTAAGTAGCCATGCAGTAAGAGATAAACAATGATGGACTCCACCTCCAGGCGTGATAAGGTCGTGACCTTGGACATTTTACGGATTTTGGCGTTGCCTTTGCCCATCCAGGTGTCGCACACCTTCAGAGGAGTCATCTTCTCGTCCATAGACGCGGCCAACTCTATTATGTCCACCACCTCACGTGCGTGCTTGGTGATGTCCATGGTGATGTAATCTGGCAACAAAGACATGGACCCAGTCACAAAATTTTTTTTTGAGCAGACCTTAATCTGAACCATATGTTGTTCATCAAAGCTTTTTAATATAAAAGATGACTGATTTCAGACCCAACGTGTTTAAAAACAGTTATTTATAAAACTCAGGTCTTGAAACATTTGTAATACATAAATAAGTAAATAAATAAATACTCGGGTACAGTCCCCTACAGACGAACAAGTTCTGTTCCAAGAGCTCGTTCGTAAGTCCAATTTGTTCATAAGTCCAACAAACATTGTCTAGGTACTAGGATACTAACTGAATTGACTATACACAGTATAAAACTATGCTGTTCCATGATCTTGTCCTTGTTCTTTAGAATCGTGCCATTGGTTGGACGAGTCATGTGAAAAGAATGAGCGATGTCTGAAAGAATGCACATGTTCATATGTAGGGGACTTACTGTGGTTAAAATTCAGAGTAAAATTATCGAGGTATTAAAAATTATAGCTAACATATAATGAAATATGAAATCAAATTAAAGACCAGGTAAAACTAGCTGTCACTACAACCAATAAACAGCTGCTGATTTCTGGTGCACTTAAGTTCTTTTCATCATTTACTCATCAGGTTTTCTAGCGTTTTAATCTAAAACATAACATGCAGTGGACATCCTAGTGCACAAACACTTAAATTAAAGGCTCATAACTGCAATGTCAATGATCAAAAACTATCTGTCAGTGTAAATAAAAATAAAAGATTTCACTCTGGTACTTTAACTAACTTACTAGATAAAGAAAGAAAGAAAGAAAGAAAGAAAGCTCTTACCGTTGCCATGTCGACAGACATCACATGTCTGGTTGCACTCATCATCATCCAAAACTTCATCAAAATGAACCGCCATCATGGCACGCCGACACCTGTGAGTGAACATCATCGCATAAGTCACTGCAAGACAAATCCTGCTGTAACACGACACACAGTAGACTGTAATGCCACAGCAAATAACAAAAGCATCTGTACGCTGATCCAGACGTGCTAATGTCGGTAATTACCTGTCCACGTTCTGACAATAAGCCACCATGTTCTGGAGCTTCTGCTGCCCGGTGTTCTCCATCACGACCATGGTGCTGATCCTGAAAATATCCGCAAACCCATAGAACACTACGCAGTCTGCTGGACCGTCATCCCTCCCTGAAAACAAAACACAACTCAGTTTGGGTCAAATGTCGCATCACACACATTTCTCAGTGCATTTCAGCACAAATAATATAGCTTCAATATAGCTGTGTGATATAGGCTGTGTTATTGGTGTATTCTGTATGACTTTGCTTAGAGAGCAGGAGCAAAATAATCAGTAGATATGAATGATTACCCATGATTGTATACATCGAACACGCACATGTGATTTAAAGAGTAGCGGAGACATTAAAAACTGTGGCAGTCAACACATTTACATCAAGTTCCTTTCTACATTCTTTTAAAAAGCCTTTAAAAATATATATTTCTCTGAGCAAAGAAAAAAAAAATGTAACAAACACTACTGAACTATTTACTTCTGATTAACAGACCGATTTGCAAATTCGATCATCTCTATGGGGTAAAAGTTGAATTTCTTTTTTCACAGTAATAAAAAAAAAAAAAAAAAATCAGCCAGACTTTTTATTTAGTAAAATTACATGATGGTGTCATGTTCCACTAATCAGCAGCATGTAGCAGCAATGATTTCATGTAGAGTAATGTTATCTAGCTATTTCTTTCCTACTAGCACCTCTTTTTTTTTTTTTAAGATTCTATCCATGGGATCTGTAGACACTAGGGTTAGTAGCGTACCTGCACGTCCACTCTCCTGATAGTAGTTCTCCATGGACTTGCTGATAGTATGGTGGATAACAAACCGTACATCTGCCTTGTCGATGCCCATTCCAAATGCCACTGTCGCGACCACCACCTAAGGGGGAAAAGAAATTATCCTGGACTTACATTTTATACTTTACAATGTAATACTCAATTACTGCATGTTGTTATATTATAAAGATTTCCTAATAAACTGGTCTCCATTTCACAGTTTTCATTGCTTAGGGTTCAAACTATTGGACAAACAAATCACTTCCTGAGTCAATATAAGGGATGTGATGAAGAAGACCCTTAAGACCCCTTTAGACGAACCTCATAGAAACCCCATAGAAATGTTTTAACAAGGCTAATTTCTTTGAGAGGCTGCGGATTAACTGCAAAGAGCAGACAGCAGTTTTAATCAATGTCTCATTATGACTGCAATATAAACGTAGTCCCTCATTGCACTCCTATGGATTCTAAATAAATAAATGTAAGAAATGTAATCATATTTCGACCTCTCAAATTTCTGTACATACCTAATAAAATCAAATTTACTGATGTTAGCTAACATTAACATAGCTGGATATTAACCGACTTTATTCCACATAAACAAACTTAAAACATTCTCCATTTACCAGGACAGAGTGAGAGCGCAGTGTCAGCAAATCTTTCAAGCACGAAACTCAAGTAAAGACAGGACCAATAGATAAAAACCTTACTAATATGAGAGATGGGAGGGAAAGGGGGTGGAGCTTACAGGGTATGGCAGTTTAAACTGAGGGGTTCAAAACACCGAAGTGACTGTTGATTGTCGACTGAGTTTATCTTTTACCTGAATCTTTTTGCTAGACCACTGCCGATGTACCAGGGTCTTATCTGAAGGCTGCATGTTTGCATGGTACGGCTGGGCCAGGATGCCCCTCTGCTGCAGCTCTGTAGACACCGTCTCTGCATCTTTCTGAGAGAAGACGTACACTATTCCTGGAAAGAAAAACAATAAAATAAAATCTTTAAATTCATTTTATATACTTGACAATTTTAATACTAAACGGTATCTCTAACAAGTCTCTAGACAGTTAGAGGAGTTTACACTTTGTGGTTTCTCATTACAACACAATCTGTGTCTATTTTTGCTGTTATTTTTTATTCGGGTGCAACATCATTCACATGTACCCGACTGGTCCTTGTATCGTCCTTTAATCAGCGCTGCAATTTCTTTGATTGAATCTTCATTGTCCTTAAATCGAACCTGTAAAACAAACAATTAATAAAAGTTAAAGCAAGACAAGTACAATTCTAACTACAGAATTAAACTGCTTTTTTGTGGTTTCTCAGTAAGATGACATGCTGTGGGTATTATTTGTGAACGTCATGAGAGAGGGAAAAAAGTGGGTGGTGATAGAATAACCGTTTATAGCTGCTGTTAAAAAAATAATAAAATAAAATAAAAAAATAAAAAACTTCCATGATGGTAACAAAAGTATTCAATTTTAAATTATCCTGCTCGTCAATAAATAAAAAGAACAATGTAATGTGTGAGAAACTGTAGTATAAGAAGGATAAAACACTTTAGATTATATCACTTAAGAAAACAAATAAAATAATAAACTTCAAAGTTACAACCTCTTCAAAATCTTCCCCACATTATTGATTATTTTCCAATTACAGCATGACACCACGTCTTGTATTCCTTACGTATGCTTCCTATACCTGAACATACAGTACCGTTCAAAAGTTTTGGAACACTTTCTAACTCCATGATGGTTCCTGATGTTTATTTCTTTCTACATTGTAAAGGAATGC
>JAOTQY010000014.1:14088870-14101530 GCA_026413445.1 Dolichallabes microphthalmus
TTCCTGGGATAGGCTCCAGGCCCCCGCGACCCTGTATATAAGGATAAAGCGGTACAGAAAATGAATGAATGAATGAGAAATGATGGGAGTCAAACCGAAGCACACTTGAAAGGTGGTATGGTGGCGTAGTGGTTAGCACTGTCACCTTGCAACTCCAGGGTCTGGGTTCAATTCCCGCCTCTGTGTTCTTCCCATGCTTGGTGGGTTCCCTCCGGGTACTCCAGTTTCCTCCCAAAGGCATGCAGATTAGGATAGTTGGCATTCCCAAATAGTGTGTGAATGAGTGTACATGTGTGATGAATTGGCCACCTAGTCCAGGGTGTACCCTGCCTCATGCCTGATATCCCCCAATCCTGTACAGAATAAGCAGTATAGACAGAAGATTTTGTCAATAATAATATTTCAAAGGAATGCCGTAGATGTTTTTGATGTATAGGTAAACACTGAAAGATCAAACACCAATACTGAAAAGAAAAAATATCTGGGTTTAATTCATTCAACTACATGGTTTTGTGTGGTAACACTTTGTGTAAATAGTGACATACAGTATATTATAAGTTGGGGTTAGGGGGAAGAGCTAGTGTCTGTACCCTTTGCATACTTTCAGACTAGGCGCTGAGTATACTTGAATCAAAAGTCTGAAGTTTCCAAAAAATGAGCTCTTCAGTTAAAAAACGCATTCTCCTAATGATAGAATGTTCTTGCGCAGTGTGAAAAGTAACGTTACCTCTGACATTACCTCTCACCGTTTCGCAGCAATTGTTCCTGTTCCTGCTGGAGGGTCAGTCTGAGGGCACCGAGGCACCGCAGGGTCGCATCAGTGCCGAACAACTGCTCGTAGAGCTGAAGGCAGGGGGCATCCGTGAGGAGCACGAGCAAGAGGTCAGACGTGAACTCCGTAGCCTTCGCTCCCTCGACCTGCTCGACTTCCTGGCGCACCTTCCCCTCTTCATCCTCATTCACAACTCCGTCATTGCCAATCCACTGGACGATTCCAGCAACCTGTAACAGTAACACAAAAGCTCGGTCATGTTTAAAAGGCAGCCGCTATGTTGTACGCTAGCTATCTTGTCAGCCGCTCCTCTACGAGTGAAAAGTTTGTACAACCCTGCTAATTCCATGGTCTTTCCGGATGTTTATTTCTTTCTACACTGTAAAAACGATGCTGAAGGCATTTATCCAAAATATGCAATAATCTCATTATGAACAGCTGATATTGAGATGTATCTGCTACCACTATTGCCCCAATAGAAAACAATAGTCTGTGAATCGTAATGTAATGTCAATAAATGTGATTTATTTATTTTTTTGTCCCATTTTCTTCTAAATGTCCATATGAAAAAAGCTACTTTTTTTTCATGACATCAAGACTGCCTATTCAGTAATGACAAGGAACAATTCATGGGCATTTATTCATTCCTTGCCAATCCCTATTTTTGCATAAGTTCCAAGTCTTTTTAGTTATTGATTGTGTTTTGGTGTCTTGCTTTGTTTTTGGGAACTTTCTTGAGATTCCCCTTTTATACTTGTTGAATTTTATTGTCTCTGTTTTGACCTCTGGCTCTGTGGTTTCACTTTGTGACATTTATTATGATATTATATCTCTTCCAACTTTTCATCTCTTTACTGTTGTAGACAAAGATGTGTTCTGAGTGTATATCAAATATGGTTCTCACCAAACTTTTTCTGACATATTACAAACTCCAAACAACTTTCCTCCAGATTCTCCAGTTTAATCCCAGGTCCACCATGATCCTGACCAGGATAAACCCTGATGAATAAATATCCATAGCAACCCCATTTCAGAGAACCCTTAGCCATGTTAAATACTTGTGAGGAAGCATTTTTGTACCACTGAGTCTGATTTTGTCTAGAATGCAACGTCAGTCTTTCTTCGAGCTGTAGATCTGTAATGAAATTAAAAGTGTTTTTTTTTTCTTTCCATGCACTGCTTAAAGCATTGATCCTGATTTCAACACTAACCGAGGATCTCTAAGAACCATGATTACACAAGCATAGATTTCATACAGTACAGTGTGACATCCACACACACAAACACACACAATGATGGGAGAGATATTTCATACGCCATGGAGCTGAGTAACTGCAGGAAGTGAGAGTGCTGTCTGTGGTCCTGAACATGTTCAGCTTAATAGCTCTCTGCATCTCTATCAGAAAACTTTATTTTCTGTAGTGTCTCTCTGTACTGTAGAGAAAATGAATAATGCATGACTACTGTAGAACCGGTAATAATATGTTTTGAAGTGGACAAACAAGGACATTGAGATCTTGCCTTTCTGTAAAAATAATTGCTAAGAAATAAAGATGGACAGGAAGCTTTGACAAACGGTGCAAAAAGAGTGCACCATCCGAAAAGAGAACATTTGTATGTCAAAAGGGAAAGGAAAGAAAAGAGAGAGAAAAGCGAATGACTAAACCCTCTCGTTTAGCCTAAAGAAAATGGCCACAGCTCTCTGCCAGCAGACCTTGGAGCCATGAAAAGCTCTCATGGTGCTTGGGAGGAGGTGAGTGCTGTCGAATGGCGCTCGTCTTTAGCATCTGCAGTGTCTGTTTGAGAACTTGGAGAGGCAGCGATGGCAGGGAGTGAAAAGGAGGTGAGAGCAGAGTGATAACGAGAGTCTCCCCATGTCCCTATGAATTTTAACTGGGAGAACATCAGAGGGCTGGGAAAGCAATCAAAGCGGATTAGAGTGTGTGTGTGTGTAAGAGGGAGAGTGAGAGACTGCCTCGTTGATCCCAAGGCATAACGAAGAGGCAATGTTGAAAAGACAACAAGAGACAACTGCGCAGGTGTACGCCGTCTCACGTGCCAAGTCAACATGTTTGTAATCGAGCCATGGCTTTTTAAAAAGTCAAACAACTTTACTATGTAATTTTAAAAACTTTTGATGTTATTCGCATAGTATTCTGCATCTTATCTTCATCATATCATGGGTTGTCGAGGACAGACTTATTTGAGATTTTTTTTCACAGTGTTATAATTACTCTTTTGTAATATCTCATGATAAAAAAAAAACTTATTGACTTAGTAAATCTGAATCTCACTCTGATTGGCCAGGTTGAATAATAACTGACTGCCCACTTTGGAAAGAGTCAATTCAGGATTGTCCCACAGTGAGGATTACAAGTGCAGTGTCATGCAGGAACATGCAAGTTTAGCTAACTATCAGTAAATATAGTAAATATATAGTAACAATTTATATTTCTTTTTCATATTAAAGATTCATTAATAATGTTGAATTTCTTCTGTGCATAATTTACTACCTATTAAATGTATACTACTGGTATATTTCATAAGATGTAGCATAATGTTACGCTTATTAAGTGTCAATATGTCAGTGTCAATATGTTTTTAAAAAAAAAAGTTTTAAAGGTTTTGTCCCACGTAATGGTGATGGTCTGCTTCCTAGCTGGTGGGATTGTCATATTAGGTGACATGGAGGAACTCCACATAAAGTATGCTCTGTGCAGACTTTCCACTTCATCTCCTCACATGGCTTATATGTTCATGATTCCACTCATCCTATCATTTTATCTCTCAGACATTCATGTTCCTGCTCGGATCTCAGCATGCACATCTCACAACAAATGGATGCTCATTGCCTAGTGCTAAAGAACCACTGGCTGATTCATCACACATCAACATCTATGTAGAAAACATAAAATTACAAAATTACATAAAATTATCTAAATTACAGCACATAATGATGCACTAAAACAGGGTCTCTCACTCCTTCTTCATAGAGACCACTCAGATGTCTTTTATCATGTCGAGGTTCTGATCTGACTTCTGAAACTAATCCAGATCCAGAATACAGCTGGTCCTTCAGTTCAATCTTTCCCGGGCTTCCAGCTGTTCTCAGCTTCAGGTTTTAAATACTGTTGCTCACCTACAAAGTGAAAAACCAAACAAGTGCCCAAATAAATTAATACACTTGTCACTTTCTCCTTTGCTGCATAGAAACCCTTGTCTATTATCACTTCCTAACAAGCTAGGATATATAACAGGTCTTATACACTAATACTCTAAATGCTCTTAGACACATGAGCACAAAAGTACAGTATATTATCATATGTAATGTCTATACTCTATACCACAACTCAGAGTGTTTTTTTTTTTTTTTTTTTTTAGAGTTAATAGCACTTTTGACTGGTTCATTAGAATTTCATTCAAACCACAAAATTAACAAAAATAAATCACCATCTAAATAATTTCATCTTTAAGCCTATAAAGCTAAATTTAAGAAAACATGGGAATTAACCCAAATATCTAAGAAACGGATGTCATTGCTTAAAGATTCCCAGTGACTCAGCTGTATGGACAGCTTTATTCACATGGGCTTTAATACACTACTAGGCCAGGTAGCGCGCATGTCTTTGGATTGTGGGAGAAAACCCAAGGAAACCCAGCAAGCACGGGGAGAACATGCAAACTCCATGCAGGCGAGAATCAAACCAGGACCCTGGAGATACATGGCGACAGTGTTGATCACCAAGCCACAGTGCCGCCTATTCATTGATGTAGTGAGAGTATTATTTTTATTCTACTGTTATATTGGGGGGGGGGGGGGTCTGGGAGGACACCATGATAAACGCAGGAAAAGAGCAAAAACATGACATGCTGTTCGTAAAAAGTGTTGCCTTTGTTTGTTTGTTTTGTTGTCCAACTATCCCCCCCCTCTATGGGCAAGACACACGTCTTTCCATTCCGCCGTGACGTAAGGCGCGCTCTCCACTCAAACGGCGCGCGGCGAGGCACGCGTCCTGGAACGCGCACGCGTGTGCACGAGCTACCTGTCATCAATTAATCAATAATGGGAGGGTGATGATGCGTAGCTGCAATATTTATAAGGGAAGTTAAGGGAACTATTAATAAGGGAAATTATAGTAAAATTGTAGAATTAGTGAATAGGCATTACTTTGCTCTCTCTCTCTCTCTCTCTCTCTCTGTCAAAAACATGTGCAATCAATACCCGCCCCCCTCCAGAAATCTTGAGTTTAAAATAGACCCCATCACCCCCTCCTCTTACTACCAAAATCCATCCCCTCGAAATATTAAAATACAGAATGGCATTTCATTTGGTAAGAATTAAAAAATCACAAAGGCAAAAACAGGTATTTTAGAAACTTTTTATTATGAGACTAAAGTGTAAAAATATGGATGTAAGGCATTTTCCCCATTTTTTCTTTTTTTTTTTCAGAGTTAAACAGGCAGTGTGGAGAGAAAACAGACCGCCGTGGTTTGGACAATAGCTGCATAACCTTTGATCACTGTGAACTCCGAGTCATATTACATGTCGTTCCCGTTAAATAAGACACGTCGGTGCTGAAATCAAACCCTGGAGTGTCAAACTCCAGGAATAAAACACACAAAAAAGAAACAGACAACAAGCCTAAAACCGTAAACAGATGCATTTAGACTACACGTCTGAAAAGGCAAGAGGTAATAAGCAACATACGGTGTTTAGGCTATGTTTATGTATAGGCCAAAAATATATACATATTACAGTGAATGTGTACAAAAACAGCATCTATAAATCTCTTACATACATACAAAAATAGTTTAATATATTTAGAAAAAACAACGTGATTTTTTTTATACAAATAGAACTTCATTATAATAAATTCCGCCGGGTTGGAAGCATAGAGTTACAGCAAAATCCCCGGGCTGAGTGTTGAAGGAACACCTGCATTGCTGAATGAACTCTTCCAGTGCTAAATCTGTGTCCAGCTGAAGGTGTTACATCAACACGGGGGATTTTGGTGTGCAGGACAGGACGGTTCTGTGATTGGGTTTAGCATAGTATAAGAAGAAATATGCAGAAAAATAGTACATCTTAAATGGATCTGTTGGGTCAATGCGCTTTGGGCTAAAGCGAACCCCTGCGCATTTACTTTCTTTCTTTCTTTTTTGTTTTTGTTGCACTTGTCTGCTCTACAAGTCCTTTGGCTCGGGACACTTAGGGCCGATGATGTGTCGCTTTGGCCTCTCATCTTGGGCCAGTCTCTCTTTATTTGTTGAACTCGGGTCTATCCAACCGGACGGGAGCGCACACGCAGTGCCTTGTGTGTTCTCTCGGAGGACGCACTCGGACCTCCAGAGTGAGTGCTGAGAATCTCCAGGATCTTCCTATTAAGGAAAAAAACGAGAAAGAAAACGTTAGTTCTGCATGCAGAATACAAGGTGTGGAATAAATAATAAACGCATGGTGATGATGATGATGATGATGGTGATGGTGATGGTACGAACCTGATGTTCAAAACCAGTTGGTGAAATCCAGGAGCTCCTGCTCTTCTGGACTGAGCGGGTCGTAGGATCCTTCGTCTGACGAGTATGAGGAGACAGGCGAGCCGGCCATGGAGTTCATGTCGTTGGAGTAGCTGTGCGCGACGCTGGGGGACAGGACGCCCGACTGGAAGGCTGCGCTCACGGCGTCGTGCTCGTCGAGCAGCTGCTGCAGCGCGCGGATGTACTCGACCGCGGAGCGCAGCGTCTCCACTTTGCTCATCTTCTTGTTGGCGGCGCCGTTCGGCACGTGCTCGCGCAGCGTCGCGAAGCCGTTGTTGACCAGCTTGACGCGGTTGCGCTCGCGCTCGTTGCGCCGCGCCACGGCGTGCGGCTGCTGCTGCGGCAGCGTGTAGCCGAAGCCCGCGAAGCTCAGGCGCCGCTTGCAGCGCAGCAGCTCCGGCGAGGACGAGCGCTGCCTCTTGGTTTGCTTGGACGCCGACTTGCTGGTGCTCTCGTTCGGACTCAGGCTCTGAGACGCGGCGGTGGCGAAGAAGCACGCTGGGGCTACGAACTGAGCCTGCTCCACGCTTAGGTCCATCTTGGATGCGATGTCCATGTCCAAAATATATAAAGGGGCGGGACCCCTCCTTACTTTTCTTTATTATTATTTTTTATTTTTTGGAGTGTCCGGTGACCGCGCGTCGCGCTCGTGGCGTTCGCGTGTGACTCGCAAAGCTCTCCAACTCTCCAAATCTTCTGAAGCCCGATGGAGAGGCAGCGCGCCTTTTCAATACACCGGCAGGCTGGCCCACACGCTCCCCTGCTCACCCCCCACCCCCCTTCCCTATTACACTCCATACACCCCTCTCACTCCCGCCCTCTCATGGCCACGCCCCCACTCGCGCGCTCGGGCGCCGGTGCGGTTGCAGCGCGTACGCCGGACGCGTGCCGCTCCTGCCGCTGAATAAACAACTCTCCGTGAAGTACGATTCGGGTTGTTCAGTCGTGGATGAAACTTTTCTTTTTGTTGTTCCACAAAGGAAACACGAGATTTAGATACCCTCGGATTCCTGAGATCAAACGAATAATAATAATAATAATAATAATAATAATAATAATTTCAATAACTTTGCGACTTTTGAAATATAAGGGATTTCTTTCATATAAAGAAAATACTATATAAATAAATATTTTCACATCAATGCAATGCGTTTTCATTATGGTCACTTTTATATAGAGCACATGAGCACAGGTGTTGCTCAGGATATAAAATACAAAGTAGAATAAAATAAACAAATCAAACACCAAAGGTGATGTCCATGTACTACGCAGTAGTTTTTGTTTGTTTATTTTGTTTGTTTGTTTTTACCTTAAATTTCTTGTATACATATATGTAGATGTAAACCCGTCTCTCTTTTTCCTTAATAAATAAACACCTTAACCTTATTTAGTGCCTTTACACACATGCTTTATATAGTTTGCGACGTTCATTGTGTCGCGGTTTATACAAAGCCTTCAGGTTGTCCTGCCAGAGTCAGAAAGTGGAACTTTGAGAGGAATCAGTCCGACATGTGGAAAGGAGGAGGAGAGGCAGGGTGTACCCAGTGCGCTCGCTTTTGTGCACGATTGGTTACACACCATTTTGTTACAGTAGCCGCAACACTGTTCGCTCTCTTTTACAGAGCGGAATAATTGAACTTTTTTGTGTGTTAAATTATTTTTATTCAAAGGACTGAAGGAGACCTAGCGACTCTCAACAGCAGCAAGCTCAGAATAAGTGCGCGTGTGTGCGCGCGTCTGTGTGTGTGTGTGTGTGTAGGGATTGGGTGAGGGGGCAATAAATTGTGTAATTTTTCTTACTTGGCTGTGGCATTCAAGATTAGGCCAGCATTCAAGCACCCAGCCCCCTTCAACTCCCCCCCCCCTCTCTCTCTCTCGTACCCCCTTATCCTCCTTTTTTAGCGCAGCAAGAGAGTTGAGAAAAGAAGCGTGGGTTCTATTCACTTTCTCCCCCCTGGCCTCCCCCTTTCCCTCCTGAGCCACGGTTCTCTGAAACCTATCTCCCATGCTCTGTCAGGACGCTCACAGGCTCCAATTAGCGCTTTGTGAAGGCTTTTCTTTCGTGCGCACGGCCGCCGGTGCCTCCCTCTGTAATAATTAATATGGCATCCGGGAGCGCAGTGACAAACTCCTCTGTATGCTTCAACCCCCCCTCACCTCTCCACTACACTGGTTAATAAAACTGAATTAAAGTTTTTACGCATGATCACTCTCCCCTCAGAAGTGTTAATACTTATTTAGGATTAAAACTTATTCGTATTCATGTTGAAAACCTGGTTTCAAGTATTAAATTTCACAATATCCTTCACATTTTACATCACTGAGTTTTGCTTTCTTAAATAGTTAATCAATCTAATAATCCTATTTTTCCTTCCTTTTGATCTTTCGAAAATTGAATTAAACAATTAAGCATAGATTACCTTTTACACATTGTGCATTTTATTTATGTATTGTTAATTATATGGTTGAACTGAGATGTTCACAATTTACCATATTACTATGCTAAATTGGGCACTGGTTCAGTTCCCACTCAAACCAAAGCCACTGGATGCATTGCTGGTCCCAAGCACAGGAAAAATGGGAGGGTTGCATCAGGGAGAACATCCGGCATAAAACCTGTGTCAAGTTTTGGGTGGATTATATGGTCTGCTGTGGTGACCCCTCGACAAGAGAAGCTGAAAAACCAACAACAAAAATATACACTTGGCCAGGGGTAGCTTAGTGGTCAAGGCATTGGACTAGGGTTCGGAAAATCCCAGGTTCAAACGCCACAACCACCAAGTTGCCACTGTTGGGCCCTTGAGCAAGGCTCTTAACCCTCAATTGCTCAGATGTATAATGAGATAAAAATGTAAGTCGCTCTGGATAGGAGCGTCTGCCAATGCCTAAATGTAAATGTAAATGTATATTGACAAAAGTATTTGTCCAACCCTGTTAATTATTGAATTCCGGTGTTTCAAACAATCAGGCAATCAGTGAAGAGCAATCCTAATGCTTCAGCATACCAAGACATCTTGGACAATGCTCTGCTTCCAACTTTGTGGCAAACAGTTTGGGGAAGGCCCTTTTCTATTCCAACATGGACTATAAAGACATGGCTTGATGAGTTTGGTGTGGAAGAAATTCAATGGCCCTAACACAGAGCCCTGACATCAACCTTATTGAGCACCTTTGCAGTTAAACTGGAATGAAGATTATGAGCCAGGCCTTCTCATTCAACATCAGTGCCTGACCTCATACATAAACGCTCTACAGAATGAATGGGCACAAATTCCCACAGAAACACTCCAAAATCTTGTGGAAGGCCTTCCAAGAAGAGTGGAAGCTGGTATAGGTGCAAAAGGAGGACAGACTCCATATTTTGATATAATGTCATTGCAGGTTTGGCCAAATAGTTTTGTCCATATAGTGTGTTTGTGGAAAAAAATATATATATAATATATATATAAAATGAGCATCTCATGTTCACTAAGTATGCAAACCTCTTTAATGCCCAAAGTTGTACTTAACAACAAATTAGTAGCAAGGTGGCTACTGTAAGATTTACTCACCCATGTCCTGTGTAAATAAGCTCGACTCTTCCGGGAAGACTTTCCACTAGATTTCAGAGCATGGATGTCAGTATTTGTGTTCATTTCCATGACAAGAGCATTAGTGAGGATAGCCAGTGATATTGCTTGAGGAGGCTCCACTTCCAGTTCATCCCAAAGGTGTTCAGTGGGGTAGAGTTCAGGGCTCTGGTTTTGTGGTTTTGTCCTAAGAAAAGTCAAACATTTTATTGGGCCACTAGAAGGACCTACTGTATCTGGCTCTGAATCTCAGGTTTTGTGGAGCTACGTTAAACAGAAACATAGAGCAACAAAGCACCTTAATGATTGCGATTCAAAAAGGTCCAGCATTGTTTCTTAAATGCGCACTCATCCATGTCCACCGTGTATTGGTGTGAACCTGGGCGCTAAACCACGCTACACAGACTTAGCACAATGCATTCAGGAGATAACGCAGTACAGAAGTGCTGAACCTTTGACTGGTATCAGAAGTGAAAACACTGATGGTTGTATCTGATGCTTTATTCACACACATAAAAAAACACACACGTACGCACGCATGGAGAAGGGAAAAGTAGAGTTTGTGCTTCATAGAAACCCTTATGCCCTGCATACAGTATTTTATAAAGGTCCCTAGTTTAACACACACTCACACACACATTACAACTCTCTTCTTCTTCTTCTTTTTCTTATGTCTCCACCTAATCTTGATGTCTAAAACATCTTCCTTTGTCACTCCAACCTCCTTGCATGTCCTCCCTCACCACATTGATAAACCTCTTGGGCCTTCATCTTTTCAGCTCCATGTTAATGTATTGAATTAGATGTCTTATGCTACTAAAAAAATCAGGGTTGTGAATCAGTGCAAAAATTGTTTGTTGAGGCAAAGTTCTCAGAATACATGCTTGCCATTATAATGAGCTTCCAGTACACTAGAAAACGGAGATGTGAGTAATTTGTCCCGAGCATGAAGAGCACCCCCACTCAGTGCGCATGCACAGTGCCAGAAACTTCCCTAGCCAGGTGGCCAAAAATGGATTGGTTCTTGGATATTTTAGGGGAATTTCAAGTCACGCTTTCAATAGGTCCTGACTTGATCTATGAGGAGCACTCTGAGTTATTTTCAGAGGTGGTAAAGTTACATTAACTCTACTCTACTTTTTCTCTAATATAGTTTAATATGCATGCTACCAGAGATATCATACCTTGTCCATCACCTCTGTATTATTAGAAATTCATGTTCTATAAATTAATATACAGATTAAAGCTTTAAAGATCATCACATAGGCCACTATAGAAATCAATATAACGTTGATCTTCGTAATTAAACAGGACAACACTGACATCTAGTGGTTACATTGGGTAGTATTGGGGTACATTTTTATTTTGTCATCAGTAGTTGGTTGAGATGAGATTTTTTATTAATATTATTATTTTGAAATGCTAAATTTTCAACATGTAAACTCAGTACAAAAACATACAGATTAGGCTAATTGCCAAATCGCCTGTAGTGTGTAAATGTAGACTGGAGGCCCGACCACGGTTGTAAAAATGGGAAACCAATAGGCACCACTGGCCTCCACAGTCTCTAGTTAGACTGCAGAGGTTCCTAGATGAATGGACTTTAATTTCTTGCTTTTATTATGTTATTAATTTTAAACGGAACGTTTATTTTGAAATACATATATTATAAAAAGGGGGGAAACTGACGAAAGTAAATACATTGAACGGAGGAACATTGAAAGGTTAAAACACAGAGATCTAGTAGTGACAAAACTATACAAAAAAATTTTTTAATTTTTTTTTGCTTAACTCCCTATGAAAGTGGAAACAGGGTTTGAAATGAATTTAAGGATTTTTTTGTAAGGAATTTAAGTTTGTTGTATGCGTGAAGTTAGCCAAATCTGTCTTTATATTAAGCTAGTCATGATGTAATTACGGTCCTAAGTGTTACTTAGTCAGTTATTTGTTTTCTTTTTAGCTCTTTGATGTAAAGACAAGTGCATGAGAGTTAAATGAAGATGGTAGGACCATCAGTAAAAGCTCTTTTTATTCGACTGGGATGCTGCAGGGTCTAGTTTGTCCTCATCAATCCCACCACACCCACTGTAAGCTTGATGTTCACGGTGACCGCAGAGAGACTTGATGATGGTCTAAGGTCGTGATGCTCACTCATGAAATGGAAGCATCATCAGAAAACTTACCAGACTCAGACCAGACAATGGATGCCTGTTGGGACAGCTGAGAGAAAGAACTCCGTGGTCACTCATGGAATGCCAAGGAAAAGATGCTTGATGATAAAGAGTGGAGACTCACAGAAGGGGGAAAAAGGCTCATGCAGACTCATACCTTTATGAGCAGTGGAAGATCCAGACACGTAAAGTCAGAGAGCATCTAAACATAGACTTTCCTGAGAGTCAAACTGCAGCTCACACCAAGGCACACTAGAGAAATCAAAGAATGATGTTACTAACATTTACAGTGGCACCTCGGGATATAAGCATGCCAACTTAAGTATTTCATCTTAAGAAGTGAAATTTCGCAAGAAATTACCTCTTTCGCATACGAGCGACTGACATTCGGCATATGAGCAGATAAGATCAAGAGCGTCCGGGAGCTGTTCAAAACTAGTTTGAGTGACTGTGTTACATCCCTGACGTATTATATACAGTACATTATATTTTTCTTGGAGCAGAGCTGAAGATGTTGAGGTTCGCCTTGGGAGTGACAAGGATGGATAGGATCAAGAATGAGTTCATCAGAAGGACAACCCATGTTAGATGTTTTGGAGACAAAGTCAGA
>JAOTQY010000014.1:14118206-14130241 GCA_026413445.1 Dolichallabes microphthalmus
AATCAGTACCTGTCAATTTCACAGATATTTAATGTCCATCATGGTCTCCATCTTTGTCCAAATCACGTTGCATAGCTGCCAGTCTCTCCAAGATGTTGTGTCAAGTGCGTTTGCAAAACCCATCAAGAACCATAATGAAACTGGCTCTCTTGAAGACTATTATTTAGAAGTCATTTAGAGTTACCGGCCTCTACCAGTCATTTAGAGTAAATTGGCCTCAGAAATCACCAATTAACAAACAGCACCTCAGATTAGAGCCGTTATGAAGACTTTACAGATCATAAAATAGCAGATACGTTGATATTGAGATGCATATCTGCTACTTTATGCTCTGTAAAGTCTTCATAACGGATCTAATCTGAGGTGCTATTTGATTATTGCATATTTTAGACGCCTTCAGCATTGTTTTACTTTAATGAAAGAAATAAAAATAAGGAACAACCATGGAGTTAGGAAGTGATACCAAACTTTTCAGCGGTAGTGTACATGGGCATGCACATATTATATTACATTCGGTCTCATTTTAGTTGAAAGCTATAGAATTGTGTCATTTTTTGAAAAAGCTACGCACTGCTGTTTTTGCTACGACCATCCCTTATAACCAGCCTCCTACCTTTTCCACTCCATGCCACGATTAATTACTCATTTACAAAACTGAGATTTCTATTCCTGTTGTAAGGATTAAGAGTAATTGGTCCAAGCTTAGCATAAATGCCAATATTTACACAGCTCATGCTGTCCGAAACAGTGTGTCTGTGTGAAAAGGAGCAATTTAAAAGTAGGTCAAGGTTTTCCCTTTCCTCTCCAGTGATAGTTTGACACTTTGAACAAGGACAGGGAACATGGAAACAAAAAATAAACGCAAAAAAACTACAAAAAAAAGCAAGCCTCGCAAAAAAACAAAACAAAAAAAAAACTAAGAACCATTGTTTTACTAGGACAACAGATTTATTAAAGATGTCAATTTACAGTATCAAAGAAGTTGCAAAAAATAGAAGCGCTCTTTATAGGCATGACAGAAAGCCTGGGCTCACATCTCGGTCATCCAGAACGAGAGCTTCCGGTCTCCGCCGATCGCGCACAGGGGCAGGGTTCTGTGCCAGCTCAGGCCCGATCCCACCACTGACGAGCCGATCATCACGGGCTGGAACGACGTTGTACAGGATGAGACGTGAAGCGCGACACACTGACTTCTTACGCACTATAAAACACACTCGATATACAGTAGACGTACCTGAGGGTGGCTGAGGTGATGCACCAGTAACTGACTGTTGATTTTTCCCGGACAGCCGGTGGTGGCGAAAAGATTTTCATTGGCCCTCGACCACCTGAGAGAGGCAGAATACACGCGCGGGACTGTAATCGATCGTCGCTGAGACTTATACGTGAGGATCGGGCCAAACCAAAAACCAAACGGTGCTTACCTAAAGAGTCTCGCTTTGTCCAAATGCACTGGTCTCTTGTCTTGAGGATAACTATTAGACAGAGGTTACTGTGTTTAACTCCTCATGTCTAAGGTTTATGATTTATTTTGAAGCTTATAGAAAAAAAAAAAACATTTACACATAGTAAAGAATGATTTTTTTTTATAAATGAATAAAGATCATTGTGCTTTTTGCAATTTCAATCAAAACTTTTTTATTGAAACTGTATTGAAGTCAAAAGCAGCTAAATCAAAAGAATTAAAATACGAGTCAAACCGAGACCGTTGACCTTTCTGGTGGACGAAGGCGTAAAAACTGATTGACGTTCATAGAAGACTTGAAGAGCAGTACGATCATGAGACTCTTTGAATAGTGCAAACGTTTTAAAGATGTCCATGAATGACGATCCTGACTGAGGAGGTCGCTGCAGACGTTCCTGTGAACATTCGGCGAGAGAAACACCTCGTTTTCGAAAGTTGTCGCCAACTTGCAGAAGAAAGAGACACACAATCATTCACCAACACCACTTGAACTTGCTTGGTACAGTCCTGACCTGGCTGCAAGCCATTTCCACATCTTTGAGCTATTAAAGGAGTTCCTGGGAGGCCGGCGTTTCAGACGATCAGGCAAGTCTGATCGTGGCTCCGGCGTAATGAGAGAAAACTTTCTACCTTGATGGTGTCCAAGCACTAGTGAAACACTGGGATAAGTGCTTTAGTGTAACACGGGATTATATAGAGAAATAAAGGCAGTTTTTACTTTCATAACGCGCCGTTGTAGTTTTATGATTTAAAATATTGGATATTTATTACAATTACAACATAGAAAATCAAACACTGCAGAGAAGGACATCGTGCTTTTATTTACTCCCCAGGTCTACTGTACCTTGGGTCCACCGGGTGTTTCCGTACGTCTACCTGTGGTCAACCCCGTGCAGAACCGTGTCACATGACGGCAGGATGGTATCGCTGGTAAATTAACTTTCTGCCCTTTCTCTCGATAACCGTGAGAAGTTGTCTTTACTATAAGTTGCACCTCCAAGGTCTACAACGCGTCGAACATTTACTTACTTATTTATTTAGTTTTTACACGATTCTCGCAGAATTATGAATCTTTCTGCTGGAGATTCCTGGAGGTACTTTGCTGTGCTGGTTGCAGCAGGAAAAACATTTTGATACTCCTGACACAATGAGCTTCTTGGAGCACAATATACTGTAAGCTAATCAGAGTATAGAAAACAACTTGCAGCGTCAGGACTTTCAATGTTATTTGAGTTGATTAGTTTGAAACTGTTCCAGATTTGTTAACTTGCTTTGGAAAATGTTTAATGTTAGTCGAAAAAAAAGAAAGAAAAAAAAAAAAACCTCATTCTGTGAAAGAGGGTGGGAGTTGTTTTTTTTTTTGTGTGAAAGAATGGATATGACAAGACAGGACACAGAAATGTCTCTTCCACAAGATGAGGTTCTGGATGCTGAATGTTCACGGGTACGACAAGCCACCTCAGACATCATCATTCAAAGTGGACATCGTTAAAGTGTTTCTGACGTGCAAATGTTTTATAGTCTCATCAACTAACTGTGCTTCAAGTCTTCTGTCAACGTCAATCACTCCTACGCCCTTCATTCACTGAAAAGGTCCCGGTTTCGACTTGAACTTCCGTTTCATTTCAAGAGGAAGAACTAGAATTGTTACCTGGACCGTGTAATATCCCAGATCACCCAGTCGCTCCCCACCACAGCGCCCACTTTGATGGTGTTGGCGAGGCACCAGTCGGCGCACATGAGCGGCGTCTGCCCGCTGTCCAGGGACAGGATGGCCTGCTGGGTGACGAGGTCATAGAAACGTACCGTGCCCTTTTTCTCAGCCACCATCAGCTAAGACGAGACAAAGAGGAAATAAAAAGGCCCTCAGCATCCAGAGCACGTTCGAACAAACGGCTGAGACAAAGACCATCTCGTTATAACGATATATTGTACTGCTGATATCACCCCCCACCCCCCAACACCCCCCCACCCCGGGTCCTATTTATATCTTCAGCGCGATATTCCGACCGAGGCCAAGACTGTGTGTGCTTCCCACGGAGAACATCGTGAGCCTGAACTCACCTTAAAGGCGTCCTCGGGATGCCAGCACACAGAGACACCTGGAGACCAGAGTCGGAACGAGACGGTTTCGTTCCCATCCAGATCCCAAACTCTGCAGGAGGAGACAAAAAAACAAAAACAAACACTCGCGTTATTTCCAAGTCTCTAGTTTCGAGGTCCACTGAATATATACTCGGAGTGTTCGAATAAATGATCTGATGTTACAGTTCACTCTCTAGACCTTAAGAATGATGTGGAACTCCTGACGAAGTCAAGACAGTGTCCGGCAAGACGAATTGGTGATCGCCGAGACAGACTGGATTCATGCCACATGTCCTCTAATTGACAGAGACCGCGTTTGGGGAGAAGGAGAACCTATTTTTTAAATGTATTTTAAAAAAAAATAAAAAACTCAAAATAAAAAAATCGATCAGTAGTTTTGGACACAGGTTGCTTCTTGTAATCTCGGTCTGTACAAGGTGTACCTGCTGCCAAGTCTGTATGAGGTGACGAAGAAAGGGAAGTGGATTACATTGCAGATATAAACGTCTCGTCATATATCCATCCGCGATGAGAAAAACAGTACCTGGGTTTTTAAATGCACCTATTCTTCTGTTTCACTCCGGCGGAGGGAATAAAAGAAGGCAGAACTGGGACAGTAAGCCATTTTTTGTTCTTATGTGGTGTTAAACACACACACACACACACACACGGGAAAGAAAGCAAGAAAACAAATCGAAGTGGAGGGCTTAAAAAAAAAAAAGGAACTGCGCTGTCAGAAATGTTTTTAATCAAACCACCAATTAAGCACACAAAAGGAAGGAGATGAAGCATTGTGTGATGTGGG
Organism: Dolichallabes microphthalmus; assembly: GCA_026413445.1. Taxonomy (NCBI): domain Eukaryota; kingdom Metazoa; phylum Chordata; class Actinopteri; order Siluriformes; family Clariidae; genus Dolichallabes; species Dolichallabes microphthalmus. The sequence goes on from JAOTQY010000014.1 coordinate 14,122,562, forward strand.
GAAAAAAAGAAAAATCCTCCGATATTTCCGCTGAGCACGGATGTGAAGTTCAGGGGTCGTTTCGGCTTTTAAACAAGGATGAAAAATATGACTGGAGCTGAGATTCAAGTGGGAAAAAAAAAAGGAGCTTTTAGTCAGACTGATAACTTACAGTAAAATGTGTGCACACATGTGTGTGTGTGTGTGTGTGTGCGTGTAGTTTTTTGGCTGCTGCCCCACTGAGCACCCAGTGACGAACGAGCAATAAAAGCCACTCACTGAGGTATTATGAAGTGTGGAGTTCTTGCATGTCATAAATCCCTTAACTTTTGCAGCTTGACCCGTGCCCAAGAGACGACTGGGACTGCCAGTGCCGGCTTGCCGGCTTCCCTTCCCAGGAAAACAGGCTTTCGTGCTCTTTAATTTGGCCTCTCACAAAGCCACGAAGACATCCTGGCCACGGTGAGCAGTGATAGAGAGAGAGAGAGAGAGAGAGAGAGAGAGAGGGGCTTGTGCATGGATGGAATAAATCTCTTGGATGAAGCAGATGGCTGACCCTGAAAATTAAGAACCACATGAGAGCCGTGAAGTGCTCTGAGCGGGACGAGATGGTTGCAGGGGGTTCTTGGAAATGAAACGAGGTCATCGTAATGAAGCTTTCATCGAAGATAGACAGAAAAGAAATACAAGTCGATCTACTAATGCAGGAAAGACTGAATCTAAATTTGTTGACATTATCCTGTATGCTGGACGTGCGTGTGTAAAAAAACAAAACAAGAAAAACAACGACAACAAACAAAAAACTTGTATATAGATAACATTACATAAGACGAAACCGAGGCGAGATCGGATCTCCACTACGCGCGCCGTCGGAGCGGTGCGCTTGACCCGATCGGACCTTTCGCACTCCGGCGCGAGTGAGATTTCAAACCACGACACACAAACATTGGCTGGAAGGTTTCCGCTCGGCATCGCTGCCAAGCGAAAGAGATCAATCGCACGCAACACCAGAAACCACCGACCACGACCACCAGTGAACCGACGGTGCACTCGAACCCACGGTGTGTGGGAATGTGGAAGGAAAGAGGAAAAAAAAAAAAAAAAGGAAAAAAAACTGACCCAGAAAGATAATTATTTAATCTCGGCTCAAGGATAAGACATGATCGTGTGCTGATGCAGCATCAGCATGTTTCGTGTTCAGCAGTTCTCAGCTTATGTAACAACTGGTATCGATACCGAGACCTTGATCATCAGGCAGTACATCAAATCTCTTCATAAGTAAACATCATCAGGTCCAAAAACACCCTCCCTCCTTCTCCGTCCTTTAACGTCAATAACTGATATTTCAGCTTCATCCCCTGTTACAGGATCAGATCAAATTCATTCTATTTTCTCCCCTGATATCTAATCCACCGTTTGCCTCGTGGCTACGCCATCACAGCAGTCATCCAGATTATCAGGAACGCCTGAATCGTGTGGCAAATAATGCAGAAACTCCTGCAGGTTTGGTGTAGTTAGTTCACATCGAACATCAGAACAAGGGGGGGTAGGACGAAAGTTGGCGCCGGATCGACCGGGTTTATTGGTTTTAGAAACGTCCCGATTTCCTGCACCGAATGTTGGGGGACAACTTGGTTGAGGTGTGTCTGAGAGTTGAAATATCTTGTTGAGAAGACAGATCATACTTTCTTTTTTTTTTTGCCAGTTCTTATGCATGAACCTGCCTCTCTCTCTGCATGATTTTCTGCAGCCACAGAAGCACTGGCGTTCCTAATAAATTGACCGATGAGTGTAAGCACTGAAATAATTGTGAATAGTGAATTCTGCCCAAGAACCAGGTACAAATTTTATGACGGAAAGCCAGACACACTCTGTCTCTCCCCTCAGGACTCAGGTGAGTCTTTCTCTTTAATAATGAACTCGCTCAACTAAGCTATTCCCTGGAGTGACCTGCGCTTCCGACACACGCCCGTAGGTGGCATCGGGAGTCCAACCTGCGATGCAAAATGAAGCTCATCACTGCACACACACACACACACACACTTGTTTTCAGTGTTTACTATGATCAGCAGAATGTCGATACTAATATATTTAACATGGCGACTTCAGGATAGAGTGCAAAAGTTTGCATCCCCCAGGACAAAATGTAAAAAAATTATTTAAAAGCTTATTCTGTGTTCAGTTTTGAAGATCTGATTCCATAGAATGGCTAACAACTAGGGAAGGGGTGGTTACATACGCTTCTATGATACACAAATTGTATCGTATGTAGGTTGGCTAACAAGCGGCTAGTGGTGTCGGGTTAAGACAAAAGCTAAAAGTCAGCTTTTTAATTTAATGTCTATTAAAATAAACTGAATACAAATAAATGGAAAAACAGGAGAAAAATTACTCACTCGCTCTTTCACTCATCGTCTGTAACGCTTTATCCTGTATTCAGGGTCGAGACGGGGTACACCCTGGACATGGTGATAATCTATTTCAAGATGCACACACTCATTCACACACTATGGGCAATTTGGGAACGTCAATCAGCCTAATCTGCATGTCTTTGGACTGTGGGAGGAAACCCACACAGGGAGACCCATACACACTCCATGCACACAGACCCCGAGGCGGGAATTGAACCTGGAATCCAGGAGGTACAAGGCGACAGTGATCACCGCTAAGTCACGCAGAGGAAAAAATTTCAACATCCAATCATCTGCTTTTTCCATACGAGTTTGTAACTGCTAATAGACTGCTATTGATCACAATATCAACATTATATCACACTGCACAGCCATCTGAGTAGTTTAACTTCTTTTTTTTTGCAGTTTTAAACCAATGGGTTAAGCATGCTTCAAGGCAGCGAGAATCCCCACTTGCAATCTGGATGCTACGTCCTCTGGTGCTGCCACCCAGTGTCTGAACTGAACTGGACAGTATTTGGTACTGATATACTCAAGACGATGGTATTCTGTCTCACTTAATGTAGTAAAGCGTAGCACACAAACAGATTTATACAGTAACTACTGCTAGCAGCATGTAAAAATGAGGTTTTTTTTTTTTCTTGTGACGCGGTAACGCTTTAGCTCGAATCTGAACAGCCAAAGACGTTCAGAACATGATGCTTCATCAGAAAAAGTCGGTCTCGCTCAGGGACTGAATTATTTATTTTACACAGTCTGTATCAACGCGCATAAAGCTCGTCATCCGTTAAGCTGCTGCTTTTAACCTAGCTAATTAGCCTTCCAGGCAGGTTCATTGGAGCTTTGACTTGGCCTGAGAGCTGGTTAATGAACGTATAATTTGAAGGAGAATGATTTTGTCATGTTCTGGAACGAAAAACTTGTATCATATTGCGGATGCCTTTAAAAACGAGCCTGCCCTTGTAGTGATGTCCCCTTTTTAATTTTTTTTTTTATTGCTCCCATGTTCCTTCTAGTCTAGACACAAACGCACAACCACACCTTCGATCGGATCAGACCGTGTGAATGAAAAGTTGTGTGGGATGAATTAAAAAGACATCTGTCCCCTCCACATTTCCACGCCGTGACATAACTGAAATCTTTCTGCAGACGGAGGAGATGTTTTCTCTGGCCGGCGAGGGACGCTGAGGCTGAGGCCGAGGCGATGCGGAAGCCTCGTCTCCCCACACCTCGGTTTAAAGTTCGCGTCCTTCGATGCCCTCGGAGTGTTCCCGAAAACTGCTGACACCTTCATCAGAGTCAGCACTAACAGCGACGTGCCCTTGATCGCACGCTGAATACCAAAAGCTATCAAAGTGAGCACGAGAGGGATGGAGGAATAAATCATTCAGCGAGCTCATCAGAGAGGAGCAATCGGAGATCAGAGACTTTTTCGACCCCGACAGCTCGTCCAGCTCATATACGACGCGATTAATTTCCGATCTGCTCGCTGTGGAACATTCCGCCCCCCCGACTGTGATAAAGACTGATATTCTCGCTCTTTCACCCGACATCGCATTTGAACCGGCACCAACACCAACAGCGCAGCCGCTACAAGGACGAGGAGAAGGAGGAGGAGCGCTGAGCTCTTGAGAAAAATTTAGCGAAGCGCTTACGGTGAGAAAGAGTGCTGCGTCTAGACACATGCTGGAGTGGACATGAAGTGGTGGAGACAGGCGTCCTGAAGAGTGGAATAACAAAAGAACAGGGAATGGGAACACACACACATACGTTCGCGTACAGTAGAGCCTGCTGATACGGCGCGCAAGTCTCACACACACGATCAGCATGGAAAAAACAACACGAGTGCAGCAAGTGCATCCATCTTTCTTTAAACTAACACCACTCTTCCAAATCAAGCAAACTGCATGAAGTATGAAAGCAGTACAGCTTGGCTTCTTCCTCTCGAACGTATAATGGAGAATAGGAAGCTTATAAAGGGCTGATGTTTACACTCATGCCTGCATTTTATAGCTAAATCTACAAAGGGAATACAGTAATGAGCTTACACCAAATAAAACTCTAATTATTTATTTATTTTAAAGAATGCGAGGTGTTCAAGTCAAAGGAGGACTTTTGAAGGTGCTGAGATGGTGCAGCTCCTCACTGCATCCGTTAGGGTGAAATAACTTGCTGCCAGCTGAACCGCATTAATCACTGCAGTGATTATCCGGTGGGAAGCTCTTACCTTTTTGCTTAGATAAATCCTGGTGGTGACTTTTGTTTTGTATTTTTTCTTTTTGGGCCAGGCAGCATACATTACTATACTATAACTACACTATAGACATATTTGCGATAACACAAGATATCTGTTGGCGATTATGGATCATGCCTCTCACCAACTCTATAGAACAGTTGACAAGTGTACTTAAGTGTGGTTTCAGCATCAGACTCCGTCATCCTGGCTCTTTAAAGAAACAGCACAGGAAAGGTTTCTACCAAGTGCCATCAGACTCTACAGCTCGATCACACACATTAGGCCTGTGGTCAGCGGCCGGAAGTAAATCACCTTTTAGATGGTTTTAAAAGGGCTGGTTGCAGTTATTTTATTTATCTTACAGTATTCTATATGCAACAGCTGTACACTTTTTTAAAAGTATATTTTTCTATATATTTACCTTAATATTATGTATCCAGCTGCTGCAACAACTTAAATTTCCCTCCAGGGATTAACAAAGTCATCCAATCTGATCTAATCTAAAGGATATAACTCCGCTTGAGCTTCATGAGACTGTTTATTTCCATACAATATTATGTTACCTATTTCTTACACTTCATCATTACATTTATTTATAAATGTATTAAAAAAAATTCAATAAAAAAAAAATCTGTGTGTAAACAACATCAAATCAGCACATTTCAATGGATATTTTTCTTCGTCTTACTCTTCACACACGTGTAAATGGAAGAGGGGAGGGTTTGCAGGTTGGATCTCTAAAAAGTGAAATGAATAGAAATATCAAATAAATAAAACAATTATGGTGTTAAAGGTCATATGTACTTGCTATTTGGCGGTGTCGGCCCGTTCCCCTGGCTACCACCGCAATAATATTATTTCACACCTGTGGCAAACATGTGTCTTGACATCCAGATTTTATCAATCATTATCATCCTGGCCAGCCCTAATTACAAACAAACAAATATTTTTTAAAAATGGTAATAGCTTGTTTCCAGCAGTAACTGCATGAAATAAGCAAAAGATCTGCTATTCGCTAATAAGCAAGAGGAAAATGCTGATCTAGCGTCTATCGTCATGACCAGGATGCTCTATAAGCGGAGACGCTCTGCAGGTCTCCTCTACAAATGACTCTCTATATGAAAGAGTTTCTGTCCACCTTGAAATCATTACGGCTGCTTAATTTCCTGGTGTGCGGCTTAGGGAAGGGGGCGGAAAAGCATGCAGCGGCGTCCAGGTGTGTCAGTTAACACGTCTCTGACGTAAAAAGGGAAGCCCTGAGCCTCCTGGAGCGCTCGCTTAAGTTACCTCGAGCTGGCAAGGAAACCGCACCGTACCTCTGGGGTACACTTGATTCGGGCCTGCTTGTTAACCGTCACCAAGGAGATGGGAGGAAAAGAAATGGGGGGAAAAAAAAAAAAAGAGTGAGTGAGAGCGAGAGAAAGTGTAAGTAAGAGAGAAAATCACACGGTTTGGGCCGCTGATTGGATTTCCACGTTTAACCAATTACTAAAGGAAACGGTGGTTCGCACTTACGCAGAGCGGTGTGTTGTGCTTAGGGTCGGGTTTCAGGCTGGAAAACGTGGTCAGGACTTTCTGGACCATTAACAGAGAACAGAACACAATAGGGTGGACACACACACACACACACACGTTTAAGGGCACGACTGACCTGCAAGTGTGATCGTCACCGACCGATGCTATTTGCTTTCCTTCCGTGGGCTCGAATACGACATGATTGATGTAGCTGGTGTGTCCCTCCATCACCTAGGCAACACAGGAAACAGGAAAAATCGCACACATATGGAGAATGTACATGGAAAAGTTCACTTCCCTCCCGATCCCTGGTGAGGCGGAGAACCTGTAGGTACGGCGTCGACGCCGCGTCTGCCTTAGGCATCGTTTAAAAAAACATGAGCCGGATCTGACAAGACTCTCAGCTCTCTATATACTAGAAAGAAAAAAAAAACTTTTCAGTTTTAAATCGTGATTCTGTGTGGTGATTCGCGTATTGTCACAAGGACTCCAAAATAGATTACTTAAAATAAAACTATTTTTACCTTCAGAACAGAAATGATCGACTGTGTTAAAAGCCTTGGGTCTGCCTTTTTCTCCAAACTCAGAGAATTAGTCTCAAACCCACCCATTATGCACACTTACACCAGTCTAACAACACCACCAGCTTTAATTAACCCCCGCGTTTACTGTCAGCTTAAGTTTTGATACTTTGAAAACTTTTGAAGCGCTAAAACGCCACAGTTTCTTTGTGATCCAAAAAGGTGGCGCACTGTGAACTATTGACACATTATCATCCCGTGTGATTGGAGTGAATTATCCATGTTATCATTAAGTTTGTTTATAAACAATAATTAAGGTGGATGACAGAAATGTGTGACATACGAAATATCACGTATTGATTACGGCAGAAGACAGAAATACGAAATCCTCTGGGCTAAATGCAGCTTATTTTGTTAAAAATAATTTATAGTTATATGTTAAACTTTTGCATTTGAAGTTAGTTTGTATTGTTTAAATGCTGCGATTGGTTTTTAAATGATAAAACTAATGTTATAAGGAACAAGCTACATTTAATTACTCATTAAACTTTTTAAAAAAGGTTTAAAATTGTAACAAAATCTGAGAAAAAAAATGTATATAGAATCTGGATATTTATAAAATATGATCCTTATAGCATCGCAATATTAATTGAATCGGCCCCGAGGTATCATGATATCGTATCAGGAGGTGACTTATGATTCCCTTCCCTACTCTATATACGTTTTTCTTTCCACTGTTTTGTATTATTTAAAATAAGCTGTAAACATTTACACTTAAGTAATTTTAGCTAATGCTTTTTGACTTAAAAGTGTGAGGAGGATGAGAGTCTCGCTCAGCTTGGTGATGTTGGGATTTGAACTCATGACCTTTGGAACTGTAACGGCGATCTACTCGTTTCGGTTCTCCGCCATTTCCATAGGGGATCGGCACAAAGGATTTCACGCGTAAAACCACAAACTTGTCTTGTAAAAGTTTACTTTTCGTTTGTCAGGATACAACAAAATCAAACTTTAGAAC
>JAOTQY010000014.1:14183050-14194171 GCA_026413445.1 Dolichallabes microphthalmus
ATGATCTGGACTCGCGCCCAATGCCCCCCCCTCCTCCCCCTACGTCGTCATGGTGGGCCGCTATGGCCATAAATGCCCGGGCCGTTTTTTGGTCCCAGTCCAGCCCTGCTCAAGCGTCTGGCTAGTGCTAACCTAAACTTGTTTCTACCCGATCGTATGTAATCCTTTCCAATTTTAGACTATAGACCCATTAACCATTTAAAACATTTAAGAACCATTAAATGCTCCGTGTACAACCCTACAACGTGGTACTTGGAACTTAAGTAATAGAAACTTTTGGAAGGGTTCACTAGATAATGTTTTGCTTTAAGAAACCAAGCAGCAGCTCCGGATCAAGCCAATTTTTTAAGTGTCCTTCATTCGCCAGTGATTTGTAATAGAACTGATGAGGAACCATTGGGGAACATTGGAGTTACTCCAAGTTACTGCTACCTACTTTCTAACAGGTGCTTGTTCTTTGATGGCTCTTCCCTGAAGGTCAGCTTCTTAAGTCTCATACACTGGTTCTATGTAGAGGCAACCATAAGGAATTTCTCTGTTTTGGGGTTCTACGTAATATTTTATCTAAGAGTAGAAGAATCAAAGTGTGCACATGGTACCAAAATGGTTTAACTGTGACAGTGTCAGGTGTAAACCTCTAGTGAGAGGTTGTAAGTGTTAAGAAGACAAACAATGATCAATTACACACACTCACCCAGTCAATACTTACACATTTTTAACTGGCCTTGGTGCACTCTTAAGGGGATTGTAAAGGTTCATTGGGAAATTTAAGGTTTCTTAGCCTCCTAAAATGGTCCAACATGGTTATAGTGATAGAGAAACACTCTCCCATGGGATTCAACACAGAACCTTTAAAGATAGAGATCAGCCAGCATGGCTGCAGGCTTTCATTACAACCACCCTGGAGGTAGGCTTGATCGTTGATTGGACACTGAGGTGAACTGATTAAACAAGTGGAATCAGATGTGTTTTGCTCTGTTTACTCGAATCCACACAACGGGGCCACATATTCCCATGTTTTTAATAGGATTTAATAGAACATAAAAGTTGAAAACTATTAGATTAAATGCATCTAGTCATGTTGTTAATTTGATTCGTTACCTTGGGAAACCTTCTTTACTCTGAAATTGAACTTCTGCCTTGTTTATGTACACCAAAAATAAACAGTTGCTTATCGATTTCGTCGGTTGCTGAAACCTTGTCGACTTGAGCACCTTTTTGCCAGATCTTTTTTCCTTTTTCATTCTACTTCCCAGCATATCCAGAATCTACATTGGCTAGGATTTCCTGGATCGGGGGTTCATGGAGAACAAATGGGTAATTAATTGTGAAATTGATGTAGGTATCAGACTACGAGGAAATGAGCACGGTATTGCTATCAGTGCATCCAATTTCAGCCTGTACTTGGAATTATTTGTTGGAGTAACGTGGAGTATTTCTTTGCAACAGCACTTCCACCTAAGCAGAGAACTTGGCCGATGTGTACGGTCTTCTAGGACGTGAGCCGCATTTCCTCTTAGCGATCCGTTCACATTGCTTCACAACACAAATTATTTATCGCGCCTTACATTATAAACCTCTCCAGAGCATCTGTTTGAAGGAGGGAACACCTTGTGCCTTCACGTTCTCCGCAAGGGCTTCATCTCAGAGCATGATTTACTGTAAGTATCATAAGATAAGCGAAAGGGTTATACCGGGGTGCTTTGTGTTCTCGAGTGCTGGTTTTCTCTTTCCTTTCTCTTCCACTGAGCTTCCTTCAGAACTGGATTCCATACACCACTTTTTACGGTATGGGGAACAAGAAGTAACTTGACAATTTAACCAAGCAGAATACCAGATACATGTATAGCACATTGCCTTTACACACTATGGAGCTGCACCATGGTTTGGTTATAGTGAGACACGTTTCGAAATGGAACCAGGGTTAGTTCTCTGAAGGACTCCTGGGTTCGGAAAGATCTTTGACAACTTTGTGTAAAGGAACCGAGCTTTCGAAGCAAAAACGGCCGCAAAAACACGAAAAGTGTGAAATGACCTAGGACTAAACTCTGGACGAAAAGGTTTAGTTTAACAGAAAAAAAAAGTCTAATTATATGAGTCATTATTAGCGACGTGGCACGTCTGTTCAAGATGGCTGCGGTGGCTCAGTGGTTATGGGTCTGTGGTAGTGACCAGAAGGTTATGAGTTCAAATCCCACAAGTGCCAGAAGTTCTCTGTTGGCTTGATTTGGAAAATGCTGCCTGCTAAAAGAAAGTCGAGGTCTATAATCTAACATTCAGATTAGCTGATTACTAAAATAATCTTTCCTGTGTAATAAAAATGAACATGCAGTGTCCTAATAATTTCCACTTAACAACTCAAACCTCTGAGTTTATTGCGCTCTACCCGGCCAGTCCTATTCCACTTTCAGCATGCGGTAATGATGCAACAGTTTCACAGAAAGTTCAGATTACCGTAAATGTGTTTGCTTTGGGCTCGATTCAGAGAAAAAACAAACCCTCGGTCACCGAAAGGCCATAAAGGATCTGGCCAAGTCCTCTTTTTTTGACCACTGAACAGGCCCGTGGCTGTTGACAGGAAAAGTAACTTTCCGTCTCAGTTTGAGCTTCATTCAGGTTCGACTTACTTTTTACACAACGTGTGTGAAATTAATCTTTTCAGTGCCGGTGTATATCCACTTGTCAGAGTGCAAAGCTGTATGTCAGCGCGACGCTCACACCTCCTCAGCTCATTCCGCAAAGAAATCCCTCATCAACGGTGAACGACTCTGAAATTATTCATATTTGGTTTTTTATTATTGCTTTGTTACCCTGATGGTTTAGGGATTTGTTTTTTTTCTTAATAGGTAAAATCATCTGTAAATATTTGCATAAATACAGTATGGATCAACTTTGAAAGCCTGAATCGGTGATTTATCACACTTCTATATAACAATCCTTTTTTCGTTCTTTCCTTGATTTTGGGCCTTGTCTGATTACATTTCATTATGAACATGAAAAATATGTGTGTTGTCCTGAAAACATAATTTTTCTACCAAAAATAAAGAGAAACATATTTTGTGCTACGAACAGCACCCCCTGGGTGTAGTACCTACACAGAATAGTGAATTCTTAAACTTCTTAGTTTTTAGTTAGTAGTTATCCTAGCATGAACCAAATTACATACATGTATATTTTCTTACAATATATTTATCGTACTGCTAAGTAGCTAAAACACAACTAACAAACCAATCAGTGAGAAATTCCGTTGTTTGATTGACATTATGAAGAACTAGCTATTCACACACTCCAGAGGCAACTGCGATCTCTGCTGCTTCTTTCCACGCTTTATGTTGACTCGCACCAGTTGTTTGCATTTAAGTGCATTGTAATTAATTCATGTAGAACTGAGAAAAGCTACATTAAATGAGGCTTCTCGATTAAATTGGTTAAAAAATGATCAACATTTGCAGCCCTGCCTTGGTTCTCGTTTTTGTTGCTTGCTAACATGAACCTTTAGAATGAACCTCTGGACCTTGGTTGACTTGGGAACTAGAGAACAAATATAACAAATATAACTTATGGGGCGTTTCTTTGTACAAGATATATAATCGCTTAGTTTAATGCATATTCGATTTGGAAATTTAAAGTCAACCGCAGTGATAAATTCTTTGTCAGTGATAAAAAAAACTTTTGTCAGAGTATTTCTTTACAATAGCACTTGAATTAAGTACTTAAGTGAGTTTGACTGAGGCACGTCCTGAAATATTGCTGTCATTGTAGATCACAACCTCAGTTCGCTTGTAGCCTCATAGAACGCAAGCAACATTTTCACCTTGTTCAGTGTGAGACCGCGGCTAACTGTTCACATCTCTTCACAAAACCAAATTATTTATTGCGTCCTACTTAATAAACGTCTACAGGCTCCAGGCTGTCGCTTTGAAGGGAAGAACATCTCGTGCCTCCATGTTCTCCCCATAAAAAAGCCTTATTCATTTCAGTGCATGATTTAAGTATCTAAAAATAAGTTAAAAGGGTTTTACAAGGGAGCTCCGTGTTCCCGGACTGAAGAATAACCAGCTATGATGGTGGGTTTCTCTTTCCTTTCGCTTTTAACGGAGTTTCTGCCAGTCGATGCTGTGAAAGTATCGATGCTGTGCTTCGTTACTCTGTTCGTCTCTGATCCTGATGGGTCACTTAGTGCGCTTGAGCTTGAGAGTCTCCAGAGAACTGTCGCGATGGCCGATTATTCGATATGTGTGCTCAAAGGTCAGCAAGTTGTCATTGATAAAATGCCAGAATTTGCTATTTCAATAGACTCACACTCTACTGATGTCATATTATGGATGAGACAGGTGGTTTATTTGTTTCCCTATATTTTGTAGGAAAATATAACTAAAAAAGAACACACACACACACACACACACATATATAAGACATATAATTACATAGTGTATTTTTGTATATTGGTATATCAGTAAGTGCTTAGAAACACCATGCACAAAGCATGGAAAGAAATGTTCACACACATTCACACATTGGGAGGAAACCTGAGTACCCTGAAAAACACCTGTGCACCCTATATACAAGAAGTGTTCAGGCCAAAGCAGGACTTTTGATTGCGCAGAATCACAGAATCCAGTTATGAGAGTTAAAAAAAAAACCTCAGGACTATATGGGGGAACTCTCAGCCTAGTTACTGTAACGTGCAAGTGGTGCTGTGGGCAGTATGAGGTTGTGCATTGTTCTGCAAAAACAGAATGCCTCTGGTAATCAAAGTTCTTTTTTATTTTTTTTGCATTAAAGATATGCAAGGGTAAAGTTCCTGGGAAGCCAGCGTTTCAGACATGAAGCAGGCAGTCCGATCACGAGAAAGCTTTCTACCTTGATGATATCCCAGCACTGTTGAAACACTGGCAGTATCTAGCAATTTCATATTTTTGCACAATATTTACTAGTTGCCTCACGCAGCTACTTCAAAAAGAAATTTTTACTGTTTTCATCTTATGGACAATGTACTTGCACTACCTCAACTCATTATCACAGAGTATTGCATTGTGACACAATGGTTGCTCGGTTGCACATCTGCACATGCATTTTGTTGTCTTTTTATTGTCTTTTTGTATAGTTCTTTATTAGTTTTGTTAATTTCACCTTAAAAACCCACCTCCGGAGAGGATTCAGTTCCTATGCTGAGGTACCACTGTATGTACAGAAATTTTTACTGTAGAGTTTTTCCTCTCATAACTGTGTTCACAGTGGCGTAGTGGTCAGCGCTGTCGCCTTGCACCTCCAGGTTCAGAGTTTGATTCCCACCCTGGGGTCTGTGTGCATGGAGTTTGCATGTTCTTGGTGAGTTTCCTCCCACAGTCCCACATATTAGGTTAATTTGCGTTCCCAAATTGCGCATAGTGTGTGTGAGTGAGTGTGTGCCCTGAGATGTATTGGCACCCCATCCTGGGATACGCTGCAATCCTGTATGCAGGATTAAGTGGTTTATAGATGATGAGGCAGTGATAACTGTGTTCTGTTATTTTGCACAATCAGAGTCCTGGTTTGACTCGAACACCCATCGTATGTACTTATTTATGTATTACGTATTAATGTAGCCATTTTATAATTTTTGATATCCGGTATTGTTATATATCAGAAGGTATCGGTATCAGAAGCAAACAATGATTATTGTAACATCTCTATAGGGAACACGTTAGTCAGCCTCTCATTTTTTTTATGTGACCTGAAGAAGAAGAAAAAAAAGCTTGCATTTCTTTTATTTTAATTTATTTATGAGGAGAACATTAGCACTTCTGGCAGCTAGGTGGAGAAAGCAGAGGATGAGGATGAAGAGGAGGAGGAGGAGGAGCAGCGAAGGGAGCCTTTATGAATAAATAACAGAGTTGCACTTACTGAAGTAAAAGCCCCGGTCACCGCACACAAACTGCAGCGTGTCCACAAGCTCCGCCCCGCACAGGGTCTCAGGCCCCGCCCTCGCCGCCAACGGCGTCAGCGCGAGCGCGCACAGCAGCAGCAGCCGGACGAGCGCGCGGCCGCGAGACACACAGTGCATGGTCCACTGCATCCCAAAGAGAGAGAGAGAGAGAGAGAGATTAAACTGAAACCCAGCCCAAGGCAACACAATCAATTATCACAAGCAGCAATATGGTATCAAAAGATAAGAAAAATCATGGAGAAAAGGAAATGTTATTCAGCAATGAAAAAAAGTTTTCTTCATTTTTTTTGTTTATTTGTTTATGTTTATGCATATATTTATATCTTAATTTATTTATTCACCCCACCTTTTTTTTTTTTTTTTTTTAAAGATGCTGCCACCGGGTTCAGTGCCAACATTACGCGCAGTCTCTTAGATCCGAGTATTCTCATGCAACCTAAATAATGCAAACATCATCTTCGTGTCTCCTCTTCATAATGTCATTTATTTCATCTAAATGTCTGTCTAACGCGATGGAGATCATAGATTAAATATCCCCCCCCCAAAACAAACAAACAAACAAAAAAACCCGAACAGGAGCGGCGTTTTACGCATCGGGGTTCGTGCGCATATTCACGGCTCTCACGGATTCCAGCAGGAACTTCATCAGAACTGATGCGCATTTTGCATCTCACTTTATTTACGTATTCTTTTTTTTTTTTTTTATCCTAAAAAAGAAAACAGGAATAATGGCGCGTCTGAAGTTGAACGTTTCTGCATGCAAAGACAGACAGAGAGAAGAACAGTTTGATAAAGTGCATAAGTTCTGTATTTTGCTCAGCTGCTTGAGCATCCTATTCAGACCAGATCTGTGTTTCAAATAAACAAATTAATAAAAAAATTGAGCAGGTTGCAAAGAAGATTTTTATTATGATTATTTAAAATAAAATAAAATCTAAAAGTTACCTTCAGGACATCACCACCCATGTGTCCTCTAGACATCCCAGCGTCTGTCCGGCGAAAACACTTGTTCCAAAGTCATTAAAATAAGAAATAATATGTGGGAGGGAAAAAAAGAATAAGAAAAAAGAAATATACAAAAGCTGCGTGGAGGAAGCACGATGCCGGTGTCACGTCTCGATATTCCGACTTTGTTCCATTGCGCAGGCTCGATTCGGAGACGTGAGATTTAACGCACAGGAGACGGATTTAGTGGAGAAAATCCCTCACATTTATCTACATTACGGAGACATTTTCAACAGGAAACAGCTGGGGCAGCAGCAGCACTCGTCCGCTGCCTCGTGTGCGCTAAGTTATTCGCTGAGGATTTTTTTGGGCCCGATTTCAAATTACGTCATCCCTCCCCCTGTTTCTTAGAACCGGACTGAATTTTGATCTGTCCAAAGATCCCACTTGATTCCTCTCGGGAATTCACGGTGCCATCCGAAACTTACACTGTGTGTGTGTGTGTGTGTGTGTGTATAAAACGTGCGCTTTTACGCGTCCTTGGTCTCCAGCCGGTTTTTACGCACTTTATATTAACACCTAGGCTGTGTATTCCGCTTCACTCTATCTCCTCCACTTATCCCCAGTTACCAAACTGTGACTACAGCTTTGTGGTGCCATGGAAAGGTTTTATGCCTTCGAGAAGACTCTAATCAAAGATGCACAATGGCACCACAGAGAGCTCAGAGTGTACCCATGAGAACCCTGGGGGTGTTAATGAGATGGTGATGGTGAAGCCGGAGGTGTTCGTCTATCTAAGGAGGCAGGCAGCTCCTCTTCTCTGAATCGGAGGTCGGGCTTGCAGGGAGACTATTTATTTGCACGGCATCATCTGCGCGTGAGTGAGTGATGGATGCTTTGTCTGGCTGCTCGGCTGAGTTTCGTCCATGTCGGTCTGGCTGACCGTGGAGGAATGAGCTCTCTCGGCCTTCTCACGAACACACAGTGCATTCATTACCAGGGCAGGAGAGTTAGAACTAGTTCCTAGAAAGGTTTTGCTCCACTGGCGCACACTGGAGTGAGGCATGACTCAAAGCCACAGAGGGGGGGGGGGAGGCCACCATGTACATTTCAGGGATGGACAGAGAAAGAGAGAGAGAGAGACAGAGAGGTCATGCTTTTGGCACAACAGTGTCACCTCCCACCTAGAGAGTAAGCAAACTGAAAGCTGCCTATTCAAGTCAGGTTTTGGCGCATGGATAAATTTCACATTTAATCACAGTCTTGCTTGTTTTTAATGCACTTTCGACTTTAAATGATCACAAGTGCACCGTCCCCAGTTGATCTACCTTATATAGCGCTATTATACTGTAAATCTATAATAGAAATAAAGAGCGCGAGAGAGAGCAATGAGGGAATAACTGTTTGTAGCTGCTGTAATGTAAGTGAGAACAGGAACTTTGTAAATGACCATTAAATCCCCCAAGCACAGAAGTGGGACGTCGTCTTTACCTCCAGCAATAGAGTGCAGTGTTGCTGCCATAGATGGCTAATAAAAGGTTTGCAAGGAAGAACTTTATTTAAGGAAACGTATGAGGGAAAGCTCTTTAATGTTTATGTTTTGTTTCTTCCTTGATGTTAATTCTAATATGGACACTTTATTCTTATTTGTTTTACATTTTGTGTTAGCATTTTATATTACAGACGTTTATTTTGAAATTCTTAAAGGGAAACGCAGTGGCGCTTTTTGTGAATATTTGCACGCTGGCTGTTATATAAATATAACTTTAAAGTTATATTGTTTACAGTAGTTCAAGCAAGCTAAACCAAAGATATGGGCAGCCATTCATCATACACAAGAAAAACTGTCCAAATGGCCCAAGATTCAACCTACTGTAAGGATTCTGAAGGTTTCAGAGAATTCTATGACTTCTTAAATGCATGTCCTCAAGCTATGCCACATGTCAAAGGGCTTAAAATACTGAATGACTGTGATGAGAACCAAAAACTTGTACACAAATTGCCAGATTGGGCATCGGCGCGGTGGAACCGCGAGGTCACGCACACACTGATTGAGACTCATGACTTTCCAAAGTTGAAAGATTTTGTGACCTTCATGTCAATGGAAGCAGAGATTGAATGTAATCTGATTACATCCTTCATGCCTCTGACCCCACTTCAGAAAAATGGATCCTTAAAGGACAGTAAAAGGAACAGAGCTAACGTCTTTCACATTCACTTTCAATATGGGAAATAAACAAAATGATGAAAATGAGCTAAGACACACTAAAGCTCATTTAAAAATTTGTTTCTTCTGCAAAGATTTACAACTGTCTTAAATTTGTGGCTAAATCTTCAGAAGAGAAACGAAAAGACTGCCGTTACCGTCTATCCTGTGACACCCAACATGTCTGCATGATGAAAATAACACAAGGAAAGTCAACTCTACACCATTCTCAAACCAAGGTAACACAGACACTGCTACTTCTACATCCCTCAAGGTTGCAAATAATGAGCTATCTACCAATACGTCAATGATCGTGCCAGTGTGTGTATCAACCGATAGGAATCCAGGCTCCGAAACACTTGTTTATGCTCTGCTTGATACCCAAAGTGATACTGTGTTTGTCGACCGAGAGCTGAGTAACAAGTTACAAGCTGACTCTTGTCCTGTGACCGGCTCAACCATAACCGGAAAGGATATTGTCATGCCAAGTGAAAGGGTGACGGGTCTCAAAGTAAGAGGCTACAGCTCTCCCATTGTTATCAATCTGCCTCCTGTCTATACTAAGGACTCCATTCCTGTGAACCATACTCACATCCCTACCTGTGACACAGCATGAAACTGGACGCAACTCTCTACAACAGTCGACAAAAATTCCACCTCTGCAAGAATGTGATGTTGGTCTCCTGATAGGCTACAGCTGTCCAAGGGCTTTGGCACCAAAACAGGTGATTTTTAGGAGGAGACGACAAACCTTATGCAGTCCATACAAATCTTGGATACAGCATTGTTGGTCGCCTGTTTTCATACCATGAATCTCAAAGCTTCAACACCATCTGTCATAAAGTCAGCATTAAAGAACTCCCTCAGATGTTATCAAAGTATTGGAGGCTGACTTCAAAGATGCTGGTGAAGATAATAGAACTGTGTCACAGGATGACATCCTTTTCTAGACTAAACTGCAGCAGTGCATAAGGAAGAACAACTACGGGCATTACGAGATGCCTCTTCCCTTCAAAGTGAGACCTCACTTGCTTGACAATAAGCAGCTTGCCATTGTAAGGCTTAATCATCTTAAAAGGAAATTGCTGAAAGATGAAAGGTACAAGGAACACTATGTGACATTTATGGAAGAGGTCATTAAGAGAGGTGATGCAGAAGAAGTCCATGATGAAGGAAAGGAGGGAGACAAGTGGTACATCCCTCATCATGGGGAGTATTATTCGAAGAAGCCGGACAAGCTCTGCATTGTCTTCGACTGTTCAGCCAAGTACCAGGGAACCAGCCTTAATGACCACTTGCTTCAAGGCCCAGATTTAATTCATAATCTGACTGGCGTCTTTGTAAGATTCAGACAACATCCTGTGGCCCTCATGTGTGATGTTGAAAAGATGTTCCACCAATTTCATGAGGAAGGAGCAGCTTCAAACCCACAAGAATACCGCATGAAACGCCATCATTTTGGTGCAACTTCATCACCAGGATGCGCCAACTATGGTCTGAAACATCTCGCTAAGGAGAATGAATGTATGTATCCTCTTGGCTCAAAATTCATCACAACAGACTTTTATGTAGATGATGGTGTCACCGGTGTAGCCAGCACAGAGGAAGCTGTTCAGTTCGCAAGGGAGGCTCGACAATCGTGTGCCTCAGATGGTCTTAGACTGCACAAATTTGTCTCAAATGACAGTGTTGTCCTGGATAGCATTCGAATGTCTAAACGAGCTATTGGTGTAAAATCACTTGACCTCAACTTCGACGGCACACCTTTAGAGAGAGCTTTAGGAATCTACTGGCATGTTGATTCTGACAGATTCAGATTCTTTGTTGACCTCAAAACCCAACCAGCAACACGCCATGGCATACTATCGACAGTTGCATCCCTGTGTGATCCTCTGGTCTTTATTGCTCCTTTCCTGCTCGTTGGAAAATTAGTGCTTTAGGAAATGTGCAGACATGGAAGAGAGGAAGTACAGAGAAGGTAATAAAGAGTTGCATTGTGTCTTTGTAGATTTAGAGAAAGCGTACGACAGGGTGCCGAGAG
>JAOTQY010000014.1:14571478-14582708 GCA_026413445.1 Dolichallabes microphthalmus
CATAAATGTAGTTCTCATTTCTGTTAAAGCATATTCAGAATGTATTGGCACCCCTATGAAAAGGAAGGAATATTGCTTCACAGGTTTCTTTTGCTGGAAAAGGTAACACAAAACCCACAAGGCATATGTCGAAAAATATATCTAAACTTCTTATCTCATTATAGCACCTGATCCAGCACACTGTATTATCTTCCATTATTTTTTTATATAAATCATCTTATCTATACCACGTATCCTGTGTAGGCTCCCAGGGGTCACCTAGGGCCCGGCCCCAGGGAACTTATAACATAATGTACTGTAGGGTACACCCTGAATGAAATGGCACCTGCAGGAACATACACACCCACACACTATGGGCAATGTCAGAACACCAGTCTACCAACAGTACACCATGTTATTGGACTTGGGGCGGGAGCCAAAGGACCAGGAGGAAACCTGATTCGAATCCCTGACTCTCTAGGTGCAAATCACTAAGCCACCCTGCTGCCAGATAATAAGCTGAGGCATGCGTTTGTTTTTGGTGAACTTCTCCCAATATGTGTGCTGTGCGCTATACCGTACATTACACAACACACGAGTTATGAACGGTACACCGGTGTCTAGTTTCAGATCGACAGTAAGTCCCCACTTTGTATTACCACCATGTTTCAAGGGTGGGCTTTTCCATAGAATGTTCGCTCGGGGTGCCAATACTTTTGACACACCATAATTAGGAGAATGTTTAGAAAGGGGTGTACGATAATACACTGTACACCTGTCGCATGTTGTTGATTTTATACATCGACATTTCCCTGGTTTTCATGAAGGGTGCCAGTGATTATGGAGTTGGCATTTACCTGGCAACAGTTGCTCAAAGGTCGGCATGGAAAAAATAACAAAGCGGAGTGTTTGCACGTTTATCTCGCCTCTGAGTGGTGATCTGAGAGGCCGCTCGTGCTCACCAGGCCCTGATTGCCGCATTTTCCCGCAGCCATTAACACCTGGGTCCTCACATGCAAATATTATGCTAATCGTATGTTAATTGCGAGCGGTGCCGCTAAGCGAGCCTGCTGTCGGGAGCACTTGTGAAAAATTGGGCGGGGTCACTCGCAAGCTGTAAACGCAGTCTAAACACAAATAAATAAACCCCTAAGAGCTTACACGGAGCATCGCTGCATGATAATGCGTGGTGGTGGTGGTGGTGGAGAAGGCCAGGAACCGTCCACTGAGCCTAGTAAACAGACCCGTGATTTATAACAAACGTCGTCCTTGCTAATGTCTGTAGATAAGGCTGACGTGCCGTGCACATGGCATGCGTCAACTTTCGGGGTCTAACAAAGGTCTCGGAGTTCTCAGGGTCCATAAAATATGCGGAAAGGAAACGAAAAAACGCTGTTTTTAAACCGAAATGTTGGCGATTCTGCTGCAACTTTCTTGCTTGGTGCTGTTGTTTGTCCAGACACAACTCATGTTCTAACTTTAGTTAGATCCAAAAAAACCCCCAATTCTTTTTGTTGTAGAGAAACTGTCTCGGCTTGTCTAGCTGGCGGATTTAGCAAGGAAATTTCCATTAGATTAGCGATTATAGGACTAAAGCGCTGCTGCATCCGCCTCGTTAGCTGGAGAAGAAGAGAGTTGACGGATAACAGCAGGAAGTCAAATAGCATTGTGGGTAAAAACTAAACTGAAAATACACTCACTCATTGTTTAAAGCACTTTATGCTGTATACAGGGTCGCGGGGGGCCTGGACCCTATCCCAGGAGACGGGGTACACCCTGGACAGGGTGCCAATCAATCCCAGGGCACACAGGCATAGACCACGGGCAATTTACTCTAATCCGCATGTCTTTGGACTCGGTGTATCCGGTGGAAAACCCATCAAGCACAGGGAGAACATGCAAACTCCATGCACGCAGACTTTGAGGCAGGAGTCGAACCCAGACCCGGGAGGTGCGAGGTGACAGTGCTAACCACTACGCTGAATATATACTGCAAAAATACGAACATGGATCTTGTTAAGTGCTTCTGTGTTAATATCAAAACATCAATGCTAAAGTCCATACTTTTAAAAAGTGCAGGTCAGTCACCTGACCACGTCCCCGTCACGCAACAGCAACACACTTTATCAAAACAACACGCTCTTTCTCAGACTCAAAGCCCACTGCTGACCTCTTCAGGATGAGACACGACATCCTCAGATGAGACTGAAGCTCCGGCGCCGCTTTGATTCCCTTCCTCGCCTCTTTCCGTGACACTTCTCCAGAGTGCATTTTTTAATTCACCCCCCATCTCCCCTCCAGCTCATTGCTCCAAGATGTCTACGCTGTTTCCCTTTTTTCCTTTTTCTTGGTCTGTTTGTAGTTTGGCAGTACAGAGCGAAGCCCCTGGCGTGGTCGCGAGCCTGAGACGTCAGCGACTGAATTAGCACCGAGCTTTGTTTAATAAGTCCGTCTTCCTTCCACGATGTCTCGAGCACATGCATGTTCATTTCCTTTAGTGAGGGGGAAACAAGAAAGGCAAATAAACGTGTTCTACTCGCCGGATGAGATGGCACACGGCGTACCGAGGTCAGGAGAATGGAATGGAATGGAATGTTAGCAAGAGTGTTTTGCAAAAGAAAAAGGTTTTAAATCACACAGTTTTTTTTTTTGATAACTCAATGTTCTGCTAATCTAAACTCTTTGACACTTCAAGCAAAGGTTAGATTCCTGTCTTCACTACGGTCTGACTCAAGTTCATGCTTGGCTTTGATTCAAGTTCCTTGAAGGTGATTCGACCGACACGTGAAGCAATCAAAGTTCTTCGGTTCTTCTGTCAGACGTTGGACCCCCGTGCGCTCTTCGGCTCTTGTAGGCCATCTTGAGATGCTTTTCTGCACATCGCACATGTAAAGACTGATTATTCTTGGAGTAAGTTAAACCAGCCGTGATGTCTGCTCGGTCCAGTCTGGTCTTTGACTCCTGACCTCTCTAATGCAGAACTTTTCAAACTTTTCAAACATAATAATTCAGATTGTTTTCACGCTATCCTGTTAAAACTCTGACGACTGTTGAGTGTGTGTGTGTGTGTGTGTGTGTGTGTGTGTATGAGATTTCAGCCATTCAAATCCCACTGGAAGAGTTAAATCACGGTCTGTGAGATCACTGAGGATCTGCTGCTTTTCTAATATTTCGTCCTGAATGATTTTGCCCCGATTGATCAGATGAGCAGGTGGACGAGTGTTCCTACTAAATTAGACGATATGGCATCACTTTTTTTTATTTGTTGTGTTTAACACCAAGCTGGCATTAGAATTCCGCTCTTCCCTCTGAACGCTGATAACTTCATCCCAGATGAAATGTCAAATACTCTCTCTCTCTCTCTCTCTCTCTCTCTCTCTCTCGTTCTCACTTCTCCCACACGTGCCGGTGTGAGGCAGAATAATTCCATATCGGCTAAAGTGTGTATGTGTGTGTGTGTGTGTGTGTGTGTTCTTATGACTCATGCTAATGTCACATGTATAAAGGGTGCATTAGTGGCCTTTGGCACAGAGGGCGGGATATCACAGACGTTCAGCGTCGCCGGGTAATAGCGGTTTGATTTACGCCAGCGTCTCGGGATTACGTCGCTCCGCGAGCGCACACATGTGCTTGATTTGTTGGGGATTTTGAGGCCAGACTGAAGCGGGATAAAGCCGGGGGATTGTGGGATTGTTATATGATGCGTGTTGTCGGTTCTGGGCTTGAGGACAGATGTGGAGCTGACGTGCGGCGCTGCGTCCACGTGGCCCTGCGGTCATGATCTTTTACAGGGAATATTGGACTAACCGCAAGTCTGTAAAATGCAGTTACAGTAAGGGGACGAAAAACAGAACCCTAATGAATTATTATAATACATAATACCATCTCCATCTTTCTAATATACTGTATTTGTCATCGTCCAGAAGATACTAACTAGCATTATCTCTCTTATTAAATATACAGTAGTGTGCACTGCTTAGCCAAAAAAAAGTCATCATTTCAGAAGGGTCAAAACGGGGACTAAACAGCTGTGTGTCCAGAAGAAAACCACCTGCTAGTGAGACTCGCTATAAAAAACCTTCAAGTTTGCTATGGAGCAAAAAGATTGGACTTTGACGCGATAGAGAAAGGTCATGTGATGATAGATAATGAGTCTAGATTGAGCCTATTCCGGGGCGATGGGCGTGTCAGGGTAAGAAGGTAAGGGGGTGAAGTGATGCACCCATCATGCATAGTGTCCAGTGTACGAGCCTCTGGAGACAGTGTTATGATCTGGGGTTGATCAGTCACTCAGGTCTAGACTCAACAACGTTATGGGGCAACAAAATGAAGTCAGCTGACGACCTGAATGTACTGAAAGACCAGGTTACCGTATATTCCAGGACTCAGTTTGTGAAATAGTTTTGGGAGCATTTTCAATCATTTTCATTCAACTGTGCATCTTTTTTTGCCCAATAATGCATTCATGATTGATTCTTTGCTAATAAACGCCAAATTGTCCTGACTTTTGGATTTTTGTGGTTGGAAAGGTTTACGAGATTATATCTCTTTAACATCATGACACTGAGTGTTTTCTTCTTTACACGCCATTCATCAGTTGAGCTTTTAGTTGTTTTAAACTTTCGTCAATGTTTTTTTCTCATTTTCCCACAAGACTTTAATCATTACTTCACTTGAAAAAAGTTACATCTTGGCAAGTGAAAATATCTGGAATCTAGTCAAATTTGTGTAATATTTATTTCAATAAACAGTAACATATTTAACAATGAAGGGTCTTCAAGTCAAACCGTTTTGAACTTGTGCAAAATAACAGAATGAAGTTTTCTGGGTGGTAACCGTTATCTGAAATGCCGGCCTCCCAGGAACTCCTTTAATGGGCCAACCATGTTGAAATGGAATGGAGCGAGGTCAGGACGAGTTTCTTTCACATTTATGGCATTTGCTACAGTAGATACCCTTTTCCAGAACTGATGGTGCTGGAGGTTTGAACCTGGGACTTTCGATCAGTTGTCTAACACCTTCACCACCGAGCTACCCCTGACCCCCTTATTGTCCAAGCAGTTTAGTGGGCTGGATGAGGTTCTGCATTGTCCTTCAAAAAAAGTACGTCTTTGGTGATCATCTCAGGCAGTTTTTCACTCTAGAACGGACCAGGAGCTGGACTGTGATCTTCAGATCTTCCCAGCTTTGCTTTGATTTGACAGCCTGATGAAAGATAAGTTTTTATCATTCTCTCAAGGAGACTGTGGGCGTTTATAGTGACCAATCAAAAGAACAGAGTCCCTATTGGTCATCTGTGGTAACCAATCAGAGGAACAGCCCCTGTCTCGCAAACTCTTCTCCTCCTAAGTTTCAAAACGCAACGTGAAGACGAGCACGCTTTGAGAAAAAGTTTAAGACAAGCGTGTGCACTTTTCAGTGTTCTTTGGAGAACTTTGGTCCAACCAAAGCCAAGTAATCCTAAATTAACAAACAACCTAATACCAGTGAATCTCATCATCTGCATGTTGGCAAATTGACAATGGAAGAACTTTGGCATGAATAAACTTTAACGTCAACACCACACAGGATATGTGCATTTATAAGTTGTATGTTTTTCAGACAAACCAGAACAGGTTCTCTTTTTATAATTACAAAAAAAAAAAAAAAAAAGGGAAAACATAATAGTTATACAGTGAAGACGAGATGGAAGAAAGAGAAGCGAGGTGACTGATGCATCAGTAAAGCAGGTCGTAAAGATGAACGTTTTACTGGTGTTTTGTGTTCGTGCGCCTCTCACTCAGGCTTTCTTCTTCCACGCTGCGATGGCCGACAGGGTCACTGACAGCTCACGCTCGTGCGGAGGCAGAAAACGTTCCTGCTCGTTCCGCCAGCTTTATGGATTATACTGTCTTAATGAAAAAAAAAAAAAAGAAAAAGAAATGCTTTGATGCCAGGAAAAAGTTTAAATCCATCTTTTAGCAGAGAAACGCTTCCTTTTCAGGCGTTTTGCAAGAGAATGGGCCGGGAGTCAAAGTGCATGTTAGATAAAGCAGTGAAAGCAACGTTTGGATGGAGTGTGTGACCGATGGTAAAAGATCACAGGCCAAATGAAACGAACTTAAGTAACTCAGAGTGGATTAGCAGTGCTGGCTCTTGTCATGTTATCTGCGATGACATTTTGCTTTCTCCTGTTTTCTCCGTCTCGGGAAAATGCGCGCAAGCATGTAATCTTGGTTGACAAAATGTTTTTTTGTTTCCCTACGACTGAAAGAATGTATAAGCTTCGTTTCCGAATATTTAACGATAAACAGCGCCAGGCGGGGGACGCTTTTCTCAGACTGTCATTATCAAAAAGGAAGTTTTTTTTTTTTTTAACTAAGTGTCGACAAATTATTCATTCTTCCAGTGACAAATGCATTTTTCTTCCCTCTCTCTCTCTCTTTCTCTCTCCCTCACTGTCACCCCTGTTTTGAGTGGAGAAATACATTAAAATGCTCCAGGCAAGCATAATTGGTGTGTTTGAAATATTGCAAATAACAGTAATTATCATTAAATGACTTGTTCCATGAAAACAGGCGATGTGTCATTTTCTATTTGGATTGCCGCGGTCAGATGTTTGCAAAAACTTTCCGCCACTCGCTGTTTTTTTTTCTTTTTTGGTCTCCACCCGTCCATTAGAGCATCCCTGTTTTGGAGTCGATTTATTGCCGAATTGAACTTGCATACCGAGATGCGAAACGGCGAACATCATTTTCGTCATT
The DNA here is from genome assembly GCA_026413445.1 of Dolichallabes microphthalmus. Taxonomy (NCBI): domain Eukaryota; kingdom Metazoa; phylum Chordata; class Actinopteri; order Siluriformes; family Clariidae; genus Dolichallabes; species Dolichallabes microphthalmus. Next base: position 14,578,201 of record JAOTQY010000014.1, read on the forward strand.
TTCAGCTTGTTAAAAAAGAAAGCGGGGGTAGTCGGAGTCAGTGGCCTTTTTGTTAATGATGATGCGCGCGCTGTTGTTTCTTCTTTTTTTTTTCTTCCTGTGTGTGATTTTGCCCTCTGAGGTTTCCAGTTATCAGCAAGCATTTACAATCTAATTACTGTCTGCACTCCACTCCACTTGTCTCCATCCCTCCCACCGCGAGATTTTTAGATGAAAAACACACACACGCGGGGGGGAAAAGAGAAAGAAAGAACGAGAGAAAGAAGTCCCAGAGAAGGTAAATATGTGTTGACAGTCAGAGTCCCGCAGGTCGTACAGAGATCCGGTATCTTTGAAAGTGATCCAGGCGCCTCAGGGCTCTGATCGGAGACCAAGAGCCGTCAAACTCAAAACAGCTTTGTGAAGAATATCTCAAATTAAAAGAAACACCAACACCATAGGTGAGAAACTCACTTTCTGCCTGGAAAGAATTCCTATTTTTATGAGCCCTCGAAGGGCTGCTAACTACTTCATTTCTTTAACATTATACAACATTCAGTTATTATTATTATTTTTTCTATACAGCAGTATGATAGTTCTGAAAACGACAACACGAGACAGCACAGCTCCGGATAAGGGACCTTTTTAAATGCAGCCCTGCAGAAGATAGCCCTTGAGATTGCACTACTAAAAAAGGAGATGTTTGATCTGGATAAGACAGTCCCGAGTTCAGCAAAGAAGGAGGGTTAAAATAGCCATGGAGAAGGGAGTCCTGGAGGAAATAAGTCTTAAGGATGCAGCTGTAAACAGTCTTGAAAAAAGGCAGCCATGGAAAGAGCAGCTCCATAAAGATGCAGGTCTGAAGCAAGTTAGATAGCTCTTTGGAAGAAAGCCCTAGAGTAAGCAGCCATAGAAAAGGCAAGTCCAGACAGCTCATGAGAAGGAAAGTCGAGGGGAAGCAGTTCTAGAGAAGAAAGTAAAAGAGAAGCAGTTTTAGAGATGAAAGCCTAGGAGAAAACAGCTCTAGATGAGAAAGCCCGGGAAAAGGAAGCTACAGGTAAGAAAGCCCATGAGAAAACAGTTCTAGAGAAAAAAAAAGGACCAAGAGCAGAAGCTATAGTGAAGATATTCGAGGAGGAAGCAGATTTTTGAAAAGAAAGCCCAAGAGAGGACAGCTCTAGAGAAGAAAGCCAAGAGATGACAGTTCTAGAGAAGAAAGCCAAGAGATGACAGTTCTAGAGAAGAAAGCCGGTAAGATGCAACTCTAGACAAGAAAGCCAAGAGAAGACAGCTCTAGAGAAGAAAGCCCAGGAGAAAACAGCTCTAGATGAGAAAGCCCGGGAAAAGGAAGCTACAGGTAAGAAAGCCCATGAGAAAACAGTTCTAGAGAAAAAAAAAGGACCAAGAGCAGAAGCTATAGTGAAGATATTCGAGGAGGAAGCAGATTTTTGAAAAGAAAGCCCAAGAGAGGACAGCTCTAGAGAAGAAAGCCAAGAGATGACAGTTCTAGAGAAGAAAGCCCAAGAGATGACAGTTCTAGAGAAGAAAGCCCAAGAGATGACAGTTCTAGAGAAGAAAGCCTGTAAGATGCAGCTCTAGAGAAGAAAGCCCAAGAGAAGACAGTTCTAGAGAAGAAAGCCCAGGAGAACACATTGATAGAGAGGAAATCTCAAGAGAATATAGAAGGAAGCCCTGGAGAAAAGACCCAAATAGGCATAATCTCCTTGAAAATACAACCCCAGAGGTGGCAGCACTAGAGAAGGGAGCCCAAGACGCTGTAGTTACAAGGATGATGAGCCTGGAGACGTCAGGCCTTGACAAGGCAATTCAGAAGGAGGCAGTTCAAGAGAGTTTGAGAAAAGATATCCAATAATAAGTTGGCTGTAAGGGGTTAATCCTGGAGTTAACAGCCTTACCTAACAGCCTAACAGCCTTACCTCTGGAAAAGGTAGCCAATGATGAAGTAGCTATAAGAAAGTTAGCCATGGAGAAAACACCTGAAGGGAAAGCAACCATGGTAAAACCAGTTCTGATAATGTAATTTCTGGTAATGTAGCCCTGGCTAGGGCAGGCCTGGTGAAGGCAACTCTCGAGAAAGCAGCTGTGGAGAAGGAAGCTCTTGTAAAATAGCTATGGGAAAGCAAACCTAGATAAAGTAGTTGTGGTGAAGGGAGGTCTGGTGAAGACATCTCTGCTGAGAGAAGCTCCAGTGAAGGCAGCTGTGGAGAAGGAAGGTCTGTTACAGGCAGTGGTGGAGAAGGAAGTTCTGGTAGATGCAGCTGTGGAGAAGGGAACTATGGTGAAGGCAGCTGTGGAGAAGGGAACTATGGTGAAGGCAGCTGTGGAGAAGGGAACTATGGTGAAGGCAGCTGTGGAGAAGGGAACTATGGTGAAGGCAGCTGTGGAGAAGGAAGCTATGGTGAAGGCAGCTGTGGAGAACGAAGCTATGGTGAAGGCAGCTGTGGAGAAGGGAACTATGGTGAAGGCAGCTGTGACAAACCTTGGGGCTGGCAGTGGTGGAGGAGAAAGGTCTGAGATGCAATTCTGAAGAAATGTTCGCTTTGGACAAGACCATTCTTGAGAAAGTAGGCCGAGAAAAGGCAGCTCTGAACAAGCATGAGTACACGTGCTGATTAATGAAACTTCAGGACACCTGGAGTGTGACTGATCTCTGATTACCTGGAACATTTTAGTGCATGTAAAGCAGAATGTGTGTAAGTGTTTGTAAAGAAGATGAAAAGTGTAAGTGTACTCCCAAGCCTGGGCGCTTTATGTTGTTTCCCTTTTCACTTCATCTCCAAATCTTGCGGCACTGACATTCAAGGTTGTCAAGGGATTAATCTCATATTATGCTGTGGCGGAGAAAAAGAAAGTATCTCTTCCAAGAATTAAAGACAATTTACCCATCATGCTGCCTCTTTCAGGACAAGAGACAAGCATAAATAATATCTCAGCGGTCCAGATTCGCTAATTTACAAGCTTAGCATTTCCAAATGTTATTAGACGAGGCGAGGAGGTTTACGAAGCTGCTTCCGGCGGTGATTTGTTATCCAGCCCTTCAGTATGTAAGTGTGTGTGTGTGTGTGTGTGTGTGTGTGAGAGAGAGAGAGAGAGAGAGAGAGATGGCGTTAAATAGACGTACCTGACGCCCACTCCCATCAGCCCCTAACCTCAGGGGCATGCATTCTTCACTTGGCACTCGCTTCTTCTTCTTCTTCTTCTTCATTCTCCTCCGTCTTCCTACAGAGACTCTCTTTTCCTCTCACTGTGCCAACTCCAACCTGTACTGTTCGGCATTACTAAATCTGCATGTTACTCTCTTGCTGTCCAAAAGTAAATGACAGATTTAAAAAAATAATGGATTTCCATAATATTTTGTGAAGAGATGCGGACACGCCTGAGCCGAGTGACCTGATGAAGATGTAACGTCAGCTTCTCTTCTTCTGCCATCAACAAGTGGAAGCTTTTGATGAACATCAAAGCATCGAAGTAACTTTTTCCCCCGTTTATTTTTCTTCGTCCCCTCTTCGCCTTAGTCAATTAGGTTTAAATATATTTGCATTGTTTTATTAGTTTAACAATGCAAATTGAAACAGAATTAACAAACCAGACGAAAAAAACAGAAATATATCAATTCTGGGTATAAATATTTAAATTAATACATTTATCCATAAAATTTTTGTTTATGAAATAAAATCCGAATATTAATTCCCAAATCGCTCCCGTGACAATGCCATGGCTAGATCATGCATAAAATGTGCTGGAATAAGAACTATTTTCTAATCTTACTTAAAATGCATTTAAAATTAAACAAATAAAAAGGGTGTTCAAGTCAAACTGGGATTTTCTGGTGACGGAAGGAGTAGAAGAGATTGACATGTAACTGCCAAGGTGGCTCGGTCATTCCCAGGAACATTCGGCGAGTGGAACGCGTGATCCATGAAAATCGATAGATAACTTGTCATCTGTCAGTGTGAACTGTACACACAATCATTCACCAACAGCACTTGAACGTTACAGGAACTCGTCTGGGAGTGATTGACACATCCCCTATACAGTCCTGACCTCACGTTAAACCATTTCCACATGTTTGGGCCGTTAAAGGAGTTCCTGGGAGTCCAGACGTGAATCAGACAGGCTCCGGCGCACTGAGAAAACTTTCTACCTTGATGGTGTCCAAGCTCTAGTGAAACACTGGGATAAGTGCATTAGTGTAGCAGCGGATTATACAGTATAGAGAAATAACGGCAGTTTTTACTCCCAGAACCGTGTTTTGTTATTCTGGACAAACAAACGTCCCGGTTTGACTTGAACATATCTTTTACATATAAACAGAAGAGAAAACCTACAGTAAACACAATAAAATGTGGCTTCAACTGAAAGATTGATATCAGTAATGCGAATGTCCCACTTACCCCATAATGGGGGTCGACACCCCGTCACACCCCTGTACGAGCCCAGGGGGGGGCGCTGTGCTCCACATCAGCTTTGGAAATGTTTAATCATCGAGGAATAAACACCTCGGCGGC
>JAOTQY010000014.1:14612813-14624853 GCA_026413445.1 Dolichallabes microphthalmus
TATGGTGTGTGAGACAGTATCAAAAGCGGCACTAAGATCAAGGAGTATAAGAATCGATAAAAGTCCAGAATCAGCAGTCAACAGCAAGTCATTTGATATCTTTACTAGCGCGGTCTCAACACTATGTAAAATAAGATTGTAATACAATGAAACCTCAGGCGTACAATGAAATTCCCATTAATTCAATTAAATTACAATCAAACAAAGTTAAGTTAGCTAGTTTATAATATTTCTAGTAATAATCCGAGCCAACAAGCTACAAAACATCTAAAATAAGTCACTTTCATTAACAGAATGTTGTAATATTTCCTGCTAACGTAATTAGCTAGCTAGCAGGAGCCAACAGGACAGGCTAGTCTAATGGGGTTATGGCCAATGCTCTGATCAGTCAATGGTAAGGCTTTATAAAACTAACTCGATATTGATTAACCATGTGAATTTTGTGTTAAACGTTCATTTAAGTAAATTTTTTCCTCACTGTACTCTTTTTGTCACCCATATGTTTTTTTTTTATTCTTTAATGTTTATTTTCGCATTTACCTGGATTAGAAACAGATTAATTTCTCTCAACAATGTTTTTATTGATTTTAAACAGGGATATAACAAGGTAAACATGTAATGTTCCAATACAGGTTTTATAACCCCCCTTATAAACCCTATAACACCCACCCCGTCCATCCCTGACTCCAAGCCAGTTTTACACGCATAAGAAAGGCTAGACGCCAGGCATTGAGAGAAAACAAAAAGAAGAAAAAAGAATATGGAGCTCGAAGTTTTTTGGTTCTGCTTGCAAAAAATAAAAAGGGGAAAGAAAACAAACAAACAAATAATTAAATAAGAAGGGAATCAAACTATAAATGTATATGAAAAGAAACATATTAATTTCTTAGAAGTAATTCTTTATGAGCATCCTGACAGAAAGGCTTGCTAATATTTACTTTTCAGCTAGCAAGCTTTCTCACGTTATATACAAGCAATTATAACGTCCTAAATGTGCTCTGTACGTACTGAACTCTGAAAGAAAATTCCCACAGGCAATCCTGTTTTCCCAAACGGTTCAATCTGATTGGCCGTGCTAATGGGAATGTGCACACACCCTCAGAGTCGTGTTTCTTACATGTCTGTACTACTTCAGTGGCGCAAATGTATAACTAACCTGTGCAGGGTTTTTAAGTTATGAATAGACACGAGATGGAAAGATGCCACTGACACCTCTGCCAAGGCATGCAGCGTTTCCTCACGTGTATGAGGCCTAGGGGAGGGGAGTCTAGCAAATGAATCATGTTACAAGGAAGGCCATGGCTTTAACACAGACAGGAAACGAGCATGAAGCTCACGCCTGGCAAAAAAAAACTAACGCTAGTAGGAAACATGCAAAACTGTAGAAGTGGATCTGTCATGCACCGTGTCAGTTTTACCTGAAAATGGCGGGGTTGCGAATGTGCTCAGGCTCCAAGGCCACGCCCTCCAGGAACTCATAGCACAGGCCGTTGTTAAAGGTGCAGTAGAGACGCGGGGCGCACCGGTGCGCCTGCAGCACTAGGAAGCTCTTCACCTCATTGTCTCGGTCTACGAAAAGCTCCGTTTTGTTGCCGTAGATACGCACCAGCAACATGTCCTTCGGGGACCTGCCCATGTAGCAGCCAATCAGCTTGTTGGTGATGCCATCGGTGAAAGTCTAGTAAAAACAGAGAGATGAATGAAGTAATGACTGATGTGACACGAAGGCTGACATTCTTCTTTTTTTTTATTTTCATATTCTCTAGATAAATCACTCTGCATTATCCATGAAGTGTTTCGACATGCACGTGTAAGAGGAATGAGTAATCTTACAAATAGATGAACCTGCCTAAAAGGTATTACTAAATAATACAAACATTCAAAAAACCAGGATGAGTCCGTCCGTTGTACTGAGGGATGTAATGATGTAGAAAATGTAATAAAAATGAGTTTTTAAAAAAAAAATCTTTTTTTTTTATAAATAAAAAGAAATTATTTTTTAAAAGTTACAAATTATGGCTGATGTTGTTTGCATACATTAAATAAACCAGTGTATTAATAATTTTTTTCCTGGTATATTTTTAGCAAGCATTTTGTATCATAGCATGTGCATAACCATATTAACGATTTCCTGAGAGTATTTATTAAGAGTGTCTTGTACTAATTCTTTTCATTTTAAATAAAATAATCATCCCAAACAACTTGTCTGTTGTTTTCATGCGGCATTAGTGAGTGGTTTTTCGCAATAAAAATCAGCTGTAAAGCTAAATACAGGCTACATCGTCATAATTACATGAAATGAACTATTTGTTTTATATGCTGGTTTAAACATAATTATTCTTTAAAAAAAAATTCATCCATTCAGTCAAGAAGTGAACGCGATGAAAACCTCTCACAACGCGCACGACAGAAAAGTGTTCGCCTAATCATTGGGAGATCACGAGTTCAAATCGAGAGAGTTTATTACAAGTGAGCTAAACTGGCCGTGCTCTGTCATGTGGGTGGGGCTTACGCGTTCATCATGAGCCGCTAGCCGGCCACACTGTCTGGATGGCGATGGATCGCAGCTTTCTCTAAGAGTGTTACTCTACACGGCTCTGCATCATTGTACAAAACAACTGTTACATCTTGTGTCGATGGTGGTGGCAAAAAGGGGAGTAAAGTTATTGTAAACAAAGAAAGAAATAGAGACATTGTTCTGGACCAGCGTTAATCTGTTGACTAAATGATAACTCATTTTCATAAATCCGAATTGATGGAGTAGAGAAGAAAATAAAAATATCATTTGCAAAGATGATTAAACTAAGCAAAACAAGCACATGGATCTGGCTTGACGATCTTATCTTCTTCTGCATGCTAACTTCAAAGGCAGAGCATTGTGCAACCTAACAGTGGTTGTGTTTAGCAACATTGCTAACTCATTTAGAGTACAGTAATGTTGTTTTGAATTAAAATATTAATCTAAAATGCTTTTTTGTGGAGTGTACATTTTGTCAGGTGTAGATAACACGAGCCAGTTAGACCTAACACACCTAACGACTCCTAGGCTAGCGCTAGGACTAGCATGACTAGCAAGTTTTCATTTGGCCAACAATTTGCCGTTTTGTTCTTGGGAACTTTTAGGGAGGAACTGTTGTTCTGGATCTAGTCGAGTATTTAATCACAATATGATTGGTATCATTTTCTTCCAACCACACATCCATTTACTTCCATTACCGTGCTGATACTGAACATTTTATTACTATTTCCATGGTACCCGTGTAGACCCCGTCTCCTCTCCAGTTTCTAAGTTATTGGTGTCGTAAAACAGAGCTGAAATAAAAACCGGCCTCCACTGTGCTTCTTTGATTCCTAACTGCTCTTATATACTGTAGATGCCTCACATGGCTGCTGTTTCTGTGGTGAGAGTGTGAGACAGGGCTGCACACACTTCCCTCGCAAGAAACAACTTGCAAGGAACTTCCCCCCCCCCTTTCTTCCTTCTAAAATAAAAGTAGCACCATTTTAGTATTGCAGTGTTTCAAAAGCAGTCCAAAGGAGGTGAAGGAATATCCTGTATACTGTATATAATACGGTAACTGTTGTAATATTTGAAATGATGTAACATCTTGCAATCTGGAGCTTCATTCTCAAAAACATTTGTATTTATTTGTGGGATACTGAATAGAAAGGGAATAGAAAAATGTCCATCAGTTTTCTTCTTTCATTTAGGCACAAAAGAGAGAGCGGTCAGATATGTGAATCTCGCGAGACAGAGAAAGATTAGCATGAACATTAACAAGAACATGTGAAGCTGCGTTGCACATTACAGCATTTTTATATTCAGTCATCCTTAGCAACCGCCTGGTCAGGGTCACCGCTGATACCAGATTAGAAAACACAAATGGTTACATTTTCTATGAAGACGTCCGGTTACGTTATGCTTAATTATAAAGTCGCTATGATATGCATCATTATAACTTTTTTACAACTATGCATTACAGCTTATAGCAATGCTTCAGCAGTGTTTGTAACACATTATACAGAAATTAGCTCCGACCAGCAATCTGATTGGACCATGTTGATTCCACCAGTGGTGATATTAGATGGTAACACCATTGGGACATTTAACTACACGTCTATCGCTCGGTGTCGCAGGTGTCTAATAATCCTTAATCTGTTGGTGTGTTAAACGGTTGGTTGCCGCATGGCTGAAAGTAAGTGAAGTAGCAGCTGCTCTGATCAAGGGCACTACCTGGTGTGTGTGACAAGGGATTGAACACCCTTTATAGCACACTAGCTTTACATTTAACACTATTTGGGATTGAACCCCAAAACCCAGAAGTTAACATAGCTGATATTGTAAAGCGGAGAAACTTTACAGCAAGACTTACAGGACTGTCCACAAGACTGTAAGAACAAACGCAAGATAGAAATGTGAGCACTTGTCTACATTGTTATAAATTATATTGCATAATCCCGACAAAACACAACCAAAGCCACTAAACTAAACCCACACAGACTATAAAGTTAGTTGGACTTTTCTGCTGGTTCCCCTTTTTTGCGTTTTTGCTGATTCTGCACAAGGGACCACCTCCGGTTCTGGAACACGAGTCCAATGTAGAAGTACCAAAACGCGCAGTTCCACGATTGACCACTAGTGACTCAATGGCCAATTTTACAACAGAAATAAACATGGTTACAGTCCCGTTACTGTAGGGGGTGAATAATATTAAGCCCTTAAATTATGCACAAGTGGGGACATGGTTGATTTGAGTAACAGCTGCATTGTACTGTAGGTGTCAAACTGCTAGCTGCCTGCTATGTATCACCTTGGCTAACCAGCTAATTGGGATCGTTGGATTTTAACTCAGTGTAACAAATGTGGGAGTTAACATTGATCGTCCCAATGCAAAGTAACGTTAGCATATAAATGAATGTTAGCCGGCTTAGCATTCTATATGCTAAGGGCCAGGGGTAGCTCAGTGGTTAAGGCATTGGACTACGGTTCGGAAGATCCCAGGTTCAAACCCCACAACCACCACTGTTGGGCTCAACTGCTCAACTGCTCAGATGTATAATGAGATAAAAATGTAAGTCGCTCTGGATAAGAGCGTCTGCCAAATGCCTAAATGTAGAATGTAAATATATAAGCTAGAGCTGACCTAGCTAGCTTCCAGTAACCGAGATAAGTAGGCGTGTTCCAACAAGACTCGTTCATTCTGCCCATTTAGAGATTAACCTGGGAGTCAGCTGGCGATGACCGGAGCTCGGTTTACGTCTCGGAGTGTTCGTCCCGTCCTTTTTATACCATCTGTAATTCTGCACTGCAACTTTCAGTCTCACTACAGCACTTCTCCTTTTCTCTTTTTAGCATCTCGTTAAGCAAAAGTAGCAAATACGTACACATTCTTGAACCCTAACCCATATCCATCTTCTTGTTAATCTGTAACGATGGAAGGTCTTCAGCCTTAAGCTATACTTGAACGCGTTCCAGGAAGTAAAGTGTTGAAGGTCAAAAGAAGAAACATACCGTACTATTATAATGCTACATTTTTAATTGTCAGTGCTTAGAGATGTTTCGGGGTCTGGTAGGAACTGAGCTGTGGCTTCACGACACTAAAACCGAGCCGACTGACACATTTCTGTATGTGTGTGTGTGTGTGTGTGAATAGTTACGTTCACATAAATTTTGCCTTTTTGACACAAAAAAACCACAAGGTCACTAAGAATTCATGTGTAGCAAGTGTTTCTGTACAGCTGCACTGCCATTAGCAAAGGGAAAAGTGCTGGGTAATAATCTTTTCACATTACCCGTTGTGTTGCTCCACCCTCGCTGTTGTATTTGCTCCTTAAATCATGTCATTAACTACAAAAGAGGTGTTTAGCGTTAATCGCAGAGACATACAGTATATAAATCCGAATTGTCTAAGGTTTAGCGGATCTGGAAAATCCCTCCAACTTATTGTCTGTCCTATCAAGAGATTCTGCGCAGGCAACAGGAATGGCAGGAATTTTATTTTTCTGCGAGGGTTGGGCATGTGCTGACCGAGCACCCTTTTCAATTCATCTCATCGACGAAGAAAAAATAATAATAAAGCATGCGCTACGCCCTGTGCACACATTAGACACATGAGCATGTGATGTCCCCGCCTCCAAGGGAACAGGACGTTGCCTGGGGTTTGGGAACGAAACATTTTATGCTGATGAGAAACTGCTCAGTCACTTGATTAACCGGTCTCTCTTTATTCAGGTTATTTTCTAAACTGGTCCCTATAGAATATGCATCTAGGAGCCACTCCCAGTCCAGCCATGCAGCTCATTCGTTACACCCAAGTATGAAAAAACGAGTTGGTAGGAAACTCAAACCTGCTGGTACAGAATGCGGCTGAAGACCTGAAGTGTCCGGTCTCCATAGCGCTTAACAAGTCAGCACAATAAAACCAGCAGAAACCTGAGCTGTAAAAAGCAGACCTGAACACCATGACCTGAACTCGAGCGACTGGTTCAAGTTTCCGCGTCTGTTCAGAATCCCCCATACACACACACACACGAACACATGACATGGTCTCGTCCTGACCCTGTTTTGTCTTCCAAATGAAAGGGAAATGAGCAGGGTCACATGCAGTCACGTGACCTTCATTTAAATTTTTTCAACTCAGTCTGCTCGTATCACGGACAAATAAATCGTCTATCATGAAGATATACAAGTTTACATCATGTACCGAATAACCGGGGACGATTTATGAGGCTCGGGTCGCACTCGTCAAAGCGCGAGCTGCTGAAAACGTGTAATAGAGTACCAGCTCGTCACCACATGAACCAGCGACAGCAGGGAGAAAACGGGAAGTAACTTCCAGCTGCTTCTGAGAGACATTCCCCAAAACAGCAGACTCACAACAATAACCTTTTACAAGTTTGTAACAGGTTTCAACATGAACATTTTAATTCATCTCCTTATTCTGAGTGCTAATTCTTTGTTCAAGTCAAAGCGGGACTTTTGATAGTGCAGAATATAGATGATTTATTTCTCTATATAATCCCCTGCTACACTAATGGACTTATACCACCACGCACTCCTGCTTCACGTCTGAAACACTGGCCTCCCAGGAACTCCTTTAATGCTCCAAACATGTGGAAATGTTGAACTTGAAGCGAGTTCCTGTAATCCAGAAAGATCCGTCTCTTCCTCAAGATGGCGTCAAGAAGTTCCCTGTCGATTTTTCAAGGATCACACGCTCGACTGCAGTGGGCTCCGAGCCACATCGGCCTGTAACATCTTTCACAGACGTACGGCATTCTCTAAAAGGTTTGCACCGTTCAGATGCTTTACTGCGACTCAGAGTATCCTCACCGTACTGTGAGTCTTCTGTTAATGTCAATCACTTTTACACCGTCATTCACAGAAATTACATTACAAGTCCCAGTCCTATTTCAAATGCACTTAACAGATATACTTATAATCTGCTCGTATACTCATTAGAGCAGACCGAGCTCTTAGATTTTATTAAATTATTGTTTCGATTTATAATTATTTTACCTGTTATAACACACAAGCGTGCACGATGTTACAGGCGAATAATACACACCGGGGTTGTGTGATTTCTCTCTGAAGCTCTGAAGTGTTTTAATGCTTTTATATCGCAGCAATTCGCAACCTATTAACATACATGCATGTTTTTCTACTCATTTCAAATTCCACTAAGCAGTTTGCTTTCTCTTTTCGCTTTTGTTATAGCGGCTAGAAACCGCTACTCCTTGCCGCTTGTCACGTTACCGAGAAACAGAAAAGATGCGTTAACTCTTCTGTCCTGAAGATGCCGAGAAACTTACAGCTTCACCTCTGACTGTTTCAAAGTGCTGACACTGGAGACTCCTTCCATCGCTGTTAACAAAAAGACTTTTTTCTTACAGAACCTTTCTTAAAGTATGGCTCCCTGTGATTTAGCTGTTACCATAGAAACCCTGTGGTACTTTAACCAGCATATTAATTTTATTTTATTTTAAGTGTGATTAGCCGCTACCCTACTGTTAGCGTGAATGTCACCCTGTATGGTGTTCGAGTGTTAAATAAACATTCAGCGTGTTGCATCTTGCTATACGACGGAAATACAGTAACGCCAGCACATGACGGCTTGGCGACCGCGGTCTACCCGGGTCTCTCATGCCGCTACCTGCAACACGATCCTACGTTAAACGAAGCAGCTTCATACGACACGTTTCTTCTTTCTGCCACACCCATGCACTCAAAGCACAGTTTAACACTCCACACACGTCTCCTCTTCCCAGGAGCCCACAAAGCGACGTAGCTGAAACAGGATTAGACACGATTCTAATTTGTGATCCGTAAATAAAACATATATCCTGTTTGTCCCACTGGTGGATCCGTTAGATTCTGTGATTTTAGTCCAATCCTTCACATCAGATGTGTCTAAGCTCGGCATTCTCACTGCCGAAGCAGCTCCAAAAGCCATATGTCAGGTTTAGGTGTGGAGGGAAAATCAGAAAGCTCTCTATTAACACTAAATAATAAATATTTAAATATTTAAATAAATATTTTTCACTGATTTTGTAACACGTTAAGTCTGTTTAGTGCTCGAGATCAGCGCTTACTTTTAATATATTTTTCAGGTATTACGTACACGTGCGTGGAAAGTCAGTGATCAGGATATAAAGACTCTTCTAAGGTCTTGTTATGCCAAAAATTCTAACTACACGGGAAATGTTAGAAATTATCTGTACCAATTATGGGGAAGTCGTTCGGCTCCACGTGATCCATATCGCAGACCGGAGAGCAGAGTTTTGCTCAACTCGTCTTGCAGGTAAAACCAAAGACAGATCACTGATTTGCGTTGTCCTCAACGTCCAATCGCGGCTCACTGCCGTTCTCGATGTCCAATCACAGATCAACATTTTTTTTTTTTTTTACAAGAATTAATGCTGCATAATTAACTGCACAACAACATTTTATTGCAATACAGACAATACACTAAGTTGTACTTACTGTACTTCGTCATCAGTCAAATACACTCCAAGTTGATCGGTAGCATATTTTAAAATAGAAATATGAAATCTGACACATAACTATTCATAACATCGCTTTTACTCAACATTTAGATTTCATGAGATAAAAATGTAAGTCGCTCTGGATAAGAGCATCTGCCAAATGCCTAAATGTGAATGATTTCACTTATGGTGCAGGTTAAACTTCAGGCAGATATCTACATACTGCAAAAGTTTCATAAAATTCTGTCCAGAATTTATTTATTTGTACTCAACATTTTGATTTCACAGGTTTAACTTTAGACAAATACCAAAGTACTGGCAAAGTTTCATTAAATTCTGTCCAGCCAGTTCTGCATGATGCTGTGACAAAATTTGCCTGGACAGACATACAGACATACAGAATTTTTCTTTTTTCCGAGACTGGTTTCAGGTCCTCCAGTGTATGAAACATAAATATATCATTGAAAGAACAAGTTCTGACCCAATGTACAGACAAAACCTGTCTTTTATTTAGAGTGTCCAGTGTAGGAGCCCGTGCGGGCGGTGTGACAATCTGAGTGTTGCTCCAGCAAATAAAAAATGAAGTCAGCTGACGACCTGAATGTACTGAATGACCAGCTTATCACATCGAGGGTGTTTTTCCTTCCCTGATAGTCCAGGATTCAGGGTGTGAGAGTGGTTCTGGGAGCATTATGAATCATTTGCAAATCAAACATAATCAAAGATAAACGACACTGAAAAATCTACATCTTATTTCATTCGCACGGGTAAGGTGAGTGTAGGATAGATATTTACTGTTTACTGACTGGACAGACCAGAGACACTTGGGCTGAGCGACACATCTCACTCTGTGGTCCAGCAGTAACGGTTCGTTGGTTCTGGAAGCTTCTGAAGCCGTTGAGAGACCTTACTGCTGAGCGCTCGCGCGCGCTCGCGCGCTGTGGTTTAGCGCTGCAGACAGCGCAAACTTTCACGACGAGAATTATGTATGCACGCGCATTTAAACATGACGTACAGCCCACATCCTAAAACACTGACGAGAGACACGACGTTAAACAAACAAATAACTGTTGTCGCCGTGTTTAATTTTTGATCGGGTTTGTATTATATTCTTTTTTGTGTGTGGCGGAAGTCGGATGCAGCGGTAGAGGTTTATCACGCCGTCCAGGAAGTCGCCAGCATCTAAACTTCAACTCAACCTGATCATCCTCATCATCTAAACATCTTCAGCTTAAACCTCCACTTGTCACTAACATAGATTTGCTCTTTATAATGTGGAGAAACTGCTTTTAAAACAGATGTCGCACATCTGGGAATTTATTTTAATCATTTACCGAGCTCTGGCGCTCCCCCCCCTTTCCAACACACAGACACACACACACACCCCCTTCAATCAGTATCACACCACCTCGGTGGGAGTGCTCCAAGACTAAACAGATCCAGACCTAACACACCACGTACTTGAATACAGAATACAGGTTGCGCGCGATGACGCAGTTGCGCGTGGAGAAAGTGCGCGCCGCCGCTCACCTAACTGTTTCTTTATTGCGTTATAGCGCGTTATATGCACGTGTGCACACGGTGTTACCTTCATTTGGACCTCGGTCCGGTTCCAGCGAGGTCTGAGCGCCCGGATGAGCCGCAGCGCGCCCGGTCTGTAGTCGTCCTCGTCCACGGTCACGTTCAGCTTGGGCACGACAGGAGCGCCGTCAGGGACGTGGATGTAGTTCGCCATGGGGGGTTTAGAGAATGAGACTAAGGGGGAAAGAAAACACCTTAAAAACGCAATTGCAGAATGCGTGAAGTCGGGAAGCGCTGCTGGAGCAGTAGGTGTGTGTATGTGTGTGTAGTTGTGTGTGTTGTGCTGTGCGTCGCCCCCGGGAGCAGAATTTAAAGCGGCTTAGTGTAATGAACTAAGAGCCTGTCTACGCCTTCTCCTCCTCTCCGCTCATCTATTCTACTCTACCCGCCCCTCTGGAGGAAGGGCGCGCAGTGCATGCTGGGTCCTCTCTCTGACTCATCCCTCACCATCATCGGGGCTCTTACGCTACTGTAACTGTAGGAGACTAATGTAGTGTACTGTACTGTACTGAGGGGAGGTTTTAGTGACTCGGTTCTTCGAATCTCGTTCATCCAAGTAAACGGATTGGTTTTTTGAATCATTTCGTTCTTTTGATCAGAAATTAAATTAAATGTAGCATTTTCAATAAACAGACCCTCAGTAGTGATGAATCATCTTAGTGACTCGGTTCTTTGAATCTCGTTCATCAAAATGAATGAATCTTTTCTTGAGTCGTTTCATTCTTTTGATCAGAAATAAAATAAAATGTTGCATTTTCATTAATAAAGAAAAATACCCCTAACATGTCTACATACACAACTTTTGGCTATAGTTCCAGGAATGAAAATGTTACAATGCAGCTAAGGACATATGATAAACAGAATGAGTAGCTCACCTCTCATATCTTCTAGTCTTTTGAATCTATTGCAGCGCATAGTGTCTATTGGAGTCACGTGACAAAAGCACAAACGATTCGGATCCAAGACTCAAAGGTAACTACTCATTTCTGTTTCCTGTACATAACCTACGGAGGTTTTGCGATGCTTTGCGCATGTACTATAGCACTGCACAATGTTGCACAGTTATACCGTACATTACTATAACACAATATACACCATCACTCTATTATCAAATATATATTCTGTCTGTATAACACATTGCATTTATTTATTGTAAATAGGCCACTTAGATGCTAACTGTATCTCATTGGCTCTGTACATGTACTCTGCACAATGACAGTAAAGTTGAATCTAATCTAATATATATAATCTATAATATATAATGTACCGTAGATAGATACTTTATTGATCCAGAAGGACATTTCTAACATCCAGTAGCAAGAATAGTAGCATAATAGACCATAAACATGTAGTTGCAATTGGAGATTGTTAATCATTACATCTTGTACAGTGTGGTCAATAAAAATAAAAAACCTGGAAGACAACCATGCTACAACAGAAATAACCAAGACAAAAAGAATATATACAGTATATA
>JAOTQY010000014.1:14796169-14806470 GCA_026413445.1 Dolichallabes microphthalmus
TCATTGCGCCCCACCTGTCATGTCTGTATTCCCCACTAGTGGGGCGCGCCCCACACTTTGAGAACCACTGGTGTAGACGGACAGACTCTCACAGCACACCAATTAATTTAAGCCTGTAGTGCTGCTGCAGCGGCTCTGAAACTAGCAAAAATTGTGAACTGGGGGAAACTGGTCTTTAGTAATAAACCCTTAGGAAACTGAGATGTATTGCTCTGAATTTATTTTTTTTGGTAACTGTAATTTATACAGGGGATAACTGAGGTTTACTAATTAAAGTATTAGGTATTAGGACACGTTTTTAGGTAGACTTTGATGTGTAATTTGGTCTACCGCCTCTTTGTTGGGATGCGAAAATATTGTGCACACAAGTAGCTCAAATTTCTGGTTCTTAACAACTTGATATTGGAATAAATTGGCTTTAATTCTTTATAAAACCTGCATGTAATTATCAGTGTTTTGTTGTATTCAATAAGATAAAATTTATTCAAAGTACTGAAACTTAATGAACTATGTACAGAATTTTTATATTACAGTAGTCAGTCATGGTTGAAGTTACTGTTTGTATGGAGAAGTTATACATGTTTAATGTCTAATTTCCTCTGCTGTCAGATCTTTTAAATGTATTAAAGCTGTGCCTGGTGTAATGAAAATCACATTTTAAATGCATTAATTTATAAATCAGATTGGCATTATTCTGTCAAAACTGTTTGCAGATTTTTCTGTCTTGTTAAATTTTTATCATAGAGTTTTGTTTAAAAGATACTTTAAACCAAATTACCCCAAGGTCTGAAGTATGATGCTTATGATCTCATGGGAGTCAGAAAAATGTTCAGTTTTAGTATAAAATGCCAAAGTATTACATGGAAGTTACTGAGGCACTGTTTGGAATTTAATCCCCATTACACCATATTGTTAGTAGATTAGTGTTTTGAAGAACTGTGTGGTCTTTAAATTGTTCAGAAAAATAGAAAATCCTGTGTCATTGGTTCAGTGTTTTGGCTAATTGAGGTAATGTTTTTGGCCCTCAACATTCAACAGTGTAAAATTTTTGGATTTCTTTTTTTCTTTTCTTTTTATGGCCCCTTGTTCTCATTAGGAAGTGACAGTAATTCATGTTATGTGTTTATTTTTGTTTGTTTCACAAGTTGCAAATTCAAGGTTCCAAGATCTTTATTAATCAAGTTAATCATTATTAAAGTCAGAAAATGCTTTAAATAAAAATTATGTAATTTAATTTTAGAAATTATTAGTTAAAATGTCCAACTTGGTTGGATTTATTCACCTATCGTGGTGTTTGCTAGTCTCCTGCACTGTATATGGTGGAAAGGTGGAGAACTGGGGGACTGTATAGAAACCCAAACAATAAATTTTAGTTTTACCGAACCGTACATGCCATATTTGCAGAGTGGACTAAGAGTCACTTGTTAATTGGTCACTTGCTAAAGTGAACATAAGTTTATGGGAGATTCGATGTAACTTGCCATTTTAAGTATTTTGAAACGGGCTGTAATCTGTAGGTCAGTACACTTTTTATCGACTTCAGGTTGAATTGAAAATGTCCACAGACGGCCTATTAAGACTTGGTTTGCTTCTCATTTAAATGAAGGGAGTTGTCACGGTCACTACATTTACATTATTGGCCATTTTCAGGTACTGTGTTTACAAATTATAAGTGTTATAGGAGTCTATGTATGTACTGTTAAGACAAGAAACTTTGTTCTATTCTAAAGTGAGCTTTAGCTAACTTGTTCACTCAGATGTGACTGGAGTAGAATTATTTAATAGAGTAATCTTTACATGTGATTTTGTTTACACTTTCACTCAACATGAATTCCACTTGGCTGTTGGTACATTTATGTAGAATTAAGTATCTGATTTAGTGTAAAGTAGGTAAGAGGGATGACCTTGGCATTGTTGGTGCCTTACTTTTGCTTCTGATCTGATCTCATAATTACTGGAAGGTGGGAAGTTTGTAATTCATAGCTTGATGAATTTACTGGTCAAAAGTTACCTCAAATGATTTTTTTTTTTGTGTGTGTGAGGATAACCGTGGTACTTCAAGTAAAATGACTATTTCATTAACAGTTATCTTTATCAGAGAAATGTTAGGTTGAAGAGAAAAGGGGCAGATTTATCAAGTAGTTTTAGCCAAAAGATATGTTACACTGATTTACTTGCTGTATTAAAGTGTCGTAAGGTGAAATGTCCATAATATCTAAATGTAATGTGTAAGTTTATGATAATAATAATAGTAATAATAATAAAATATATTATAATAATAAAAATAAATCCAGACAGAAGTGTTTCCGTTTGTGCGGGCAAGCGCTGTATGTGACTCTTCACTCACACGCACGCACACACACAACAGAAACACTGTTTTATCGGAAAAATAAACAAGAAATCTTTGACACTCGATGCGCGCGCACAGACACACAGACTGAGCCTTGAGCAAAGAGAAAATGGATCTTTAACCTCTCTAATGAGACTTGCTTTTGCTTTACACGCACGCTGTACACACGCATATAGACACAAAATAAAATGTTTTACACACACACACACATTGTCAGTGTTGTAGTAAACAGTACACGCGTGCACGGATGTTGATTATGCCAGTAAGACCCAGCAGGGGAGACGATCAAAACAAGAAGCTCATGTGTGATACATGATACTCGTGCTCGTAAACAAAGACTTGCTCTTTTTCCAAGTCAAAGTTTATTAAAAATCTTTGCTCGTCTTGTGGAACACTCGTAAACCGCGTTACTCACAATCCGAGGTTTTACTGTGTCCTTTTAAGGGGGGGGGGTCATCAGAACTAAAGGTCTTGTAGAACTTGATAAACCTGCCCCATCAGGTGAGCGTAGTCGAAGTCAGTTCCATCATAAACATGCCAGCTGTTTAGTCACTTCATTTCTGCACGGTACACTGTCCAGCAAAAAAAAAAAAGTCACCATCAGGAAAATCTTTGGTTAGGGAAAAAAATTTAACGGATCATTTCTATATCTTAAAAATGCATGGTTAAAAAGCCGACAGTAAAAATTCTGAGAGACACTATATTGCCAAAAGTATTGGCACTGGTTTTCACAGAAGTGTTGAAGTTATAGCTATAATGTGGGCTGGGCCAACATCATATAAAACCTTATGGATTAAGAATTGGACGTTACTCCAGATCATAAACATGTGCAGGCAGGCGAGTGAATACTCCTGGCAATATAGTGTAGATGTAATGGTGAAGGTAAACGCATTTTTAAACGGCACAATGTGATGATAACTTGCAGGATTAGGACTTAAGAGTTGTGTTCAGGAAAAAAAAAACACTTGATTGACTGGGAGGGGGGGATCGTTACATTTGCTAGTTAAAGACTGGATTTTACAGTAACGGGGATTGGGGGAGAAACACTCTTCCCAGGAGTGTGTTACTAATGGCACCCAGTGTGTTAGTAACCCAGTGTGAGGATCTAATGACCGAAACATCAAAGCACTTTTATAGTTGTTGTGGATAAGAGCGTCTGCCAAATGCTGAAATGGAAACGGGTCAAGTGGTCCGAGTCCAGATTGAGCCTGTCCAAGCCCGATGGTGAATCTTCTTACCCTGACAGCCCCAGTCATGCCTAGTGCCTACTGTACAAGCCTCAGGTCAGGTCTAGGCTCACCAATGTTATGTGGCAATAAAATGAAGTCCACTGACAACCTGGATGTACTGAATCACCAGAGTCTCACATCTTTTATCGGAGTTGTGAAAGTGTAGTTCTGTCAGAATGAGGAGTCACACATGAATTTACCACCACACTCTGCATCGTAATCCAAGCTAAAGTTAGCCAATGAAATCTTGGTGTGTGTGAAGTTTTTTTTTTTTTTTTTTCTTGGCTGGGCAGTGTACTTGACCATAAAAGTAATTGATATGGAATAATGTCATTTATCGCATCAGTCACCAGGTGCCATCAGTACAGTAATAACAAATGTGCCTACAGTAAACATATTCTTCATATATGTCACAATTTAAAATGTCATTACATGTGCACAGGAAAACCGGTTAATGTTTCTTTTATTTGAGGATTCTGAACAAATGTTGATCATTCAAAGCCAGCGTTATTCATGAATGCAGATCGAAAAATAAATTTTTGCACAAATTTTCAAGTAAATGTTTATGGATTTTGGTGCTAGATTTTGTATATTTTATAATTGTAAAACAGTCAAGTTGCAGTTAAATTACTATTTTATATTTTGCTTAGTAAGAAAATGATTAGGAAATGGATTTCTAAGCTTGAGCTCGAAATATTTGGCTTTGAATAGTATGGATCATAACACATTGATAAAAGTAACTTTTCTTATGAATTGCTTCGCTTTAGAAGTTGCTAGCAGGTTTGTGCCTTTTTGTGTACACTCAACAAAGCATGTGCCGATAAACAGATATAAAGTGTACAGCTCATTATTTGGTATATTTCGTATAGTTTTTGTAGAAATTATACTATACAAACAAAATGTTCATTTGGCTTAAACTAGCATTCACGTCTAGTATCGGCCCATGCCTTGAGTTCGGTGTTCTTCCTGGTTCTGTTCTTGTGTTTTGCAGCACATGTAGGTTTAGTTGTATTCAGTTGTAATTAAGTTCAACAATGGAAAAAAAATAGAATGTTTTATGCTTTATAGAAATCCTTTTTTATTTAGGTTTTTAATGGTGGAAGGAGCTGACCTATCATTAGGTCCTTTCCTTTAGGGTTTATTTATATGTAGCATTTCTCTTCCTGTTACAGGGCTGGACAAATTCAGAATGAACACACAAATACCTTCCCCTGTTAAAATTTCAGTTTTTTTTAAATGGTAATAAAATTATAATTTATCTGATGTGAAAATGCTCAAGATCCATCAAATTGTGACTGGAAATCGTATCTAGAGCTGTCTTCGATTCATTCCAAATGTTCTGGATATGATTTAGATCTAGGCTTTGATTGGACACTCCCAGATTGCTGATTATCTTCTGAAGTTGTTCTTTTCTTGACTTGGATTTATGCTTTTGGCCATAGCCAAGCCAACACAGAAACCGATTTAGAACTGGAATTTTTTTGACATTGGCTCTGCTTCTCTTCAGATGATATAGTGTGACACTGCCACCACCATGCTTCACAGTGTATAAAATGGTGTTTGGATAAGCCACCCCATCCCATTCCTTCAATGCAAGAAGGAACTGATGAGTACTTGCTGGATGTTACTGCAGGTTCCTCAGTGTTGCTGATAGTCTCTCGGCAGCCTATATACACAGTGTGTATGTATTTTATTTGTCAGATTTAGAGGGATGTCCTGTTTTCTCCAGCTTTTAATGATTAACTTTGGTTCATTAAATGTCCAGAAAGTTATTTTCTCCTCCCACTTTTAAGCCAACTTCTCAATTGGGAGATTTTATAAATGCTTTGTTTATCTTGGTTTCATCTAACTGCTGAAGCCATGTTCAATGTCGAGAAATAAAAATCTAAAAATGCTTAATTGATTACAGGTGTGTGATAGTACAGCTTAAAGATAAACACCTAATCTGCTTGAATTGAATATAAATTTTCTTGATTTAAATTTTGTACATCAGAAACTCTTGATATTTTAACAGGGTGTTTATTGTACACAGACTATTTCCTCAAGAGTGTCATCTTCATAATTCATAGTTACTCACATTTTTATTCATTATTGGTTGGGCCACGAATCTGCAAAAATTATTCAAGTTTAAATTTAACCCTTGTTTATTTGTCCAGCCCTGGTTTTGTCTTATTCTGCTGACCAAACCTGACCATCTCAACTGTCATGCTCACTTGTTGCACATTGTCAGTGTTACACATTATTTATAAAGATTACAATTAGGACACTTCCATTATTCAGAAGCTATAAAATTAGCTTCGTGTCAGGGTAATTGCAGTATTTCATTAAAGTGCTCTGGTTGTGCCTTTTTTTTTTTCTTCTTTTTTTTTTCTTCAGTGTTATGAATGTTATTCAAGTGGCATGAAGAAGTAAGTGAGCCATTTGCAATTTCCTGGTTTTCTGTATAAATTAGCTGAAAATCTCTTTTTAAGCAGTCACACAAACAAAAACAATATTTCTTCTGTCCAACTGAAAGCAGGGGTTAGAAACCCTGGTGTCCAATGAATGAAATGAGAGAAGGTGTGGTTTAGAGCTAGCTCAGAAATGTTGTCAATGTGCTATTCACATGGAGCTGAAAGATTTGAGCCATAGCTCTTAAAAATCATCTGAGATTTGCCAAAGACTATCTTCATACTGAGGGGAACACTACCGAGGGGAAAAGTCTGGTGGACATAAGAATGAAGATGGAATTGTTTGGAAAGACCACAGAGCACTACGTATGTTCTTACAATAGATCACCATGCCAATATGAAAACACACATACTGCATCACAGCATTTCTGAAGTGTGGTGGAGTGATGTGATTTCGGACTGTATGGCTGCCTCTGGACCTGGACAGAGGAGCTGATGGGGAGTAGAAAATGTATTCCCAAGTTCGTTTCCTCCCACAGGATCGTGTCAGGGTGGATGTCCATAAGATGACTCTCAGAAGAAGCTGGGTGGTACAGCAGGAAAATTGCCCTCAACCGCAAACTAAATCTACTACAGATTAGCTTCAGATACTTGAAAAATCAAACCCAGAATGCAGGTTGAGCTGAGGCAGTTCTGTAGGGGAGAATGGATTGGGGAGAATTACAAATGGTTTACTTACTTTTTCTTACCACTGTAGATGTTGGAAGAATTGTGAGGTGTGATGAATGTTAGATTGGGTAAAGTGATTTCCTCCTAAAACAGCTCAACTAATAATAATAAAATTAATTGAAAAGTTTTTGATGGTTAAGCATGAATTGTAATTGGGTTTAGTTGATCTGTGTAATTGGATAATATAAACAGTTATTACACATTGTGCTTGAATTGCTGACAAAGTTTACTGAATGAAATGTTACAGAAATTTTAACTTTGATGAATGTGTTTAGTAATATGGCCAATTCTAATTAAATTCTGCTTGATAGTTGATGTGACAAATTTGGACAATCTTCAGATTTTAAAGTCTTTCTGTAAAGTATTTCTGTAGTAATGCACATTTAATCTGAAAGATAAAAGCTGTCTAAAGTGTTTAAATTTGAACAATTTGTACATAAATTTGTAAATTATGGTTTCTGAACTGGAGCTCGCATGCCTGTGTGAGGTATAATGTCTTTGTATGGGTTTGAACCCCCAAACCAAACTGCCACCTTCGTTTCTGACACATTTCAGCTGAATGGAAGAAAACGAGGAGGAGAAGGAGGAGGACACGACCCGAGCACTTCACCCTCATCCATCAGCGTTCTTCCCTCCATCACCGAGACGACAGGAATCTGCTGAACTGAACTCCAGTACCGAAAACTTTAAAGCGCAAATATATAAATACTTACTCACTCTTAATTCCCAGCAGCTTATTTTTTTTTTGTACATTTTATTTGATCTGCATAATTGGAAGAAGAAAAGTAAGTTCAGATTTTTTGGCATTTAAAGTAATTTTTGCCTGCTCGGTCCTCCACCAAAAACACAAGATTTTCGACACCTGTAATGTGTAAATTGTTAGACGTAGTTTTTATAGGGAACTTTTGTTTTCATTGCCCTTTCCCCTCATTTTCCCCGTGCTGTTTGTCTGCATCTTTGTCTGTGAATGTCTTTACCTCGATTTATTAAATAGACTATGTTGTAATAAAGTGTTTCTGGGGTTGCCACTTGTTCATACTCCGTATTTCTTGATGCATTTTTCATGTTGTACGTTTGCTCATTGCACTAAAATGCAAACCATGAAAAAGGTGATCTTTTTAAGCATGTGCTGATGTATCCTAATTATTTAGGATGATTAGGATTTAAACTAAGTAATTAAAGTAAGTGCTAAAACTTATAATTTTTTTTATTTGGGGAAGTGGTCTATAAACTGCACCATGTGACTGGGGTGATCTTTAATGAATTAATATTCTAAGTTTTAATATTTATGTAACGGATCATCAGCACATGATTGAATTTACCTGAAACATTTGAGGTTTTAAGACTTACCTCAATATATACGTAAATAGTGTCAGGTTTTTATTTTTTTTTGTAAAATTTTATATTTTTGTACTCTTTCCATGTGGCATATTTTTGATAATGGCCTGTTTGAGATCAAGTAACTAGTTTCACAATGTTTAATTTTTGATGGCAAATTTAAATTTAGACATAACACTGAATTAAGCATTAAAAGAATGTTTTGTTAGTGCATGGCTCAGTTACAGCAGCACCGCTAAAACTACATATATACGTCTAAAATATTTAGCAATTGTAGCTTTATGGTGAGGTGTATGAATAATGCTTTACATTTCTCACTGTTGATCCTGCTGAACAATTCTCTAAGTTTTACATGTGAATTTTGTAGAGGTTGTTCTTTGTAATATGAAAAGTTTATGCCGAAAGTTTAAATAGGAGGTTGATTTTTTTTTTTTTTTTTTTTTTTTTTTTACACACACCGTTTACACTGTTTAAACTGTAGCTACAAAATAGTGAAATAATGGATGTGCATTTCAATGAAAATATAATTTGTATGAATTTAGTGTTATTCAGGTTTTTTGCTTTGGTAAACCTTTGATTGTGAATGTTTATAGATGTTTACTGCAAGCATCAGATATTTTTAGTAAGGCACTTCTCTTAGGAAATGACAATTTTATTTATATATATATATATTATATAATTTTTCCATTTGCCATGTGTTCTCTGGTACAGGTTTATATAATGGGAGTAATGGAAAAAAACTTTTTATTTGAAAAACCTTAGCTCATTTAGCCCAAGCTTAGAAAGAACCATCTGTGGGTGGAATTTTCTTTCCTGTTTTTAATAGAAATAGGTTACATTTGGTGTACAAATGTTTTACACTTGTAATATTAAAGCATAGAAACAAGGAAAAAGTTGCAAAAGTATCTTAAGTGAAAACTTTTTTCTTTCTTTCTTTTTTTTACTAAATTGTTAGTTTTAAATCACTGCATCTAAAGCATACTGTAGTAGATGAAACATTTTAAAGAACTATGGGTAAAATGTGTGGAACATGTTTTAATTGTTAATTGAAGCTTCTCCTTAAGTCTTGCAGTATATTATGGTTATTTGGAGACAGATGAAGGACAAAACCAATGAACCGCACTTAAAATTTGTGGCAGCAAAGATTTACATGTTTATTAGATTATATTGGACTTTCTTTTGTATTTATTATTGAGGTGAAATTCCCTCATGTTTAATGAATTAGGAGTTCAAGCTTCTGCATATATATTTATCTTCATGTGACTCAGAGAAGCATTTCCAGGGCATTCAGGTAAGTGGATCTAACCATTTGTCCGGACATTTTCTTTTGTTAAAGCTAAACTTTCTCTCTCTCTCTCTGATGTAGCTTTGTGAAAGGTAAGTTGTCTGGTTTTTCTTTACAATACTTTGTCTTAATCCATGGTGGATGAGAATTTTAAAATCGTTTAAAAATTTTTTAAATAATATTAAAGCTATATGTATAATGCCCTTGAAGGACGGTTTTATTTATTTATTTTTTAATTGGTGTTTGTGGTTAATACACATTGTTCCTGTTAAATGCACTGAGTTGTTTAGCCAAAAGGAAGTCCATGCCTGCATGATTTATGTATTCTCCTTAACAGGAATTGTAAAAGCTACACCACAAGTAATGTAATTTTATTCACTTAGAAGCCACTTAAGTTTAACGAGTCATGTTGCTTCTAATGAATTTTTAATATGTAATATATTTAAATTTTACTGCAGTAACATTTAGTACTTATGAATTATTGATTAAGGGCAACATTGTTAACTTGCAGGTTGTAAATTAAGAAGTTTGTTTAGCATGCCTTGTTAAATGAATTGTGTTATTGCCCATGCATGCCTGTTTGCGGTTTTAGAGACCACAGTGTTGGAGAAATTCCCGCATTTTGGAACCTGTATGCAGTAGAACAAGGATATGTGTGTGTTTGACCGACTGAGGGCAGTATTGTTAACATTAACTCTGCTAAAGTGATTTTCAGGACAGTTTGCACTGGTTTTTTAATAAAACAGAATATTCTTTGGCTGCTGATAACAGTTGTAGCTGGGATTATTTCAAGGTGGAACAAAAGCTATAAATTACATTTTACACACATTAGATATTTTGTTACAAAATTAACAATGCATTTACCCCACCAGGATACTAATGAGGCTATAGTAATCAAATCAAATCTCAAATTCAAATTTTATTTGTCACATACACAGTACGAAATGCAGTGAAATGCTTAAACGACCGCCAGTGACCTT
>JAOTQY010000014.1:14919797-14926869 GCA_026413445.1 Dolichallabes microphthalmus
GGGTAGATGGAAGGGTTGAAAGATGGATTAATTAATGTAGAAGAGAAATGTTATTACACACAATATCCCAGAATCCTGTAACAATCCTAATTTGACACCCACACTGTCACTGTTTGCCAGTGTTACTGTAAGTACTCAAAGTATCTGCCAGAGTTTAGCAAATTTCCCACTTGTGGGACTAATAAAGGTTTATCTTATCTTATCTTATCTATACTTTACTTACTTTACTTTTATTAAAAGATGAGTTAAACGTTTACTCGACTACATTCTACAGGAGTTATCTGTACTTGCACTTCACTACATTTCTGCATGGTGTTGTATTACATAACCAAAGTGGTGTGAAGTATTCGAAGTGGGACTTTTGCCAATGCTGACCACTATGCGTAATTGTGTTTCTTTTGCAATGTGCTTAATAATCCTACAGGTGTTTGAAATTCGAAGCAGAGATGGTTGCAGACAGTGACTGAACCTGTATGTTCACAGTCAGGAAGCACAGAGAGACAGAGGATAAAACAGACAGAGAGAGACTTATTACGACAAAAGGCTACAGTGTGCTAACACAAGTTCAGTATTTGTAATAATTAGGGTAATTTGAAGGTCTAATAGAAATGTAGATGGAGGACTTCCATTTTTACTGGAGTAATATTTGGCCTCAGGTATCTCGACATTAACTCAAGTACCGGATTTGTGAACTTTGTCCACAATCGACTGTTCTAAAGAGACTTCGAGAGCTGACTGGATGAATGATAGAGGGAGCCAGTAATTTCCTTGCAGGTGTTAATGACCCTCTGAAGGGCTCTCCCTGTCCGTGCCATGCAGAGATACAATATGTCAGAGCACTCTCAATCCAGCCAAGGTCCACGGGGATCATCAGGAAGTAGTCTCTGCTGTACATCCTGACTACTGCTCCACAGACAGCACATTTGTGGTCCAGAAGAGATCATCCATGATGGTTATCTGAGTTATTCTGTTTTTGAGGAGGTCAGGAGAACAAGGTTATTTTCTGAATATCACACTGTGAGTCTCTTGTCCTCATCCTGTTGGGCTGTTTCGTGTCCTCCTGAGATAAATCACAGTCAGTGATGGTGTTGGAGGAATGACTGGAAACACTATGATGACTATAATGGTCATAGACTAGGGGGCTTAACACACAGCCTTGTGGGGTACTGTAGGTGGAGGAGAGATGTGGGAATAATCTGATAGACTGGGAACACTTGATCCAGGGAAGATGAGCTGGGAGAGTCCAACGTCAGTAGATTTGGTGACTAATCTGCCCATGTACTGCGGGTAAGGACATCCATACAGCTGGTCATCTTGTAGCTGGTTATATCATGGATACTGTGACACACTTGCAATGCATTAGTTTTAGCATTGTCTTTTTCAATCTTGCGTTATCTTCCCTGATGCATCTGTTCAGGTTGGCTCTAGCAGCACTGTATGGGGCTCTGTCCTTGGACTTAAGGGCAGTGTTACGGTTCTTGTGGAGAGCCTTGACCTCATTTGAAATCCAGGGCTTCTGACTGGCCTACAGTAGGAATGGATAGGGTGGGAGTAGAAATTGGGAAAAAGTATGAGTGCATTTAATTGAATAATTGGATATAAGAGAATGGATCAGTGGAAGGATAGATTGGGTGACAGAGTGGTTAAACAGATAGATTAAAAGTTCATCAGGAGGGACAGGTTATTGGAAACGTAATGGATCGATGGTTGAGGCATTTGGAAAATAGATGGATGAATTGATGGTTAAGTGATTGTATGAAAAGATGATTGATAAAATGAAAGATAAATGGTTGGATCACTGGATGGCTACGTGCAGACAAATTGACAATCATATAATGAAACGTGTTTCTCTTCCAGATGTAAGGAGTGAGTGTTTGCCACAGAACAAGGGAGAAAATTGGAGGATGAACTGAATGGGAAATCACTTTTGGATGGCTGCTGGTGGATGAAGAACATGCTGTGCTACCCTGACTGCCGATAACATCAGTCTTCTCTCTTATTCTGTCTTTTGTTTTCTCCTCTCGTTTGCTAATACTGGAGGAAAAGATGTGACCCAAGGCCTCCCTCGCTCCTACACACTCCTTTTGTTTCCTCCCTCGCTCTCTCTCTCACTCTTTTGGGGATATTATCGGTCCGACAGTGATGGATGTACAACCCGACAGCGGAAAGCATGTTAAAAAGTCTACAAGTCAAAAGCTGGATGATCAAAAGAAGGTAAATTGCTGTTTTTCCTCTTCATTCTCGCAGATGAAACTGTGGACTGATTTGTCTCCTCATTTATCTTCCTATATTTCTCCCTCCTTGCATTATTTTTCCTTCCTTGCTTTTGTTGTGACTTCATGGTGAAGCTGAAGGTATTGACTGAATTGCAGTTGTAAAACAAACCAAGACTGCACCATGTGGGCGGGGCAGCTCTCCTGACCCTGTACTTCTCTATAGACTGGGAATTTGTATTTTTATAAGTATTTGCTTTATGATCATGGGTGGAAAGCAGATAAGTAAAGTCCAGTACTGAGTACCACTAAAACATTCAAAACTAGTCACGTATCCTGATAACGTAACCATCCTAAACAACATGCCTTCTCCTACATTTCTTACTCATAAAAGAATCCAGAACAACATCTAAATAACAGCAGGTCTGACTCACCTCGTTTAAGGTCCGTGTTCATGATTCAACAATAAGAAAGAGACGCTGGGCCACAACTGACCAAAAAGAACACAAAAACCATGTAGCTAAAGGCTTTTGGGAAAATATTCTGTTTGCTGATGAAACAAAAGTTGAACTTGTTCGGAAATTGTGCATCCCGTTACGTAAAACTAACACAGGGTTTAATAAAAAGAACATAAAGTACCAACAGTAAAACATGGTGGTGGTAGCATGATAGTCTGGGGCTTGGCAAGCTTCAGGACCTGAACGATTTGCCATAACTGATGGAACCATGAATTCTGAAAATCCTGAAGGAGATCATCTGGCCATCAGTTTGTGATCTCAAGCTCAAGTGCACTTAACTTGATAGAAAACAGCGGAAAGTCATATTCATATGTTTATGTGCTTGACCATTATTCTCAAACATGTTCTAGAATCGATGGTTCAAAATAGCTGAGGAACTGAATTCTTTAGTTCACGAAAAGGTTCTTGAATGTCTGAGGGAAACATGCCTGCAAATACAGACGGTTTTCTGAGCACACTGTGTACATGAAACATCGGGCAGCACTGAAATAACGGGAACGTCATTATGCTGAAACATTACCGTCGCACCGGGGTGCTTATTTCCCCCCAGCCTCCAGATTACCACCCCGTGCACATGTAAAGAGGGGACCACTTTAATTCCCATGACTGTGTTAGGAACATTTTGTGTGTATGTGTGCACGAGAGAGAGAGAGAGAGATGGAGGCATTACACTGCGGCAACATCATTTTGCTGAAAGATCCATTTTCTAAATTGTTGTGTCTCAGTGAGGCAGAAAACACGCACAAAATCACCTCCTACAAAACAAAAACAAGGGAGTAAAGCACAAGCAAATAGTGAATTAGGGAAATGAAGAGACAAATGTATACTATACTTTCTTTCTGTTTAACCATCAGTGTGTAGAGCTGCTCAGAGAATGTACACACTAGTGAGAGAAGGAAGGTCTGTAGTTCTGGGGAAAATCTGGCTCCTAGTGTTACTAGGAAACCTACTGTAGGAGACTAGAAGACGAGGAACATCATTATAGAAGTGAGAGAAGTCAAATTAGGGAGACTTGAACTTGGAAAACCAGTGCGCTAATGGCACCGGAAAAATAACAGGAAATCGAGGACTGTTAGAACAGAGAAAGGAGTGACAAGGGTAGTTAGGTGGATTGTAGGACTAGTACACTTGGGATATTATTTGGGATAGTAGGGACACCTTGAGAAATGGTACAATAGTGGGGACAGAAAAACAGGGGACTAGAAAAATCAAGAGACTGGCTGGAATAGGAAAAAGATAGAGGACTAGGGAAACCAGGGCACCAATAAACATAAAGCAGATTAGTGAGATTGTAGAACTGGGATGATTGGCTGTTAGTTAGAAAATGTGTAGGACAACGGTAGAACTATATTAATAATAAAACTAATTGGACTATGGTTCTGGTTAATGAGGCGGTGGTGAGAAGTCCACTTTCTCCCCGGAGTGTGTGAGCTGCTTTAGTACATCAGCACAGCTGCCTGATACACCATTAGTAAGGAATAAAAACAGAGGATGTGTGGGCGTGTGTCTTAGTGCTTTGGTATACTGGACACACACACATTTCACATTGATCATTCTAATATAAAGACATCTTAATTATACTAACTTTACAAAAGTGGTTCTGCTGACGTTTATGCAAATGTTGTGCCTTAGCACGTCATTAGCATGCACTCGTTAGCTCCACACTATGTTGCTGGTGCATTTAAGTATCGATTTTGTTCGCTTCAAATGAATCCCTCGACCCCTCTATTTACATAAACATATCTTAAACCTTTTTGTAGGTTTGGGTCACGCCTGCAGTGGGCTGATGATGACAGTGTTTATGTAGACTATATACCGTAGTGAATAGGGTGTGTGGTTTGGGACACGTCCACAGTGGGCTGATGATGACAGTGAATGTTGTCATGGTTCCTTGCACCGCTAGGTCCTGGATTTGTTCCCCACATCGGGTGCGTGGATGTGTGTGAATGAATGTTGAATGGAGGTCCTACCACAGTCATACAAATGGGAATAAATCCACTGGTCACCATTGGGTTCCAAGGCCCCTTGTTGGACTACAGAGGTTCCTAGATGCATGCATGGATATAGTGAATAGTGTGTGTGGTTTTGGGACATACCCACAGTATACTGATGATAATGGTGTTTATGTGGACTATATAGTGAATAGTGTGTGTGGTTTGGGACACGCCCACAGTGGAGTGATTTTTTCTGGACAAAATTTTTCTGGAATTTCTCGATTCAATTCAATTTTATTTACAGTATATGGTGCAGTGAATAATGGTTATTGTTTCAAAGCAGATTTAAAATTTAAGATTTAAGATTGTAAAAATTAAAAGACTATATAGTGAATATGGTGTGTGGTTTGGGACGTGCCCACTAGTGATGCTGTTTATGTCCCCTGTATAGTGAGTAGGACCTGTAATTGGAACATGTCCATCTACAGCCGCCCTTTGGTCTCTTTATAAAGGGCGATTTTGTTTGTTTATCATATATTTAGTGCAATAAATCCAGTAATGTACTCCAAAATAATATAGAACTCCCATGTGGACTTAAGGAACTTCAGCACCAGTAGACAAGACAAATAAGCACAATTACAGAGATTATTCGCGGCCTCCTCCAGCATCTCCTCTCTATACCACATTCCCATAAGGAGCACGGTGCTATTAGATCTAGTAAAATCATAAGCAGTAAGCATAGCAACGCTAGCATGCCAGGTGGATTTAATTTCCACCTGCTTAACATATGATCCCGTGTGGTTTAGCGGGAAGCATGTAGCCAGGTTTATTTGCTAATTGAACATATATTATGCAGCAGGTAACCATTCAGGTGGGGGTCGAGCGCTGAAACGCTGCCAGATATCACGGTGCTGAAAATGAGATTAAGTCCAAGTTAGCATGAATCACGGAGGCAGCTCAGTCATGGGAAAACGGCAGAAAACTCCCTTTTCGATCAGCATCACCATGTTCACATGGGTTAAATTTAAAGACATTCCCAGCTTTAGGTATTTTCTCCTAACATCACGATCAATCTCTAATGGTTTCCGTTACATAATGGAAATTCTCTTATTGATTTCTGTTGGGGTTTGTTTTTCTAATGGTGTCCATCACATGCATGAAAATGTCCTTATTGTTTTTTTTTGTCATTATTAAATGCCACCTCACTTACTGTATAACCTATTGTCATGAGTAGGTGGTTACTCCCATTACAGACCATCAGAAAACACCCTGAAACATATTAAAGCTCAAGAGCAACCATTACAATTCTCACTCACCATCTATACCGCTTAATCCTGTATTCAGGGTCGCGGGGGTCCTGGAGCCGACCCCAGGAGACTTAGGGCACGAGGCGGGGTACACCCTGGACAGGGCCCCAATCTATTGCAAGACATACACACACTCACACACTACAAGCAATTTGAGAACACCAATTATAGTCTTTGGACTATGGGAGGAAACCAGAGTACCCGGAGGACCATTAAAAGTCTCTTGTTTGGAAAATATTCTTTCCATAAGTCTTCCATAATTTTTTTTACTCTTTCCCTGATGTTTTTGTTTTTCCACAATCTGTTAAAGTAATGTATCAACAGAGCTAATAGAAATGTTTGTTTTATAAAACGTCTAGCAGCATTAGCACGCCACGCTATAATTCCCCAACTGCTTATAAATCTGTTTTTATCAGGCCGTATTCTCCCACACCGGCGTTTTTACAGCTCGCTGCATGCGTGTTGATAGTGGACTGCATTACAGCCATTTAGATTGTGATCAAAGCTGGTCTGAAGTGATGGATGTGCATGAGGCAATGTGTGTGTGTGGGTTAATGAAACTATTTTTACTCCGTACTTAGTGCAGGTGTGCACATTTTTGATCCTCTTATCTTCCCACCATGAGCTCTGCTAACGGCCTCGTTTAAGGTGAAGTGATGAACCCACTTGACCTCAGGCTAGCATGTGCTGTATATTATTAGATGATGTTGTTAGCATGCTAATTCTAAAGACCCCCTTCTGGTAATTCTTTATCCAGGTTAGTTAGGTCTTGTGATTTAAATGTAAAATAATGCGACACATAGAGATGCTAAAGCTACTTTGTTAGCGCTCAAAAACCTGCTTCAAATATATATTTTTTAAATCCTAGAAAAATATGGAGCACTTTAAATATCATCGCATAACAACATGAAATGTTTTGAACATACAGTATAGGGCCTCAAAAATATAAGGTGGGTATAGTAGGGTCGCCACCCGTCCTTTAAAATACGGAACCGTCCCGTATTGGAGAATGAAATTGCGCGTCCCGTTTTGAATCAATACGGGACGGGTTTTGTCCCGTTTTTTTTTTTTTAATTATTTTATTTATTTTTTATCTTTTT
>JAOTQY010000014.1:15224143-15235856 GCA_026413445.1 Dolichallabes microphthalmus
GGTTTCCTCCCACAGTCCAAAGATATGTAGGTTAGGCTAATTGGCGTTCCCAAATTGCCCGTAGTGTGTGAATGGGTGTGTGAGTCTGTGTATGTGTATGCGTGTGTGTGCGTGTGCCCTGAGATGGATTGGCACCCTGTCCAGGGTGTACCCTGCCTTGTGCCCTAAGCTTCCTGGGATAGGATCCAAGCCCCCCGCCACCCTGAACAGGATAAAGCGGTATAGAAGATGACTGACCATGTAGAATTGAATAACAATAAAATACAGTAAAAAAAAAAAAAAAAGAAAGAAAGAAGAAGAAGCTTCAGAAGTGGGAAACTGCTGAAAATGGAGAATGAGGATGCTGGCAAACTATGGAACACTTGAAAACATGAAGTACTGATAAACTAGGAAACACTGGGTAGCTAAGATTAAGGCAAATTGAGCATTGGGAAACTAGGGAACACTTGGAAGCACAAAGCACTGGGTAATTAAGAGACTCTGGCCAATAGGGACCATTGGCAAATTAGGCAACATTGGGAAACTAGGAACCTAGGGAATTAGGAAACATTGGCCAAGAGGGAACACTTGCAAACTAGGAAACACTTGGAAACAGGGAGGACTGGCCAACTACGGAAAACTAGGAAACTATGAGACATTGGCCAGTAGGAACACTGGCACAGGCTATAAATAGTTGGTTGTAAATTTAGGAAACCTAGGGAATTTAGGGAACTAGGGAACACTTGCAAAATATGGAACATTGTCCAACAGGAAGCACTAGGGAACACTTGGAAACTAGGGAACATTTAGAAGCACTGGCCAACTAAGGAACAGTGGCAAACTAGAGAACACTGGAAAACTAAGGAACCCTAGCAAACTATGGAACATTGACCAAGAGGAAACACTAGGAAACTTGCAAACTTGGAAACACTTGGCCACAGGTTACACTGGCCACCTGGGAGCACAGGCAAATTAGGCAACATTGGGAAACTAGGAAACTAGGGAATTAGGGAACACTTTCAAATTAGGGAACATTGGGAAACTAGGAAACTAGGGAATTAGAGAACACTTTCAAATTAGGGAACATTGGCCAAGAGGAAACACTTGCAAAGTAGGAAACACTTGGAAACAGGAAGGACTGGCCAACTACGGAAAACTAGGAAAATATGAGACACTGGCCAATAGGAACACTGGCACAGGCTATAAATAGTTGGTTGTAAAATTAGGAAACCTAGAGAATTTAGGGAACTAGGGAACACTTGCAAAATATGGAACATTGACCAACAGGAAGCACTAGGGAACACTTGGAAACTAGGGAATACTTACAAATAAGAAACACTGGCCAACTAAGCAACAGTGGCAAACTAGAGAACATTGGGAAACTAAAGAACCCTAGCAAACTAGGGAACATGGACCAAGAGGAAACACTAGGAAACTGGGAAACTTGCAAACTTGGAAACACTTGGCAACAGGATACACTGGCCAACTGGGAGCACAAGCAAATTAGGGAACAGTGGCAAACTATGGAACTCTACCAAAGGAGGCACATGAAAATTAGGGAACACTGGTAAAATAAGGAAGACTGATACACTATAGAACACTGGCAAACTAGAGAACACTAGGAAAGCAAC
The DNA here is from genome assembly GCA_026413445.1 of Dolichallabes microphthalmus. Taxonomy (NCBI): domain Eukaryota; kingdom Metazoa; phylum Chordata; class Actinopteri; order Siluriformes; family Clariidae; genus Dolichallabes; species Dolichallabes microphthalmus. The sequence goes on from JAOTQY010000014.1 coordinate 15,225,754, forward strand.
CTAAGAACACTAGAAATAGCGGCCAGTCGGGAAAACGGTATGGTGTCTGTATGAGTGTGAGGTCTAAAACTGCTTTAGTTCGTCAGTCTCTCTCTCTCTCTCTCTCTCTCTCTCTTTCTCTCTCTCTCCCCCCACTCTTTGAGTTTTTTTTCTGTTAAAAATTATTATTATCCAGTAAATATGGGCGTGGTTTACAAAGCTCCGTCCTGCTCTTGTCCTCCAAAGTGTTTGAGGTGATTTTTTATGGCCACAAACAGAAATGAAATCTCTTTTGTTTACACCTCTATTGAGGCACTCTGTGGGACAACAGACCAATTTCCAGCTGTCCAAATCATCCTGTAATCACGGCCCAGCAGGTTCGAGCCATGATTGCGTCTCTTATTTTGTGAAAGACTGGTACTTTTCGAGATAAGAGTGCTCGTTAGCCAAAACGGCTAAAACCCCTGCTTTACTCGGCCTCTCGTACTGCAATGATGGAAATTTTCATTACGAGGCGAGAAGCGAAGGGGAGATAAGCAGCACGAAATTGAAAAATCAGCTCGATGGCTTTGAGGAGTGTTATTAGGAGAGGCCCAATCTGCATGCTAATAGAGAAACTAGCGTCCTGTTTGGGGTCGGGAGCTCGGGCTGAGAAAGCAGTTCTCGATTGATATTAGTGAAGAAGGATGGAGTCGTGTCTGAGGAAAGTGATTGGACAAAATATGGCATTAGTGTCTGAGTTAAAAGGAGACTTGTGTTGTGCTCTCAGACATGCTTTGCCACCTTAATGAGCCTGATCCATCACTCGATTTACATCCATTTTCCTCCCTTTTCAAATAATTGGTGCTCTGCACTAATGGTGATTTATCGTGTTTATCCCTGGCCAATCAGCAGGCAGAGCGGAGCTTCTAATCACGGCTGATCCAACAGCTCACCTCCTCAGCAGCCTCTCGAGTGATTAAGGCTTTTTAGTCATTATTACTGAAGAGAGCTTTCTGGTTCGAAATGAAAATTAAAAAAAAAAAAAAAAGTAAGCATGCTGAACGTGTGCTTGGGGAAGGAGATAACAACACAACGCTAATCGATGTGTTAGACAATTCTTTGCTTGGAATTATCAGGAGGAAACAGTTTCTCCAGCAGGCTTTGTGCAAAGTAGCAGAAGAGCTTGGCAGAAAATAAAGGCCTTGGGTTTGGATCCAAATCTGAGTCGAGGGAGCACAAGGATTAAAACGTCACCCTGCTGCCTGAATTCCGGCACCGGAAAAACTGAAATTCCAACAAAATCAGCGGGGAGTGTAATGTACAGACCACGGAAGGGAGACGTCAGGGGTTCTTTCTGTAAAGGATTTCTGCATAAGGATTTAAATGATTGAAGGGGTATAAATGTTTTTGAGATGAATCAGTAATTTTGGCAATTTTACTCATTAGTTTCATTTCATTCTCCTACTGTCTCAGAGCGGAATAATAGCTGCAGAGAACAATAGCATTTCTTTAGCTGTCCAATATATACACACCTTACTGCATTTCTGCAAAGAAAAGTCAAGTCCAAGGAGTTTGTTGTTGTTGTTGTTGTTGTTGTTGAGATGGAAGACACACCCACTTAGAGTCACTCTCGTTGTCATATACAGAATCAGTGACACACCCACATTTCAACATATAGACTCAATGATACTCCTACATTTCCACATATAGAATCAGTGACACACCTTTATTTCTACTGTATATATGGATTTGATTACACATCCATATTTCCATATATGGACTTAATGATAATCCCAATATTCTTATACAGTATATGGAATCAATGACACATCCACATTTCCATATTTGGCTTTAATTACACTCCCACGTTTACATATAGGGAAACACTGATGCCTAGATTTTAATATATGGACTCTATTATACTTCTGTATTTTCATATATGGTGCTGTAGTGGTGACACACCACCAGTTCCATACAGTATATGGACTTAATAATAATCCCAAATATATGGAATTGGTGGCACAGCCTCGTTTCTATATATAGACTTGGACTCAGTGACATACTGTCATTCTAATTGTGTAATCTTAAAGCCCCACCCACTCAGAACTACTCTCATTTCTTTATATGGACTTGAAAGTAAGCCCTCTTTCCCATATATGGTATTCAAGCCACACCCACTCAGTGTCACTTTAATTTTGCATATGCACCCACATTTCCTTATATGGGATCAAAGACACGTGCATGTCCCTGTCGTTTGTCTTTGCTATTTACCCACGTCATGCTAGCCTCAGAGCTCTTACACCTTAAGAGGTGTACAGGTAGGTATATATATATTTTTTTTAACTTTAGGATAAAACCCCAGAATTTTTTGGCTCATCGATTGTGTTTAAGTGGAACATTTGTGTAAAAATTTATTTTTCCCTCCTGAAGCATCTCTTTAATGAGCAGAATGAAGTAAAGAGTGTGCAGGTCTCAGCACCTGCTTAACGAGCCCATGCAGGGCTGCTGGAGCTCCAGGCTCCTGGAAGAACAATGATGTCTGATTGAAAGCCACTCAGCTCTCTGACAGACGGAGGAAATCGTCCCTGCCGGGTCAATTGGGAACGTTTCATGCGTGATTTTCTCATAATGGAAAGTCCCGCCTCTTTTCTTTTTTTCTCACCACTTCCTGTTCGTCCTGCTTGACCTCTGTCTTCGTTTTCATTTCTTTTCAAAAGGAAACAAAACTCAATCAGGCGTTCTGAGTCGAGGTGCAGGGGGTACTTTGAAATTTTTTCCTTTCTGTAGGCAGATTCTGTGTTTGTAATAATTACAGCTTTCACCTCCTATAATTCTCCCACAATACAGCAGCTAATGGGAATAAGTCTGGTGTTTTTCTTATTCAGCTCTAATCAAAGCTCTTTCTTTTCCTGAACTTCAGATAACTGCAATTTTTCTTTTCCTCTGATCTTGCTAGTTGCTCTTGTAAATGGGGTTAAATTGTCAATATAGCCATAAGTGTTAGCTCTGCTAGCTCCAACACAATAATATAAAATTCTTTTTCTTGGTGTGTGATGACTTTCACGTATGTCGATGAAGATTCTCAGTCATCCAGGTGAAGTTGGTTGTTAGAGACGGCTAATAATCCTCCAGGGCTGTTTCTAACCTGACCTGAATAGCCTCGATGGTTAGAAAATAGAGAAGACGAGAGTAGAGGGAGAGTCGTTAGGATGTGACTGTCACACCTCCTAAACTCCATTGTAATCTCGACAGGAGTCGTTAGGTTTGCAGCCTCTACACGAGAGGACGGCTCAGCGCAGGAAGAGGGACTCTTCAGGACCGGAATCAGCACTGTACCTGCATTTAAAAAAATAAATACTAAAGGAAACACATTTTGGACAGAGAGGATAGATGGTTTTAGAGAGAAGTTAAAGAAGCCAGTGGAAAACTTGTTTTCCTCAACTGAGGTGAAGGCTTCAGACATGACCTCTCCCATGCTGTAGCTGTAATCCATGCCACACTTCACACATCCACCAGAGAGGCCAAACCTACAGTAACGACTAGAGATGTTCCGATACCATTTTTCCCCTCCCGATACCGATTCCGATACTTGGGCTCAGGTTTATCGGCCGATACCGAGTTCTGATCCGATACCTGGGTGTGTATCTGTATCTGTAGATGGGAAAGGAAAAATGGGAAAGGAAAGGGTTAACGGCTCTCTGCGGCCTTTTCCACTTCGGCGGCAGGGATGCGAAGGCGGGCTCGATGCGGAAGTGAAGGTGCCGCGGGAGCTCGCACAGCTCGTTCACGCGCTGTCCTCTCGCGGAGATCAAAGTGGCGGCATTCCCTCTTTTTCTCTGGGGCGCATCACATCGCCCTGCTCGCGTGCCACTGTCTCGCATAAAATTCACCGCGTCACAAAGTCCAGCATCCCAACAGTCAGACCCCAAGCTACACTCCCCGCTGTGTTTTATAGCGCCGGGAGAAGCCCGTGATCATTAGCGGCGATAGCTCACCAGCCGTGCCTGATTCCGCGGCCCTGCTCCTTCACATACCTAAAGGGGGGGAGGCCGCCTAACTAGTGAGCTTTGGAGTGAGCGAGGAGCGATATCAATTTGGGCGCACGCTGTGACACTCTGTAAGTAAGCAAAGCTAGCAAAGCATAACTAGGTTATGTTTAGGAAAATGGTATCGGATCGGTACGTGGACTCAAATACTCGCCGATTCCGATTTTTTTGTGGTATCGGCAGCATTTCCGATACCAGTATCGGAATCGGAACAACCCTAGTAACAACCCCTTTCAACATCATAAGTGGTGTGACCATCACATCTTGATGACTCTCTCCATGCCCTTGCCTTCTCTGTTGTCCCCTTAACAAGTCTATTCAGATGAGAATCAGCCAGAAGACTGAAGAACTGAGTAGGGAAATTATTCAAACTAACAAAAAGAAATCCGGTTGCCAGGACTCACCTTCCAGAATTATTCAATTACACTTCAAAACAACTTTTAACATACTAAGTGTAACATATAAAGAAAGGTCATCCGTGTAACGGAACTTTGTATTCCATATTACATTATATTGATCACCACGCTGTTTAGGAAGGCTAGCCAAGTGATCAAGAGTGAAGTGAGCACAAGGTCACAGTGGTACCATGACTTTTGACCACTGATCCTCAACAATCTAATCAGGTCATCTTTCTGACCAAGTGTCCAGTTGTGCCAATTTTAAATAAATTCCCTCGAGGCGTTCATGAGATAACACACTCAAGAAAGGGATGTCAGGAAAGGATAACCTGAAAACATAATGCCTCAGGATACTGCTGTCGCCGGCATGGAGACAGTTATTATGAAATTATTTCAAGGAATCATAGTAAGAGATCATCTCAGCCGCTCCACCCACTTTCCTGAGTTCACATAAGTAATCCTCCATCTCGTCGCAATTTTCTGATTGACGTGGCATCCTCGCCTTCTGTTTTCAGTCTATTCATATGAAATAAAACACATCAGTGTGCATTCAGCTTCGGGATTATTAGACAAGTGTATACAGTAGCTAACATCTGGTAAATGTCGAGTTCTTTCAGCTCCTCCTGTTAAGGGGTTACCACGAAAGAGCAGCAAATACAGTATCTGCACTTTTACTTCACTACACTTCTGCATACCTTTGTGTTACCTAACCACATTGGTGTGTAGGTTTTGAATCTGCAATGTTGCCACCTGCTGGCCGTTATGCATAGTTGTGTGACTTGCCTTTCGTTCAAGACATGCCTAATAACACTAGAGGTGTATGAACGCAGATGCAACGCTGGCTGCAGATAGCGACGGAAACAGCACTTTCACAATCAGGAATCAGAGAGGGACAGATTTTGTCCTATGGGAAAGACTACTGTGAACTAATACAAACACTATCCATTTAATACTTGTGAGTTATTCTGTACTTTACTCAATGAACAAGTACATGGAAGACCTTTACTTGAGCAATACTTTTATTTTTACTCAACTACAGGATTTGTGTACTTTGCCCACCTCATATGCAGGAAAACTTACAGATACCAGTTGAAGTCTTTATCATTTAATTTATCCTCATATCGGCAGTCAAACAGTGCTAGAGGATCACAGGATTCTTTTTAACCAGAGGGATATTTCGACTGCTGTCAATCGAAGAAGTCGTGGATGTAAATTATGAGTCTTTCAATTCCAATGATCACACTTACAACAATCATTTTTAAAACGGGGTCATTCTTTGTCCACATGGAAACATCAAAGCATGGTGTAGAGCATGCGAAACGAGCAGGTGGTGATATACCTCAAGCACTAAAGCCATGTTGGCCAATCAGAAGCCTGGAATCTTGGAAGTTACTGGTAAACTGTACATCAAACAATAATACATGATGGAAAAGGACCAAGCTGAGAATGTCCAGTGTTTTCACCCCATTCCCCCATATCGATCCATCATCACCTCTCTCTCTCTCATTATGGTTGCTCCATTTGTGCATGCCTAATTAATTACCAGGCTAATTTAAATTTAAATCTCAGATAGAAAATCAGGGCCAGAGATGTGTTGGTGCTTTAAAAAGAGCAGCATTAAAGAGTCTCAGAGCCGCCAGAGTTATTCTGCAGTGTCGCAGATTTAAAGCAGATGGCCATGTGTGTGTGTGTGTGTGTGGCCTAGTCAAGTGAAATGTTAACAGCTTAGTCTGTGTGTGTGTGTGTGTGTGTGTGTGTGTGTGTGTGTGTCTAAGAGAGTTATTTGTCACATACCTGTTTGAGAGTGGTGTGTGTGCTCTGTATATAATTAGAACAATTATGCAATAGTGTGTGTTGGAAAATCTGAAGCAGTTACAGGTATATAAAACAGTAACACAGTGCTTATTCCTCACTTTAACTCACCTCTCTCTCTCTCTCTCTCCGTCTCCCTATCTCAGTCAGATCGATAAGAATTACATTTCTGCTGCCATTTTTGGTCACTGTAACCAGAGAACAGACACATCAGACTATTCTTTCATTCTGTATTTATTTTTTGCAGAGTGACAGTGACATTGCTCTGTTTCTGATCACATAGAGAGAGAGAGAGAGAGAGAGAGAGAGAGAGAGAGAGAGACTGTTGAGTTCAATACTCTGTTCTGCTGTTTCAGGACCATGGACAGCGCAGGTCTCGCTATAGACACCAATGAAACTAGGGAGCCATTACTTTTACATGTTCACTGATAGAGGAGAAGGGAAGAGAGAGAGAGAGAGACAGGAGGTGTGTGAGGGTGAAAGATGGAGGTGTTCCATATTGCATACGCAGATGATGTGTGTTTGTGTGTGTGTGTCTCTCTCTCTCTCTCTAATGGTAGTTCTCTTTGTGTGATGTTATCTGGCGGTTCTCATGCTGAAAGCATCTCTGCTCTTTGTTGAGCGCTGCGAGGACCCAAGCGCCTTGAGTGCACTAAAAGCTTCAGCTTGAATTAAAAATGTCGGTTTATTATTTTCCTTTTTATATTAGATTAATACGGAGAAGCTCTGATGTGAGGAAAATAGGAAGAAAGCGGACGATGAAGATTCCCTTGTTCGTCTGGTGCTGAAGATTTCTCTCTTTACACGAGTTGGACAATTCCCAGCCTTTTAACAACCTCCAACTGAGAACGCAGAATGGGTGCACTTCTCTCGCTTTTATAAGCCACACAATGACGACTAGTGAGGAGGAATACAGCCGCTAAAAAGGAGACGGAGCCCGCAGGAGCGAAGGTGTTTTGTGATTTGTGACACGACCGCATGCTCCCCGAGGACAGCCAAAACACAAATCAATATTCCAAACCTCCTGCCGTGTTCCCTATGTGGCAAGAGAGGTCTGACATGTTATTAGATTGAGCGCAGTACAAAAGCGTTACTTTCAGGAACACTGGGATCTGAGCTATTTGGAAAAATACAAGTGTATGAAAGGGAAACTGAAAGACAAGAAAGTGAAGGTCAAGAAAGAGATCTGGAAAATTCTTAAACTATGAAATATAAGGCAGAAAATCAGGCACAGTATGGACATGCTGGAATGTAGGAATGCTCTCAAAAAGGAAAGAAAACAAATACGGAATACAAAACTAAGAAAATATGGAATGAAAAAACAAAATCGAATGGGAGGAAGAACAAATTAGGCAAAAACTTGGAATGGCATAAAATAAAAGGGAACACGATGATGTAAAACACAAAAGACAGGAAAACAAAGAATCTAGGGAGACAGGAAGCTCAAGAATGCCGAGCCAGACTGGAATGCTGAAAATGGGAGGACAGAAACTAAAGAATGAAAGAGAAATGATTGAGAAGGGAACTGTGTATAAAGTTATGAACAGAAGAATTGGGTCATTGAGAAGGTTGTGGGAAACCTGGAATTCTGGATGGAGAGTGTAGGTGTTTGATTGTTTTTGGGATTTCAGGAATCACTAAAACTATGGAATATCAAAACAAGGGCAAGCAAGTAACGTAGGAAATACTGGAAATGCCTGAAACTAGTAAATATTAGAAACTGAAGCACATGGGTCTCTAAGAAAGACTGGAAAATCAGAACCCTGGAGAGAACACCGGAATGCTGCGATACAGAAAACTATGACACAATGCAGCACAATCCACAGGAACAGGCGAATTAATGTCACTAATTTAGCTGGGAGTTGAAGACTTCCCTTTAATTATAGCTAAATGGTTCTTACTGTCCGTCACACTACTGTTTCTGTCCCGTCTCCTCTCCTAACGTCTGGTTGAAATGCTGAGTCCCGGAAAAGTTTCCATGAGGAAATTGTAGACTTCAAAAATTTGGATTAGGTTTGAATATTAAATACTAACATTACAGTTCTGAGGCTGACTAGACGACCTGAATTGGACCCTCGTGTCCTGTTACAGAAGGTAGGATCCAGCCCACACAGCCGCTAACATTATTATGGAATAATTATGGATCAGCTATCGGGGAAAGCCATCACTCAGAGAGCCAGCGATCACCTCCGAAAACAGGATGAGCATCATCACATGGATCGGATTAATCAAACAGGACAGGACGGGATAAAGATGAACAAATCGGAAAGAACAAATGTGTGAGTTAAATTAAATTCAAGCAACTAATCAATAATCTTAATCCATTAGTGAGAGAGAGAGCGAGAGAGAGAGAGAGAGAGAGAGAGAGAGGGATAATGTAATGGAAACAAGGTAATGCTGGAGATTAAACTAAGACGGATAATGGTTTACTTGGAAAATACTAAAAATGGAAATGCTGGAAAACCTAGAAATTGGATATAATGATACCAGGAAACAGGACATATGGGAAATATTAGACAATATGGAAGAAGAAGATTAGGAATACTGAAATAGTGGAAATATTATATACTGGGTAGCCAACAAATACCAATTTTGATTTTAGAGAACAGTGGACTGGATGAAATCTCTGCAAAAGAGAATATCTGGAAATGGGGAAGAATAGGAATGAGGACTAGTTACTGTGGATCAGTAGAAATATAGAACATAGAGAAAGGAAGAAAACTGAACAGTTTCATTTGTGAAATGATTTAAAAAGTGCACATAAGAAACGAAGTGGACACTGGAATAGTATAAACACTAACAAAAATAAAGGAATGAGGAAACGAGGAAAAACCGGTTATGGTTCATAAAGAATTCAGGCAACCATTAAAAAATAAGGAAATTACTAACAAGGGAAACCTGGAACTCGAAAAAACAGACAAATACTGAACTCAAATACTGAAATTCTGGGAAAACTAGAATGTAAAGTAAATACAAGGAAGTACTGAAAATTTGGAAAACCATAAATGAACCATAAATAAACCACTTAAAATGAGCAATATTAAAATCTAGGGAAAAAAGAAAATAAATTAGGGAAGACTCAGTGACTACTGATAATTATTCTTCCTATGATGCTGGTCACATGACTGATGACTAAAGTCAGATTTTTGGATTTCTTTCGTTACAGCAGGGTTTGACACATGGAGGTGTGATGTTCTCCTCAGAAGGGTGTTCTTGGCATTTTATGGGGTTTCAAGGACACACAGAGGTGTGTGAGTGTAAAATGAACACAGTGTGTGTCCTCATCAGCATGGCTGCTGTAATCCCCCCGCCCCCACAAACACACACACACACATAACCTCATTTACACCTAAACCCATTGTCAAACACACAGAGTACCCAACTGTTCCTCTGCAGGATTCCTCAAACCCCCGCATTACTGGAAAATTGGCGAAAAACAAAAGCTAGAAATGACTGGAAAAATTTTTTTTTATCAGAGTACAGTGGAGACTGGAGACCAGAGAGAATGGGAGGACACTGAGGACTGAACACCAGTGAGAATAATAGAACACTGAGGGCTGGAGACCAGAAAGACCTAGAGAACACTGGAGACTGGAGAACAGTAAGGACTAGGGAAGACTGAAGACTGGAGAACAATAAGGACTAGAGAACAGTAAGGACTAGAGAACACTGGAGACTGGAGAACAGTAAGGACTAGAGAACACTGGAGACTGGAGAACAGTAAGGACTAGAGAAGACTGGAGACTGGAGAACAGTAAGGACTAGAGAAGACTGGAGACTGGAGAACAGTAAGGACAAGAGAACACTGGAGACTGGAGAACAGTAAGGACTAGAGAACACTGGAGACTGGAGAACAGTAAGGACTAGGGAAGACTGGAGACTGGAG
>JAOTQY010000014.1:15285445-15297306 GCA_026413445.1 Dolichallabes microphthalmus
CATCATTGCATTCAGTTTTTATTCACAATTTGTTTAGTGTCCCAACTTTTTTGGAATCCGGTTTGTGTATATATATATATATATATATGGGTTGGACAATGAAACTGAAACGCCTGGTTTTAGATCACAGTAATTCATTAGTATGCTGTCGGTCCTCCTTTTGCGGCAAATGCAGCATCAATTCGTCTTGGTTATGACAGATACAAGTCCAGCATGGTGGCCAGAGTGATTTTGAGCCATTGTTCTTTCAGAATAGTGTCCAGGTCACTATGTGATGCTGGTGGAGGAAAACGTTTCCTGACTCGCTCCTCCATAACACTCCAAAGAGGCTCAATAATACTGTATTTAGATCTGATGACTGTGCAGGCCATGGGAGATGTTCAACTTCACTTTCATGTTCATTATCACTCTGTCACCAGTCTTGTTGTGTGTATTGGTGCATTATGATCCGGATACACGGCACCGCCTTCACAATAGAATGTTTGACCCATTGGGTTCACATCGTCCTCCAGAATGGTTCGGTAGTCCTTGGCAGTGACGCGCCCATCTAGCACAAGTATTGGACCTACGGAATGGCGTGATTTTGAAGCCCAAATTATCACTGATCCACCCCCATGCTTCACTCTGGGCATACAACAGTCTGGGTGGTACACTTCTTTTCTTTTTTTTTTTGCTGCAGGAAAGCTGCTGGAAATCATGAGCTAATTGTTTGTTTGTTTGTTTGTTTGTTTGTTTTTCTCGACGTTCCTCCACAGCAAGAGAAGCTGGGTGATATCTGTTTCTCTCTGCGCTACGTTCCCACCGCCGGCAAACTGACCGTCGTCGTCCTGGAGGCCAAAAATCTGAAGAAGATGGACGTTGGTGGTCTTTCAGGTGAGCGCTCAGATTTCCAACCTGCTAATGGAAAACCAAAGAGCATTTAGAGCAAGTCCTAGTAGAGTATCAATCAGAGTTTTGTTATTTTAAAAAATCCTAGCTTGTAATTCATGTTACACACCATAACTCTCATTCATTATTCATGAAACATTTTTGGCATTATTATTATTTCCCAAGATTCACTTCATCCAACATTCTACTGTTGCACCACTTTTCCCCTGCAAATGATCGCGTTAATTCCATGACGTCACACACATTGTGTCTCGTCTGCAACTTTAGGACATTACCTTCATCTTGTACACATTCATGTTTTTTCCCCCCAGCATATGTGTATTACTGGCAGAATCACATGTGGAAAAACTATATATGTAATCTTTCTGTAAGGAAAAGCTGCTAGTAATGTGCCGCTAGTAAGGTCTGATAAGCTAATCTGCTAGCGCTGTGCAGAAATATATGGCAGCTTGGGGATTTAAAGGATTTGGACTCAGAGCTCACTGATTTGGATGAACTTCCTTTTTCATGTGCTGATAAGCTAGCACTGATGTGTTGCTAGCCTGTCATATCAGAGCGCTAGCCGAAGTGCTTTCAACCATTCACACTAATTCAAATCTCTCAGAAGTGAAAATGTCAAAATGGAAAAATCCTTTCTGTTCGTTTTTTTTTTTTTTTTTTAAATATATACCCCAGATGACTGAACACAGAATTTAACAAGCACGGTCCGTCTTCAAAGCCGAGGACTCACTCTGCAAACCCTTTTTCCCCTCCATTTTGTGTGTTTATTTATTTATTTACTTATTTGGATTTCAAAGCCCGAGTGAAAATGGCATGGCTAATGGTGGCTGTACGGTGTGCGCGACGTGTAATTGTGGACGTAGGAGCAGTTTTCTTCTCCCAAAGGGAACGGCTTCAAAGCACACAGTTAGAACAATGGTCCTGCCGTGATCATGCCGGTAATTAGCGACTATCTTCATCATAGCTTGGCGCTGAGAGATAATAACTCATCATCTGCCTGTAATTTATTTCATGTCTTCACTCAGACTGTGTTTACGGTGACTAATCGCTCACCGAGTCGACTGGAACACAAGACCCACTTGATTTCAATTACAATGCACGTAATTAATAATACATGGGTGCTATTTTTATTTCAAAATTCCTTTATAATAGACGATACATTTTGTCATACAATGTTCGTCACATTTATATATTGGTGGATAGATAGATAGATAGATAGATAGATGGATAGATGGATGGATAGATAGATGGAGAGATAGATAGATGGAGAGATAGATAGATAGATAGACAGATGGAGAGATAGATAGATAGATAGATAGATAGATAGATAGAGAGATAGATAGATGGAGAGATAGATAGATAGATAGACAGATGGAGAGATGGATAGATAGATAGATAGATAGATAGATAGATAGATAGATGGAGAGATAGATGGAGAGATAGATGGAGAGATAGATAGATAGATGGATAGATAGATAGATGGAGAGATAGATGGAGAGATAGATGGAGAGATGGAGAGATGGATGGATGGATGGATGGATGGATGGATGGATGGATGGATAGATATTAATTATTAGTAATTTCATATAGAATATACTGAACAGACTCAATGAAAAAGTATAAAAACCTAACAGCATTCTAATGCACTCATTTCCAAAATTCTATTTAACTGCAATTTTATTTATATTGAGATTTTATAAAGTGAATGGTCATTGCTACAAATCAGTTTTACTGAATAAAGACTTATGAGGGAAAATAATGGAGGGAATATGTATAGATTTAAATAATAAATATCACATCGTGCCTGATGAGCAAGCCAAGGGAGGCTGTGGCCCTGAGACGGCGGTTGAAAGACCTTGAGGGGATCCAGACCCGACAGGGAACCCGTCCTCATTTTGGTGACATCAGTTAAATGGTCAAATAGTTTCCATAGCAACAGCTCATTCACAGGTAAGTTTAGGACAGATGCTCCAGATAAACATTTCTTTATCACAGTGAAGTTTATAGTACAATGAGTAGATATTTATGTAACATTAGTGGAAGGAATCTCCAGCATCAGCAATGTGTAAGAGCCAGATGTAAGGCTGTAACTTTTCAGGACAGAGGAGTGTACATGTTTCTCCAACACTGTTCGTAGCTGCTCTGACGTAAGTAAGAACAGGGTGTAGCTTGTTCTGCAAAGCAATAAATCATAACTTGAATTGGATTAAAACCACGATGGCTCGTCCTTAAATAAATAAAAATTATAATAAAAAAATAAGTAAGTAAATAAATGAAGTAGTGTAATCAGTGACAAATTGCTTCGGCGTAAGACGGAGTGTTATCATGACCTTAAACATGTCTGAGGCAGCGCTGGGATTGTGGACCGTCACAGATTTCATAAACAGTCCCAAAATCTCTAGCTGCACGTTGCTAAGCAACTGCTCGCAAACTTTATCTAACTGTCTGTCTCTCTCATTCTCTCTCTCTGTCTGTCTGTCTGACTCTCATCACACTATTCGTTTTTTTCCCCCAAAAGGAGGTGGCATATGTCTGCATCTGATCATGAGAGAGAGAGAGAGAGAGAGATAGACAGATAGATAGATAGATAGATAGATAGACAGATAGATAGATAGATCGATAGATAGATAGATAGATAGATAGATAGATAGATCGACTGTCTCAGAGAAAGACAGACTCCATTTCTGAATTTGATTAGATTCTAACATTATCACCGTATTGCATTGTTCCCACATTATACCTTTTTCTCCTCTGGTGATAAACAAGATAAAGAATAAAGAATATATCACACCAGTACTATAAAGGTACTATAAGATATTATTATTTGTATTATTATTATTTATCTGCTCGCTTGCAGGTACAGAAATAAAGGAATAGCAGTGGGGAGATATAGCAAAAGAGCAGAATGCCATTTAGACAGAAAGAGCTGAGCATTAAGTTTCAGCGCCACACAGACGGTGGATAAAGATCTCTGATAAAGATCAGCCGAATCCAAATCTTTCCATCTGAACATCACCCTTCATAACAACTGCCCCGAGCATGTTCGAGCATGTTCTCAATTTTCTTCTTTTTTTAAAGTCTCATCTTGTCTGTTATACATTTTTTTTTTACATGTGAATCATTAAATCAAAAGCACATTTGTGGAAGAGTAAGGAGAGGAGGTGGCCAAGTGGGACACACACTGAGCGATGGAGAGTAATGGAAAGGTGGAGTGAGGTTGTGAAAGATAAAAATGAGGAGGGTGTAAGTCTGCAGAAGATCCATGGTGATATATAGCCTGGCCATTTTGCACACTGCCACACACACACACACACCTGACCAATGCAAAAGAGAACACTTGGAAACCTGCAAACTCAAAAGGCTCCATTCTTCTCCATGTGAAAGAAGAGTTTTTTAGCATTATAAAAGATTTTCTAGGGCTAAAGGACCACATGGTCCTGGATGGGGCAGATGGACTCGACTGGGTTCAGATGAGATATTATCTGGGGTCAAAAAAGGGTGAAGGCAGTTATGTTACTGTAGGATGGGTCCTGTGGAATTGAATAGGATCCACTAGAATCATAGAGGGAGCCCAAGAGATTAGGAGGGGTCTAATGGGTTCAAGATTTAGAAGTGGTGAACCAGTCATTTGAGTCAGATATAGGATTGGTCCTTTGAGGATCTTTAGGTCTAGAGGGGGGTAGATATATATTAAAAGGAGCTAGACTGGGGTATGGGCAGTCAAGTATGTTTAAATTGGTTTAAGTGTGATCTACAAGGATCAGGTTGGGACCAGAAGAAGAGAAGTGAGATTAAAAGGGGTCAAGGTGGGTATTTAATCAGATTTAAGACAGTCATTGTGGTCTAGAAGAGCTCAGATAGGTCCACAATGACTACTCCTTGGAGAGGTCAGTTGTGCTCTACCAGGGTTTGGAGAGGGACAGGTGCGGTGTAAAGAGGGGCAAGGAGAGTGGAGTGTGTCCAGGCAGGTTTTAGTGAGACAGGTTGGGGAGGGTCCAATAGGGGTAAAACATTGTGCAGTGAAAGTGCAACTGTGACGAACAGATGGGCTTAGGGGCTTTTGAGAGGAAAAGGAGTTCACCATCTTTCACCTTCTTTTTCTCTGCCAAGCTATATATATATATACATATATCTGCCATATATAATGCTGTTAAAGAAAATAAAACAAGCAACCTTGACTTAGTGTGTAAAAAGTAAAACGCGACAGCACCTCTAGGTGCAAAAGAAAGGTGTGATTAAAAGTTGCTAAAACATTCAGCGCTATGTCTGTGGTAATGAGATGAAGAAATCTAGACAAGATGTGATAAAGGCATGGACCAGAATTCCTTCATTGGGAAATCAGAGACAAAAGCAAAAATAGGCAGTATTATACAGATAAAAGGAAAAATGCTGCATTAGGTATTAAAAAGATAAAAATGTATAAATGGTCAGGGGTCATTCTGAGATGAGAACTAAAATTCTGCATGTACATGACATCATCTAATCGACACAGAGATCATCAAATATAAATCTGTCTTACGACAAGGGTCCTAACAAAATGGTCAGGTTTTAAATGATGTCATGAAGGCAGTCATCATGACAGCAGGGAAAGAGAACTAAGGTGGAGTGCTGAGTGTCATCAACCTGGAAATGAAACTGTCAATTAGGTGATGAATGACTGTGCTCAGAGGAAGAGTATAAGTGATAAATAGAAGGGGGCCTGAGAGAGAGCCCTGTGGAACACCTCGGGAAGATTTGCATTTACCAGGAGGTAAAAAAAAAACCAGGAGGCTTAAAAAAAAGGTTTAATTTGAACTCAATCACAAGTATTCACGTATTGGTATTGGTAAGTGTGTTTTCACACCTATTTTTCCTGCGCTCTTTCAATAATGTAATCTTTTCATTAATATGTAAAATATGCAGGAAAATTTCAGGAATATTTCTGAAATGTTTGTGCAGTGAGGTAAAGATACACTTTTTGTATTTTTTTAATGCCCAAGGCGAGACAGGGCTGTGTATATAATGTTTTTTTTTTCTGGCTGAAACTTTTATTTTCCCTAACGTTCTGTCAATGCTTTTAATAGGATTTCTGCCTTAGAGCACTTTGGGAAACTAAATGCGGTCCATCGTTGTAGTCTCCCTGTGGATTTGAAAATGTCTTCACAGATACAGGATGGCTGTGAACACATGCAAATCTCCACTTGCTCCAGCCAACCACCGGCAGATTTATTCGATTTTTTTTTCTTCAGGTTGTTAGTTTTTCGGGTCTTTCTGAATGTCACAGCAGTAATTTGAGAAAATTGAAAATTTATTTAATACTATATGATTCTCCTGTGGTTCAATATAGTACGAAATAAAAATTTTATTTGTCACACACACAGTACGATATGCAGTGAAAGACTATCAATGCGAAATAAATTATGTAATAAAATAGGAATAAAATGTGGAAAATAAACTTAATAATAAAATATAAACAGAAAAATAATAGATATAAAAAAAAACTTAGCTGTACAAAATATAGAAGATTTGGATGTAGAAATATAGAGCATATAGAAACTGTTATAGAAGCATCAAGTAGTATCTACAAGAGATTAAGTGATACGTATTTAGGCTTTTATTTAACAGGAAGTCATTTGGGATCTAGTAAAAGACGGGTATGATCTCAGAGGAGTAAATTGGGGTTCATAAGAGTTGGGGATGTGCATTTAATTTTGCCATTTTTGTGCTTTTCTGCAGACCCGTACGTGAAGATCCATCTGATGCAGAATGGTAAACGTCTGAAGAAGAAAAAGACGACGATCAAAAAGAACACCCTGAATCCCTACTACAACGAGTCCTTCAGTTTCGAAGTGCCATTTGAACAAATCCAGGTAACAGCGTTGCACATACAGTAGAGCCCATTTTACACCTTAAATACACAAAAAAGACCATAAATAGAGTTTACCGGGCTGATAGTCATTTTAAAATCTGTGCTCGGTGGCTGCATTGCAAATAAGTGCAAAGTGCTCCAAATTGATTTTTACATTTCACGGTTCAGAGGATTTGCCGCGTGGGCTCTGCTTTCAAATCAGTACTAAGGCTGCTAATCAGAATATCCCACTCTCAACTCATTAAATATAAAGTCGAGTCTCGTTGAAAAGGCCAGATAACTTTACGGTGCTCCTTCTGGATTCGATTATATGGAAAATTGGCTTGGTTTTACAGCACAGGCGTAAAAATGGATTTCCGGGAAGGCTGTAGCACTGTCTTGTGCCTGATTTAACACTCCCGATATGTCTGTCATGTATCCCGAATTGAACCTGGTCCTAATGAGAGATAAACTGCTTTAGAAATTTCCCAAAGATACCAACAGTGCATCTGCTTTTAGATTAATCCAGAAGAAAAATCCAAACAAAAAAAAACATCAGTAATCCCGGTGACTGAAGTCCTGTTGATGATGATTATGCTGTGTATCCGATCTAGATATATTTGTGTTGAGATTATAAATAAATCCACGTTTAAGCAAATTTAAATCCAGTAACTGGTCTGTGTAACATTTTAGCCAGATGTTCTGCTGGACCATGACTTCTGCAAACTGCTAATGATCAGCATGCTGAATGTAGCACTTTCTCGAATAATCTGATTCAACCACAATGCACACAAGCTTAATGGGGTCCTGGGTTATCCTTCTTTTCTAATCGAAAAGTCTTTCTCTAATTCATATTGACTGTCTGTTAGCCGCACTTAACCACGGTCAAGCGCTGGTCGTTTTTCTACAATCTTTAGCTGTAAATTCCATCAATGGAGAAAGCAATTAGCAGTAGTTTCTCTTTCTTCCTCAGAAAACTCGATCCAAGTCAGTGAGGAAATCACTTGAAAACACCAGGCCATAATCTCTGCTACCAATCAGCATTTAGCTCTTTAGATTGTGTCCACGTTACAGTGCTTTGTGCTAAAGTGAGAAAGTTTAGCACATGTATAAATATTCGTATGATGACATTTGAACGAAGTTTTGAATAAATATTTTGCTCATTTGCATGTTTCTCAATAAGAAGTAAAGTTCTAGCCTTGTGATTTTGCATAGTATTAAAATGTCACTGCGTCTATAAATCCATCCATCTACTGTAGGAACCTTTGGTCCATGGAGGCCAGTGGTGACCACTGTAAATAGTCATTGGTAAATAGTCTGCCTTTTCAATGGCTTCATAGCAATTCATTCATTGTGTATATTATCTCCTGAAGGAAAGGATAAATGCGAAGGACAAACAAGATCCATTACTTTCTTGTTGTTTCTTGTTGTTTCTTGTTGTTCTACATGACGTGGTCTCTGCAGAAAGGCTAGACGAGCTCCAACGGACCGTAAAACATTTCTACATTTTAACATCTTGCAGAAATAGAATTGTTTGCAAAGATAGTTTGGTCCAAATTCCATACAGTATGATGGAGCTAAAGTCAGGCTAAATGTCCTGCTTTTATTTTCCCATCTTGTTAAATATATTATCGGTAAAATTAATGATTGTATTCTTGTTATTTTTTTCTGTTTCTCTCTACAGAAAGTTCAAATCGTTATAACCGTTCTGGACTATGACAAGATCGGCAAAAACGATGCTATCGGTAAAGTTTTCGTAGGGCTGAACAGCACAGGCACTGAGCTCCGCCACTGGTCGGATATGTTGGCCAACCCGCGGAGACCCATCGCCCAGTGGCACGTGCTCAAGCCGGAGGAAGAAGTGGACGCCCAGCTGTCCATGAAGAAATAAAGCTCTGCCCCCTTTAGCCATTAACCCCTCCCCTTTTAGTGGTCCTAACCCAGTGCGTGTACATACCTCAGTGATGTATGGATCCTTTAAAACCCTCCTCCTAAATCTTCTCCTTCTTCTTGTCTGGCAATGAAACACCTTCTTTTATAATAGTCGTCGGTATTTTGAACCGCCCAATTGCCCCAACACACACACACACACACACACACACACACACCCCTCAAGAATAGTGTTGTGTAACATTCCTTCCTATCTTCTCCTGCTTTTTTGACCATCATCTATCATGACCTTTAACCCCTTAAACCCTTCTTTTAAGCAATATGATCTGTGTAGATAGCGCATGAATGGAAAAAAAAACCTGTGTACTCCAGGTGTATATATCCGTATGCAGACAAAAAAATGATGATTTCTAGTTTGTGTTTGTATGTTGTTACCTGTTTCCTAATCTGTGTATATCTTGATGTTTTTACTAAGATATTCTATTTTAAATGATGTAAATGCAGATATAGCAGAGCCAATATTATATATAATATACAGCAGGATTGACCATATCTATCGTATTGCATTCCAGTTACATATATACATATATATTTCTAGAATATATATGGATATATATCGATCTATATGTATATTTGAAAGAATTTGAACCTGCAAGGTGCGAGTTAAGGGGTATTTACAATCTCGAAAAAGAAAAACTACTTTCCAAACTCTTTGGCTTGAAGAATTATTAGTACCACGAACCGAGAACATGGAGAAACCCCGTATAAAATGGAGTAATGTAATATGTATGTAGAACATCTTCAGTACATTACATTTTTGTATGGAAATATAGGCCATTAACTGATATGGTTCAGTCGGTAAAATATGCAGGAAGTTCTACAAGCACATGAGTTCTTAAACTTTTTTTGGTTGTCTTTGCATTATTGATTTATTTATTATTATTATTATTATTATTTAATCAGCTCCTCAATATCCTCCGATCTGAACCTTCTATTTTGTCCCGAAGCCCCAGCATGAGCGACTCAGTCCCCGCAGTCGTTTAATCCTCGACGCTTTACCTTACTGTTCATTTCTTAACCTTTATCATATTAACAGGTAGAATTCGTTACATTTCTTAAATGCCTCTAGCTTTGAAATGAATATTTTTGGTAATTGCATGTTTTTTTTTTTTTTTATTTCTACTTTATTCTACACCGTCAGGCCTTTAGTCATAAAAGAGAAAAGAGATTTTAAAAAATGATGCGTTTTTTATCGAACTGATGCTGATTTCTTCAGATAAGTCAGTATGTGATAATAATATACTGACTCTAAGAGACAAGCTTTTAAACACTGCCGTTATTTTCAGGGAGGTGGGAAACGTACGTGACTTTCTCCTCATGCACACGCTCCACTTAGTGGCTGTAGCTTTTGGTTCTTTGGGAACAAGTAACCATTTCTTTGGCCTTGAAGGTGCAACATTGAATTCTTTTTTACTTTTCTTTGCCAGTGACAATAGCCTTAGCCGTGCTTTTACTGCCAGTCTGCTTTACAAAATGGCTACTGTTTTGCACTGTAATTTAAAACAACGATGATAAAAAAAAAAAAAAAAAAAAAAAAAAGATTCAACAATGATTGGTTTTTTTTGTTTGTTTGTTTTTTGGGGTGAGTTTGGAGAAAATTCCTAGTTGAGAGTCACTTTATTCAGTATTCAGTCCAAACGTTTTAACTGAGCGTTTAAATAAATAAAAAATGTTCAGTTTTAAACAACTTAAAAGAAACAAAACCCCAAGAAGTTACCGTAAAAGTTAATGGTCTGCAGAGGTGATTATTTTATTATTTTTTTTCTTCAGCCAATATTGTCCTTTATTACAAGTCTAGCATGGAAACACACTTTCACACAAATTCTTGAAAAAAGGTTAAATTAACAAAACAAAGCGATCAGAGTAATTGTTATTAACTCGGATATCAGGTGGTCATGACAGGACGTGTAAATTCTGTACATATTCAAGGTTGCCATCAGCTAATCTGTTAAAGCTTCCTCCGTTTGTTCCTCCCTAAATAATGCAACTAAAATTTTTAATGGGTTTAAAAAGGTTAATTAGGAACAACATTTCAGGCCGTTCAGTTTTAGTTTTTCCTCGTTTCGATTTCTAAAAACAAATAACCATAAAAGTTAATGGTCTCGAGATACAAGTCCATATCGTCGTTTACTACGGGTTTAGCGACACAACACGGTCTCACCATCCCAAATCAGTAAGAATTCATAACAACCCAGGTCCATATATGAACAGGGTGAATTCTTTCATCAGTGAATAAATCGTTTAACATTAGTCCAAATTAATTTTATTTGTAACAATTTCTGCTCATTTTTGTGACATTCAGGATAAAGCAGCATGTTTGGTGATTTATGGTTTCATTATTACTCAGAAATTCAAAGTAATTCTTGATAACCTTGAATTGAAAGGAAGTTATTCATGATAAAATTTTATACATTCCCAATTTTGTTTGAATTCTTACTAATTTCTTTTCCGTGAGACTGTGTGCGACAATGGGACAAAACGACAAGCTTCAGCCCATTAAAACCATTAAGAACCTCTGGTCACGGAGGAACCTCTTACTAATCCTAGACGCTAGCTTCAGGAGGAGTTTTTAAATGTTTTCAATGTTATCGTGTAGGTGATTTAATGAGAAAAAATAAAAAACGAACGCTCTTTGTCATTCCATAGACGTCTCTGAGGACTGCTTCGTGTATCACTGTGACTGCCGTGTGTGTGTGTGTGTGTGCCGTAGAGATGTAGAGTTTTATCAATTACTATCTGTAGTGTAGTGTGTCGTGCAGCCATTTTTATCCTCGCTACATAATGAGAGATGCGCGTGGCGCGCGCGTGGCGTCGCCGGTCTCCGAGCGATTCGCCGCTCGGTACGATTGAGTTTTTTGAGCACTGTGCAATACTTCTACGTTCATCCCCAGAGTGTTGTGGGTGATGATGCCCGAGAACGATTTAGAAAAGAGAAAAGAATATGACATTATCATGATGTCAGTAGGACGCAGCACATGTAGTAGGTGTGTGTATATAGTCTAATCTAAACTCAACATCAAATGTGTTAAGGCTTCCTCCCTTTTTGTTTAACTTAGATTTTTTTTTCCTAACACACAGATCCAGCCATCTAAATATCACAGAATTACGCTTCTATCTAGGTCATATATTGCAAATGTTTCATCAGTAATTTATCAGTAAATGACCCATTATACTGTTAAAATAAATATTGACATTA
>JAOTQY010000014.1:15300963-15312067 GCA_026413445.1 Dolichallabes microphthalmus
CATACATTTTTTATTTTATACTATTCATTTTTTTGTTTCATAAATTTTTTTTGTTCAGAAATCAAATATTACTTTTTATTTTATAAGAATTTCATATTTCTAGCTACATTTATTATATGTATGGAGTTTGCATGTTCTCCCTGTGCTTGGTGGGTTTCCTCCGCGTTCTCCGGTTTCCTCCAGTGTCCACATTCTAGACATTTATGTTTAGTGTCCCAAATTACCCATTGGTGACAGCAGTGTGTTTGTTTGTTTGTGTGTATATGTGTGTGCTCTGCAATGGATTGGCGCCTGAGCATGGTGTACCCTACCTCACGCCCAAAGTCCCCTGGGATAGGCTCCATGTGTACAGGATAAAGGAGTACATGGAGATGAATGCATAAAAATAATTATTACTCACTCACTCACTCATCTTCTATACCGCTTTATCCTGTATTCAGAGTCGCGGGGATCTGTAGCCTATCCCAGAAGTCTTCGGGCACGTGGCAGGGTACGCCCTGGACCAGGTGCCAATCCATCATAGGGAACAAACACACACTCACACTCACACACTACAGGCAATTTGGGAACGCCAATTAGCCTAACCTGCATATCTTTGACTCCATGCACACAGAGACGGCGGGAATCGAGCCTGGCCAGGAACCAAACCCGGACCCTGAGGTTCAAGGAGACAGTGCTAACCACTACACCACCGTGCCGCCAAAATTATTACTGTTTTTATTATTATTTTTATTTACATAATTTCTATATTTACCGATTATTATATATCGATGTTCCGTGCTAATTTTTAAACAGTTTTAAAAACGGTCTCTCCGTTAATGTGTGTATTCACCCAGCAGGGGAGACGATTACCTACAATTCCGCAGCGCAAGAGAGAGAAAAACCGTTGGATCAGTTGTGATCACGTGACGCTCTGCGTCAAAACAAGAAGCGCATGTGTGATACATGATACACGTAAACCAAGACAACGCTCGTTTTTCAAGTCAAAATTTATAAAAAATCTTTGCTCGTCTTGCGGAACACTCGTAAACCGTATTACTCGCAATCCGAGGTTCCACTGTATATACATTAAGCTGACACTGATAAATACACACTGAAACACATTGGTGACAGCAGTGTTGAATAAAAAAATTGAACACCAGGTATTGAGATGATGATGATGATGATGATGAATGAACACCTACCGTGTGGAATAAGGACGAGTGTGTGTTTAGACAAATGTAAAACCCACAGGTGTTCATTCAGCACTTCAGTCTTTATTCAGGGAAATTAAGATGGTATTATTATGGTGAAGATTTGTACTTTAATCTGTTGCTGCTGCAACAGGAAAGTTTATAGTGAGAAAAGACAACAAAGAGCATGGAAAGGGTGCGCAATCATTAAAACACAAGGCCGGAAGATGGAGAGAGAGAGAGAAGCAAAATAGAAAAAGAAAAAGACCTTCACTCTTAACAGAAAGTCAAGTTCTGCCTCTAATAAGGTCAGAAGAAAGGATGAATAAAATAAAGATTAAATAAGAAAAGAAGTGCTATTAGGACCAGGATAAAAAGGACAGAGGAAAAAAAGAGGGAAAAATAAATGACCTCTAGGACCTGAAGTACCTCTCTGTCTCTAGTTCTATAAAAATGCTAATTCAGATGTGTGCATGTCCCTGAGTATGGGGCAGAAGGATGAGGCAATTACTGAAGCATCAGACTGACAGCAGGGAATTTAATGACCTCTACGGCAGTGCGTTATTAATATACATATACATTTTACCTTCCCACAATGCATCACTGCCTTGCAATCTGTCCCACAATGCAACAGTGCCTTTAATTTCTTCTCCGAATGCACTACTGTCTTGTAGTCCATCCCAGAATACAACAGTGCATTTCATTCAATCCACTGTTGAATGCAACAGGGCATTTCATACTTTCCCAGAATGCAACACTGCATTGCAATCCATCCCAGAATGCGACAACAACTTTCACTCTTTCCCAGAATAGCAATTTCCCTCTGGGATTAATAAAGTTTTTTGAATCTTGAATTTGAATCTTGAATGCAACACATCTCTTCTTCCCATAATGCCGTTTTTTCATCCCTTCCCATCTTTCCTGCCCATAACACAATCTCTTATTCCACTGGTATTTACTGTTCTTATCATAAATACCACTAACAAAAAATAAAACATTTCAAAACTTTAACAAATTAACACATACACACATTGAGATAATCAGATTCTTTATTAAATGACTTCATCTTCTGTACATGCATAATGCCAAGGCGTGAAAGTACAGACGGAGCGCAAGAACAGTTTCCCGCACACTGCTAGCGCCGCTACATGAACAGGAAGGGCAACCGTGAGAGAAAAGCACAAAAGGAAAGACATAACAGCTGTTTATTATATTTGTATAACCAGGATTCAATTGATTTTAGCCCATAAAACTGAGATTATTAGGAATAGCTACAGCTACAACCACCATCCTACAAACAAATGTAACGCACAAAGTAACATGTAAACATTTGAAAAACAAAATCGACAAAAACATCTATATGACGGATTTTTCCCATGCGCCGGGAAAATAGCCAGTTATACATGATTTCACAAAGTGTTACGATTTCCAACAGCTTTATTACAAACAACTAGAATTGATCTTCTACAATAATGAACAATCAATAGAACGTGCAACTCCAGGCATGTTAGCAACAAACACAATCCTGTTTCCTTGGAAATTTGGTCCCAAACGCTAGTTGTAGATAGAAATTTGGTCATTTGGACGAAGAAGAAAAAACCCTGACATTGAAGTCGCTAAACTGATAATAAGCAGCTAGCTAGCACCAACAATATTTTCAAAATGTACACGCTAGTGTTCAATAGAAACGTCATCCAAAAAATGACCATCAAGACATGGGTAACACTCGGTTAGCATACAAGATTAGTGCTAAATAAAATTCGAAAATTACTCCAAAATATTAGCATAATATCTGACAAAACTTGGTTTCCATCACAGCCGATCCACAGCCGATTTAGCTAATGACTCTAAAAGGCTAGAAATTACTGTCGTAGCATTCAGTATACTATTCGCTAGCAAGCTAAGTGGCTAGTCAGCAGCTAGCATACGTGATGGGAGTCCACATTCAAAGAATCCAGAACACAAGTGTTTGCTAATAAAGTTGTTTAAAAAAAAAAAAAAAAAAAACGACCAGCAAAATATATCTACTTAGCAGCTAGAAACTGAGATTAGTGCTAAACATAAATTATCAATAAATATTAATATATAGAAATTACTAGAAATATGAATGTACCTAATTCAGGAACTAGCAATCAGCCAACAACTCCATAATGCTAGTGTTTTGTGGAAAATGTTAAATGTTAAAGTATTTGGAATCACTATTTAACTGGCTAGTGAGCAAAAAAAAATTAACATTTCATAGCTAGCATAAAAAAAAACAGCACAACCACAAGAAGTAACACACTGATTTACTCCAACCTGGAAGTGCTATAGAATGTCTTATGAACGTGGCTAATAAGCAAAGAAGCGTATAACTTTGTCATTGAATGAGCAGCTAACTAGAATTTTTTGAGGTAAGGATACACCGAAACCCAAAGCTAAACTTTTAAAATCCTAGTGTTTTATTACAATTAAATAGAATGTTACATTCAGTAAAATATCAGCTAGCTAGCTAACTGGCTATTTAGCAGGTGACATATGCAGGATAGTATAGTAGCAACCTACAGCAAACAAACACAAAATGCTAGTGTTTGACAGAAAAACCATCGAAAAAAGTCAACATAATGACAAATTTAACTTGTATGCTAGCCGATAATTAGCCGGTTTTCTAGATTTCACTGAACATTAGTTCTAATCACAACATGGATTAAGCTAAACACTCCACAATCACTGGCAAGTTGTGCTAGTAGTGTCTATTCATTAAGCTTAAATTTAATAGTGTTTAAGAAAACAAAATCCACAATTTTTACTAGCATAGCCGTTTTTGTTAGCTAGGTTATAAACTACTTAGCAGCTAGCAAGAGTCAGTACCCAAAAATACTAGAGTTCGACAACGACTACATATTTTATTAGCCAGATTAATAAAACTATTAATTATCAACTAGCATCAGAAGGATGACAGAACATGAATCAACATTCAGCTAAAATGCTTGAAATGCTAATAATTAATATTATAGTGCTAAATGTATTGTAGCATAGATTATTTACTAGCTATGTTATAGTCTGATTATCAGCTAGCACAAGAATCCATTTAATCTGTGAACTTGTGACGACTTGTAGCCGATTTGTTTGCTAGTTAGCAGTTATCGTATGATTTAGCTTTCATCAGATAACGACAAAATGTTAGTGTTTGATAGGAAACGGCTAGAAAAATTTCATCTGTGTTTTGTGCTCTTGTAGCCTTTTCATTACTGTAGATGAAGGCTAATTAGCAGCTAGCATGAATGATTCAGCATTCTAAAGTACTAGTGTTTTATATTCTTTTGGCAAGAATGTTAACTACCATAAGCTAGCGTTTGGGACAAACTGGAAATGCTGACAGGCACATGACGCCATACCAGCGTACATTCATCCTCCGTATTTTTTTTTCTCCATATGTACATACACATTTACATTAAATAGGACTGTTCTAGATCTTTCCATAAACCTTTTCTGTTTCTTCTCTCACTGTGGTTCCATCCTCACACTTCTACCTGGTCAGCTGACCGACGACCTTCAGCAGAGTTTTATTCTCCTGCTTCAGCTGCTCGTTCTCATCCTCAATATCATCCAGATCCTAAGAAAAAACAAAAAAAGTAGAGCAAAAACATGTTAGCGAGAATAAAACGACTGTGTTGGTGAAGATAAAACGAGGAAACGGTGGTGTTAGTGAGGATGAAATGAAGCGCGAGTGTGGTAGAGCAGCATTAGCCTGCCGTAGAGCCACGCTAATGCGTTTCAGGATGTAGTTAAGTGTTTTTCCAGTCTGTCGGCATGTTTTATACAGTGTCTTTAACCCTGAATTTGCAGCGCTATTAGATAACGTGAACTAAGCATAAACACCTAGCTACTCGTTAGCTTCGTGAAAACAAATCTTTTAATCGCAGGTCTTTTGGTTAGCAGCACATCATGAGGCTGTTTTCGGAGAACATAGCTAGCTGGTTGATCATAAAACGTAAAGTATTAAATATATCTAGTTGTTATTAGAAATTACAAACATAAAAATACGAATAGCTAGCTACTTAATGAGGTCCAGTAGCTTGTTAGCTTTAAGCTGGGCAGGTGTAGCTAAAGTTAGCTATCTGTGAGAGCGTCAGTGGAGTGGCTGTGGATATACCACAGCGGAACAGCTGTGTTTTTCTCCTCGTGGCCGTAATGACGGAGGATCGATTAGTTCTATAGCGAGGAGGATCCGTCCTTCAGCCGTGATTAGAACAGATTAAACATTAGCGCCTGCATTAGCGGTAAATGAGCTGCGCTGTCTCATCGGCTCGCTCGCGCCAAACTGACAACTTCCATTTTCACTTTCCTCCATCAACACCGAGCGCTACAAAGCGAGTACACCCACACACACACACACACACACACACACACACACACACACACACACACACACACACACACACACACACACACACACACCAGGACCAGCACTTACGACTTTCTGAAAATATCTCCGACCAACAAAGCACTAAAACTGGAGACTCCTTCCTCTGAACTTATACAAACATCTCCTGACCTCAGAACAATCTACCTCCTGTATATAAATGAATATTATTTTAGCTGGTTTATCTGATCCAGGATCTGTTGCTATGGAAACGGAAATGTATTAATATAAACCTGTGCAACTTTCAGAGGTGCTGTTATGGAGAACTAATCAACACCTTCTGACCAATCAGAGCGCAGGAAACTTAAACAACAAACCAAAAGGGGACAAATGAAAAGAAGTGTGTGTGTGTGTGTGTGTGTGTGTGTGTGTGTGTGTGTGTGTGTGTGTGTGTGTAAGTCACCCGGTTTAACAGATCGATTTCATCCTTTAGTTTAACGATCAGATCGTCTTTATCCTGATGAGACTTTAACAGCCGAGTGTTTTCCTGCCTCTCCAGGGCCAGCTCCTGCTCACGCACGCACACACACACACACACACACACACACACACACACACACACACACACACACACACACAAATAATCGATCCATTAATTCACAATGCTTTTATAGACATTTGCTAGATGATACCTGGAACATAAATTCAATACGAATGCATGTGGGTCAGAAAAAAACATTCATATACATAAATAACGATTGATTGATTGATCAGTAACTAATGACTTCCCCACTTCCAGACGGCCCCATAATCAGACCTGTCTGGATCTGTATGTCCCAGTGTGTGTTATATGTGTAATGAGGAGTTTTCTGCTCCATATATAAGGTCATTTCTCTTGCTGTGTTTAATAATCATCTAAGTAAAACTCTCTCTTTCTCCATCCAAAAGATTTCCAAAGTTCCTCTCTGTCTTCCTCCAGTCCTGACCTTTCCCTCGTCTCAACCACATGCAAGCTGCAGTTTCAAATGTCACAGTGTGTTTAAAGAGGGGGGGGGGGGAATCCTTATCATTATTTATGTTCAGTATCACATTAAAGTTATTAATAACATCATAATTAAATACACACACATTGTTATGTATCGTTATAATTACAGTGATGTACAGCTATAATTACCTGCACACTGTTTCAGTAATGGTGGGAGATGGAGATCATTTGTTTCTCCTCCAGGTTTAAAGCATCATATTGATTTTATTTCAGTAAAAAAGAAAAGCTAGAAATATATACTTTATTATATTTATAGAATTCTCTCTCTTTCCTCCACTTTTCAGAAATTGTTCATTACATTATTTACAGAAAGAGGTGTACAGTAAAGATATCCATCTAATCAAAAACATAAGCCCTGTTACAGAAATGCTCCTGATACAAAGTAACCATGGCAACGATGAGTAAGCTCAAACACCGTGTACGCATGGCATGGAGATTTCATTGCGCTAAAGGCCTCATGTAAAATGTTACATGTAGGACAACCAGGAATGCTGAAGTGACTGAAGCAGATAAAACACCTGGCAAGGATCCATACAAACACCATGTAAAGATCAAACACAAGGTGAGGGATTAAGTACCATGCGCATTTTAGATACCTGGTACAGATCAAGCACTTAGGACAGATTAAAAGCCTGGTACAGTTTAACAGCGTGTGCAGATCAAACACCATGGACAGATTAAATACCACAGACAGATTAGACACCTTGGGCAGATTTAACTTCACGAATGGATGAAATACTATGAACACATTAAATGGCACAGACAGATTAAACACCACACACACACACATCAAAATCCAGGTGCATATTAAACACCACAGACAGACCATATGCCATGGACAGATCAACCATCATGAACGGATCAAAAACCACATACTAACCAAACACCATGGACAGGTCAACCGTTATCCATAAATTAAACACAATGAACAGATCAGGTGCTACAGATTAAACACCATGAACAGATTAAATGGAAGAGAGAGAGTGAACATCACACATAGATTAAAAGATAGGTATTGATTAAACACCACAGACAAGCCAAGTGCTAGGGACAGATCAAACATTGTGGATGGATTAAATAGCACAAACTAATTAAAACACCATAAACAGATCAAAAGCTGTTCATACTTTAAATACCAGGGATACATTAAACACCATACTGTAGATAGATCAGATGCCACAAACAGATTGAACACGAGGAACAGATTAAATAGATAGATTAAATACCATGGGCAGGTGACACACCATGGAGAGATCAACGGCCATTCACAGATTAAATACCAGGGATAGATCCAACACCACCGACAAACTGTATGCCACAGACATTAAATGTCATGGATAAATTAAATACCATGGACAGATTAAATGTCATGGTCATGCTTAATTACCAGATACAGATCAAGGACCATTAACAGATTAAATACCAGGTACAGAATAAACACCACAGGCAGACTAAATACTGGTACAGATTAAACACCACGCGCAGATCCAACACCAGGTACAAATCTACAAAATCACAATCCGACTAAAATTAAACACCAGATCAAACATCATGGAATAAATCAAACACCACACACAGATTTAAAAAAGTTTCATCAGTACCTTCTCCAGCTCCTCAATCCTCCTCTCCAGTCCTGTGTTGCTGTGACGAGCTTGAGCCTGACGATGTCTGTTTCCAACCAAGTCATCTTCACTATAACGCACAAAGGTATTGCAGTATTTCCTACAAGATCTTTAATTACATTTTTTCCAATAGTAATCATGGGTGTGTCTTGAGTAAGGGGATTTAATTAGCATATATTAGCATATATTACTCAGCGGCATAGTAGACTTTGTGGAAATACAAGTGTGTGTGGGTGTGTGTGTGTAAATGTAAAGACCCGCCCACATCGTTACTGACTTTTAACCACGCCCCATCAAAGCCCAGTTAGCGGCTAGTCCCGTGCTCATATATGGACTCGTACACGTACCGGCCCATATGACTATGCATAAGCTTTAAGACACACCCACTCAGAGCTGCTATAAAGAACAGTTTTAGAACCTGGCCACATTCCTCTGTGTGACCTTTGAGGCACCGCCCAGTCGCAGCTGCTCTTGATGCTCAAACACAGTGCCACAGCCCCACCCACATTCCTATGCATGAAGAAGAAAGCACGACCTATTAAACACACACCTATGCCCATATTCGGACTGAAGACTAATAACTGATCTAATTTGCATATACGGATCTGAAACGCCGCCTGTATTCACATGTATGAGGAGATTTTGAGTCATCTGTTCACCATTAACCTGTAATAACGTTGTACTGTAACAGGCTGAAGCCTTGAACTCCTTCATGAAGATTAATGATCTTGGAAGCTCCTACATAGCCCCGCCCACAAATCAGTTTTTAGTGAGTGTCTGTTTTAAACAGTGAAAACAAAACAACAAAGAATTTGTTGTAGAATCAGGATCAGCACCCAGGAGGAGTTCAAACAGGTCTCTATCCGTCTCCAAGCGTCCCTCATACACCCTGGACATGAACTCACCGATTGGACATCTGCTCATCTTCTCCCAAAGCGCCCCACACTCAATCTGCAGCACACACACTGTGTCAGGTTCCTCATCTCACACACACACACCGCTTGTGCTTGGTGTGATTTAACCCGCATCGATGTTTGACTTTACACAAATGGGGCGAGGAACTGCATCTGCCTCGCACATTAGTTTACCCACAATCCTCAGTGTGCAGGCTAAGAGGGGACTATCCATCACCGAGCTTCATCTCCCATCACAAGCTAGGGGTCGATTTTATCTAGAGAGAATCGCTTTTTTATTAAAATGAAGGAAATGAAGGTGCTAAGACGTTCTAGCACGGTGTGCTGTGAAAATGCTTCTTCTAGCGTGAAATGTCTTATCTAGTGTGTATTAATAATAATAAGAACTGAAGGAAATGGCATTTAATGGAGGTTCTGGTCATTAGTTTTTTTTTGTGTGTCAATTATATAATAAGCAATTAATAATAAAGTGCAGTTCTAAGACACTTAGTGATGATGTGCATGTTATATAATTCATAACAATAGCGATTTGTTGAGTTTGATATAAAAGATTAGACTAATGTGAGAAACTAGTTTGCGGGTCATCACTGATTACCAGATGCCGACACAAACCGTCTCTCTCCATGGATGGGATTCATGGGACCAGTTTTGCAATTCTAGACCTGGAATTCCGTTAATCTGCATCTCTGATTGGACGAAATCAATTTCTAAGATGTAGAATTGATATCGAACTTTCAGTACAATATGGAAGTAGGAATGCAGCTCAGATCTGGTAATGTGGCACCATGTTTGAGGAGCATGTCTTGAGTAAAAGTAGAGATTCCCTAGGGCAAATACTACTCAAGTAGAAGTAGAAGTCTTCCATTTACCTACATACTTGAGTAAAAGTACAGAGGAAACGGCAGGTAACAGGCAGCAGGTGACTCTGGCGGACCCTTTAAATACTGCATACCAACATGGAAAAGCAGTGAAGTAAAAGTACTGATAGTTGCTCTACTTGGGAGCAGAGTAAAAGTAAAAAGTATCCTCTAATAAAACTACTTAAGTAAAATACAAACACATGAAATATGCACTTAAGTACAGTTACAAAGTATATGTTCTCAGGTACCTCCCACTTTTCTGGAGTACGAGTGTAAACAGCACTAAACAAAACATAGGGCAACTGTCCGATCCGGTCTGATATTCCAAGAGATCACTAATATTTTGAACTTTTATGAAGTCAGATGTGTAGAGTGAAGGTGTCAAATAATTAATCGTTAACGTTCGCAGTAGCCATATTTACGATCTGTCTCAATGTGGGTCATGTGACTCCAGGACCTCTGTAATGACTGTGTTCAAGATTGTATGTTCCGGCAGATTCCATTGTCAATGACATCAAGGAAGACACCAGACTATACCTGCACTGACAGGTGACGACAGGCTGTTGCTTGGCAACCAAAACCACCCACTACTGTGACGTTGCATCAAGCTCAGTTCACACTTTCATGATATTTTTATATGGATTGTTACAATTCAAAAATGGTGGATAGCTGTGACTCTAAAACGATCTGATGTCATGACCTTCAGCATAGCAACAAAGCGCTAAAGCCAGAGCTAAGGTGAAATACACAACGCTGCATAAAGACACGTGATTTGGTAGGAAAATGACGTGGTGGGAGGGTCTCTGGAGACCTGAGACAAGCGGCACTGTGCTACAGGTGGGATTATATAGACATATACGAGGTCTGTCCAGGAAGTATCCGGCCGTGTAATATGAAAAGTAAAGATGTTCACTGAAGAAGAAAATCCTTTGTTGGAATCGCCATCACCTGATGGTCTGAAATCATTTCCTTTTCTAA
Source organism: Dolichallabes microphthalmus (assembly GCA_026413445.1). Lineage (NCBI taxonomy): Eukaryota > Metazoa > Chordata > Actinopteri > Siluriformes > Clariidae > Dolichallabes > Dolichallabes microphthalmus. Next base: position 15,311,900 of record JAOTQY010000014.1, read on the forward strand.
GGTGACTTTAGTTCTGAGAGGTTAGAGCTTGAATTTATTAATTGACTAAGATGGTGCTGAGTTTGACATGAAAGTCTTATCACAACTATCAACACATACAGTGGTGTGAAAAACTATTTGCCCCCCTCCTGATTTCTTATTCTTTTGCATGTTTGTCACACAAAATGT
>JAOTQY010000014.1:15572657-15587330 GCA_026413445.1 Dolichallabes microphthalmus
ACCTTGTAAGTTGACATCACTGAAAATGAGAAAATAAATAAATAAATGAATAAATGAATGAATGCGAGAATTCTCCTGATCTTTATGAAATAATCCAGAAAACTTAAGGTTTTATTTTCTTTACTTTTTTTTTTTTAATTTAAATGGAAGTTTTGTATTAAGCTTCCATATCTTTTAAATGATTCTTTCTTTCATAAGTAGGGGTTATATAACGATCCTTTATAGTAGTTGTGCTCACAGTAACACAAAGACAAAATGTTGCTGTATGTAAAGAATCAGTCTCCGGTCCCTTAGTATAAATAAGCTTTATTCGCAAAAAAATAACCCCTACAGAGATGCACAGAGGAGGAAGCGGATCATTTACAGGTCATTATACAGCTAAAACAGAAAGCCCGCTCGGGGCTGTGCTCAAAATCACCTGGTGAACAAAGAGTTAACATCAGGACCAGGTCCAATCCCAACACGAGGAAAGTCTTTAAAAGGTGAAGTGACACACATGAGAACCCTGTAATTAGTGTTATTCACATTTGCACTTGATCTGAATTAATCGCGTAAAGCCCAGACTAAAACCCTGACCGTGGGATGTACACTATTCACTATAGTGAGCTGCAGTTATTTATCGGTGTTGCCACGGCAACAGCCAACCAAGGAAAGGAAGGGGAAAAAAGACACAATGAAATCATCTACGTTTAAAAAGTAAAATATTAATATTAATGTTCTGATTTTAGCATCACAGTAATTATAAGATAAAGATATCAGAGATTCGACCCGGAGCTCCACCTCAGACTCATCACAGACTGAACGTTCGTCCTCATTCTGAGACAGCTTTAACGAAACAACCGCTCGTAACATCTGACCAATCAGGACACTGACATTTATACCCGCCTGTCAGTCATGCAGTTTTTTTAAAATTAGAAAGCCACGCCCCTCTCCCGTTAGAACCAAAAAAACAAAGCTTTCTGCCTTTTGTCTACCGTGTTGTGGGTGTGGCCTTTGATTTGTTTTGAAGTCCAAGTAGCACATTTTTTTGACCGGTTTTGGATGGGGCTCGGTTTTGCTGTGATTTCTACAAACCTAGTCTAAAAAGGATGAAGACTTCGGCAGGTGGGCGGAGCTTCTAAATTGACAAACAACATGACTGACGGGTAGAGAATCTGGTCGGTTCTCTAAGCAGACACCTTGCGGGGACAACTTGAGAAGTGTACGACTTCAAAATGACTGACTGCTGCTTTAATTTTATTTTACATTGTAGTGATAATATTGTCACATGTGATGTCCCGCTGTGTCGTGATTGGTTGAGATCTGGTGGTCCCCGTCATGTGGATTTGCTCCTCTGGGATGACTTTTTAACGAAGCTCTGTGAATATCATGAGAAGCATCCGATTTTAAAATGACTGACCGCTACTTAAATTTTATTTCAATTATTATTCTAGAGACAGTATTGCCACATGTGATGTTTTTCCCTGCTGTGTTGTCGTGATTGGTTGAAAGTTGGTGGTCCCATCTTGTGGATTTGCCCCTCTGGGACGAATTTTTAAGGGAAAAAATTATTAACCGCTGCTTTAATTTTATTTCAATTATTATTGTATAGATAATATTATCACATGTGATGTCCCGCTGTGTCGTGATTGGTTGTAAGTCGGTGGTCCCCGTCATGTGGATTTACCCCTCTGGAGACAATTTTTTAACAGAGTTTGGTGAATATCATATGAAGCATTTGATTTTTAAAATGACTGACCGCTGCTTTAATTTTTTTTGTTTTTTTACATGTACAGCAATTCCCTTAGAGCTTCTCATCAGAGCTGATGCAAAGTCCTACAGATCGGAGACGTAAATAGAAAAACTAATTTCTTGACTCCATGGAGACGAGCCTCTAAGTGGTCCTCTTGTAATTACTGCATATATTTTTATTACAATTTTAATCATTTCACCTGCTAGGTCTCGCACATAACCAACATCCGGTTTCTCATAAAGAAGAAAATGTGTGTAAAATGCTACAATATTTAATATTTTAAAGTATTTATAAAGTGTTTATAGTAATCAGGACAGTACTGCAGAAGTGTGACCTCGCACCCTGGACAATTCCCCTCCCTCCTCATTGCACTGGATTATATATCTGTAACATTACTGCTCTCCTGAATGTAGATTTAATTAAAACAGCGTGTAGCCAGTTGGAATGTAGTCGAATGCCTAAGCTAACTCTACACCATGACCCTTCATTCATTTTGGCAGTCAGTCGAGTTTTGACCACGAGGAAGACTTTGGCAAATTAGCTAAGAAATTCCTTCATTTATAAAACAAAAAAGTAAAGAAACAGAAAGCAATAAAAGGAAAGTTTGTAAGTCAGTACACGTCCTGTAGGTGACTGTCGATCTCTCTCTCAGAGACAGACTCCTTCCTTTAGTTATCTGGGTTCTCTGACGAGAGGACGCGTGAGACTTGTCCCTCAGAGGAATCCTCCCAGACAGAGCAGCAGCAGGGCGTGGATGGTCAGCAGGTACAGGGACACCAGCAGCGGCGTTCTCTGGCGGGAGCAGAACGCTCCGCGGAACATCCGGCTCAGTCCTGGACCTCCGCTCCGGCTCTGAAACACAACAACACTGGCGTCAGAGCCATAGAGAGCGAGACGGAACTGTTCCCGTCCACATCACTGTGGGGTGCATTCCATACCCGAGTAACAGTGCCCTCTGCTGGCTCGATGAGCAGCGCCGTCTCCGAGTGATCGTCCCGTGGCCCAGAGTGCCACTCCTCCTGCCTATATCTGTGCACAGACACACACACACACACACTTGAAGCTTTCTTATGTGTAAAAAATATGAAAAAAATAAAACATAAATAATAATAATAATAATAAAAGAGTAAAGCCTGAGCATGAGGCAATAACAACTTGCACATACACCTTTTTATTTTTGTCATTTGTTTCCTTACATTTGTTTCTTGTTTCTTCAGTATTTTATTTCCTTTGCTTTCCTTTTTATTCGCTTTCCTTATATATCATCTATGTATTTATGGAGTTTTCCTTTTTATTTCTTTCTCTCCTTTTTTAGTTACTGAACACACCCACATAGAAAAGTTACTGTAATTGACCCAGTAACTGATTTTTGTTTTCTCATGTTTATTTAATTATTTAATTTTTTTTTTTTGCATTTCCTGCTTTTCTTTCTTTCTTTTTTTTTCATGCATAATTTATGTTTAAAATATTCTTTATTTACACAGAATTTACCCTTTCTGTACTTTTTAATAAATGTAATAAAAACTATGTTTATTTTACTTACTTATTTTATTTAAAGTATATTTATTCCGATTTTTTACATTGCGAATTATTTTACGTTTTATTATTTTATGTTGTAATTTTTCCCTTTATCTTACTCAATCTTATCTACGCGTCTGTCTGTCTGTCCGTCTGTCTTTCTTCTTCACGGTTATGTCTAGTAATTCTTTATAGATTCTACATTAGGGATCAAATAAAATAAAGTACAATCAGAATCAGACTGGCAGCAGACAGGAAGTGATGTCATACTGTGATTGAGGTCAAACCTTTTGAGATGATCGTGTGCTGTAGAGAGCTGCTCCTGTACACTGAATCTCATCTCCATCTCCTCATCCAACCTGATAAACACACACACACACACACACACGATCAGAGACAATGTGTTATTATATTGCGTGTTATCATAGTGTGTGGTGATAAAAAGTCTAGTTAGTTACTAGTTAGTACAACACTGGTACCTCTTCTGGAGAAGAACACATTCTGCCTTATAGTCCTCGCTATGCCCGAGGGGGCCTCCGGGGGCGCTGTCTTCTGCAATTCTTGCCTAGGAATATCAGAATACGCAAAATTGATGTTACATGCAGGACGATTTGTGTAAAACCAACAAATATACAAATACAAATACACTTTTCCTGACAATAACAGCATAAATAAATATTTTTAAAACAAAATCTATACAGCACACATGATTAATATGAATATCCTGTTGTATTTTATAATTATTAATACACAGATCCCTAATGTTCAAAACGATACATATATCTATAAGATCCTTGTGAAAGGAGCTGATTTACATAACTATATCTTACATAATACAGACAGAACTGCAGGTGCAGAACAACTACTGCATGAAGCTAAATTAAAGTAAAAAGTCCATTTATAAACTAATCATTGAAGCTGAATAGTCTATTTAAGCAAACTATTTAAGATTTAATCAGGCTAATAAAGAAGCGTTCCCCTCACCTGTCTGTGTGTGTGCGCCTGCAGTAGTTTGGGTTCGGATGATCGCGCCTCCTCCAGCATGGCACCGAGTTGGCGTATCTGCTGGTCACGTTCGGAAAGCGTCGTTAGCGTTTGCTTCCTCAGAGTCTCTGCTTGAGCCTGCAAGTCGCTACGCTCCAGCCTGCAGGGGGCGACAAAGCAAGATGAGCATCATCTAACGCTGCAGGCTTTCGAATTAATTAGAAGGACACTTTGTAATGAGATAGAATAAGTATTCATGAATTATACAACATATTCCGTTATGAATTATTATATATTAACTCAAAAATGATTACGTTCGGACCACCGTAAAGGCCACCTTACAATGGAACCTCGGCATATGAAATAACTTTTCGCATTAAGAACTGAAGTTTCGCAAGAAACTTGCCTCGGGAACGAGCAACCGAACAAAAATTTGATTACAGTGTTGGAAATTGGTAATATTGGTAAAATTATCTGCATTTACATTATTCTGTTTGGCAATACAGAATTTCGCCTCTGAAACGGATTAGATTCGTATGCAGAGGTTCTGCTGTAGGTTTACTTTTCTGCAGCAGGCAGGATATTTGTATGATGACTTAACGGTAATTTGGTTCCTGACGCAAATCTTCTGCGCATACAAATTACTCAGACTAGTAAAACTCACACATCAGCCAGAGTGTGTAGTGCAGCAGTGTATTTTCAGCAATGACGTGCTTTACATTAGCTTATTATTTCTAAACGGCCCATGCATGAAACACCAGTCCTCTTACTTGATCATCTCTAGTTCCTGCCGGTCTCTCTCCAGCTGTGTCTCCCTCTCCTGGAGCAGCACAGTCATCCTTTTCTCCATCTCTCCCATCTTCTTCCTCTCGTCCTCCAGGATCTTGGTGAGTTTTGCGAGCTCTCCGGATCCGAGTCTTTCCAGCTCGTTGCGCTGCATCTCCACCTGTTCCAGCTGAATCACGAAGGGAGATTAGATGGTTGAAGCAGCATTTATAACTCATTAATCAGCAAAAAATTTACGTTGACCAAAACTACAGTATGTTACATTCCGCATACTGTCACATATTTTTGTAGGGGCCGAAAAAAACAAACAAAGTAAAAGTAGTAATATTGAGCAAAATGGAATAATTTAAATTGATTTAAATTGGTTTGCCTACTTGAGATTCTTGAGGCCGATATTTCTAATTTATGCTAAACGTAAAGAAAGCATTTCATAACAACAAGAAACAATCTGGAAACCTAGTGTTCAATTGCAAGTGTTCAGTTTGGTCCATCTGTTTTCTTGAAACGTTTAAATAACACTGGTCTTGGGAACAAAAGGAAAAAACTACCTACATTAAAACGGCCACATGCAAGATGCTTTCAAGTTTGGTCAAAATAAGGGTATGGCAAAATTCCCTTCCCAATGGGACAGGATTTATTTCAAAATTGTGAATTTTTAGAGCACCATTTCTAACTAGTGAGGTAAATTTGTGGTGCTTACATTTGAAAAAATTTGAGCGTCTGGGACCTTTATAACGAGTCTGTGGGATCCGGTACTAAGGTGCTCCAAACTGGTTGCTAAGGCATGGCTTGATAGCTTCACAACGATCCCGAGAGACTATCTGATTTCAAGAGTAAAACGAGCCCGTCCTCATGTCTCTATGACAATGGGATCCACAGTTAGGTTCAGTTTCAAAGTTCCTATGGAAGTTACCATAGCAAGGAATGCAACTGTGAGCATTTCAGTGGCGAGTACCCTCACCATTATGTGTCAACTGGGCAAATTTGGGCACCTCTAACGCCCCAGGGGTACATCTTGCGGGGCATGTCCTGACGCAGCTTGCAAATCTCCACAAACTTTTTGCTCTGCGCTAAAATCCGTCAAAGTTGGTCTAAAATTTAAGTCTATGGGATTTCTGGGTGGTAAATTGACTCATCCCACCCCTTGGAAAAGTCATAACACCCCATTCCCGAATAAGCCGCATGATTTGACACCTCTTTCATAGGTCTATGACAAACGGTATGGGACTAGTGACGTGCCAAAGTTTGTACAGAAGAAGAATTTTAAAAAAGGAAAAATAATAACAAGCCTGCAAGATAATACGAAGTGATGCTTCGCAGGCACCACTATTTAAATAATGGTAGTATCAAAGTTAGGTACCATTCTTTCCCGATCATTCTGGAGTGCGGAAAGGGCGTTCTTCAAACTCCACACTTCACCAGCTGAACCGCTAGGTGGCGCTGATGAGTGTCCAGACTGGTGACGTTCTTCCATGCGAAGCCGCAGTTCCTTCAGTTCACTGATGGCCTCGTTATGTGTATCCTGCAATGAACCCATGGCTTGACCAAAGGCCTGATTCTGAGCTCTGAGTTGAGCTGCTCCCTCCTTCTCTGCCAGCAACCTCTGCTCCATCTCCAGCAAGTCTTTGGCCAGTTCAGCCACCCTCTCCTCAGCCGTCTCGGTCTCGGTCCGAAGTATCCCGCCCTCCCAGCGAAGCTCTTTCAACTCTTTACTGTGTGCTGCATACGCCTCCCTTTCAGATGCTAGTGTTTCCCTCAGAGTGTTGATCTCCTTCCTGCCTACCTGAAGCTGCTCTTTTAGCTTCTCTACCTCTGCACCAGGAGCCTCATGGTGTGTCGCTTCAATCTGTCCAGACTGGCGCAAAATCTCATGCTCCACTGCAGGGCCTCGTTTAACCAAAGCTTCTTTTTCCAGAACCTCCATCTTGGCCTGTAACTCTTCTCTATCTTTTTCTAAGGCACTGATACGTTCAAGCTCTACTGAAAGCAGCTTCTTATGCTGGGAATCCTTCATAGAGAGAACCTGATTTAACTCGTCTCGGTAACCATGGAGTTGAGCGTCCAGTTTGGCGTTCTCAGCATTGAGGTCATCACGTTGGGCCAGAAGGGCACGAAGCTCCTCCTTCAAGCTGTTGTTCTCAGTAGCGGCTTCTTGAATGAGACCGTCCTTCTCCATCATTAACTGAAAAGATAAGAATGTGTTAGACTACATACAAGCTCTGAACTGATGACGCAACTACAATAAGACCTTACCTGGAGGTGTCGCTCCTCTAATTGCTTGTATTGGCTTAGTACCCTGTCCCGATCATCCTGCAGGGATCCCATAGCCTTTGTGAAGTTGTCCAGTCGAGCTTTGCTTTGGGTGGCATCCTCCTCGGTTTTACGAAGCCTCTCCTCAAGATCTCTCATAATTGCTCTTCTTTCCTCCAGCTGTTTCTCTGCCTTTTCTGCCCTGCTGTCTGCTTCCTTCCTGGCCTCCTCCACAGCCTAGGGGCAAAACATAATAAGGCAAAATCATAAAGCAGTATAAAAGAACAATGTTCTCAGGTATCCTAAAACAGTACTAAAAGTGAATACCTGAGTGACTGCGTGTTCCTTCTCTCCAAGGAGCTCCACTTCCCTCTTCTGCTTCTCAGCTAACTCTGCTTGAAGAGTGTCTGTAAGGGTTTTAGAGGAACGCAGATCGGTCTCTAGTTGCTCCAGATTTAAGCACAACCTTCTTTCTTCTGTTTCCCGCTCCTTAATTTCAGCCCTGGCTTGATTGGTGTCGCTCTGAAGCTTGTCAACTGCTTCTTCTAGAGCCTTAGCTCGATGACGTAGACCTTCTGCTTCCGCTTCCAGGGAGGTACGCTGAGATTGTGTCTGGGCAAGAGAGCGTTCTGTCTCAGTCAGTTTCCGCTGCAAGTCTTCTCTTCCTTTTTCTAAAGCAGTTAGAGATTCCTTGTGCTTTTTCTCTGTCTCGGACAACTCCAGCTGCCAGCGCTCCTCTTCTTTCTGCAACCTGCAAGACAGCCAGAGTTATGAGAAAATCACAATGACAATTATTAATTTTAAGGATATTAATAGAACTTTAGTGATGGCAGAAAATTTGAATATAAATGCAACAAACCTTTCGAGAGCGCTCTGCAGCTGCTCTTTTTGGGTTGACTCCTTCTGAAGTTGCTCAGATAGGTCCTTAGCTCTGCTCTCAGCTTCCCTCAGTTCAGATTCTTTTCCCTGGAGGGCACTGTGGAAACGGTTTTCCCATTGCTTAGCTTCATCGAGAACACGGTCGCGGTCATCCTGCAGCGAGGACATGGAGCGCGAGAAGGCAGCCAGTCGTGCTAGCGACCCATCCAGACGTGCTTGTGTTTCCTGTGCATATTTCTGTGCCGCATCTGCAATATTCTTAGCCACAAGAGTTGCCTCTTCTTCTCTTTCTCGGTCTCTGTAGGCCTGCTCCAACCTTTGTTCAATTTGTTTAAGCTCTGCTCCCAAGCGATACCTCACCTCATCAAGGGTTCGTTCACCTTCAGACTTCAGTTCGGCCTCTCGCCGGCGTAGTAACTCTTCAGAGGCCACTTTCTCAGCACGTGCCTCTTTGACCTCACCCTGAGCCACATCCAACTTCCCTTTGTACATCATTAGCTCGGATTCAAGTCTACTTCTTTCTTCTTTGATGTTTGCCATCTCCTGATGAGCTGATTCAAGCTCATTAGACACCTCATTTTTACTCAAGAGGAGAGCCTTAGCTTCCCGATCTACGACACTGATTCTTTCTTGGTACTGAATGCAGTCTTTTTGCATCTGCCGGACCTCAAGCTGTTTCTCCCTCAGCAGTTCCTCAAGTTGACGTGCTCGGCTCTGGCTACCTTCCTTCACCCTTTGTGCAGATTTTAGCTTCTGCTCAAGCTCTTTCTGTTTGCCTGCTTCCGCTTCTGCTTCGGCTCTTTCTCTCTGAGCCTGTCTTTTATCTTCTTCAAGCCTGGCAGTTCGATCCTTTTCCCCTGTCAACAGGATCTCTAACTCAGCCCTCTCCCTCTGCACCTTCTCCAGTTCTCTCTGCAAATCTGCAAGGCGATCTCGACTGTCAGCTGCCTCCTGTTGGTAACCCGCTATGCTGCCATTGACCTGGGCTAACTGGTTCATCAGTCGTTCTTCAAGGTCGTCCTTCTCAACCTCTAAACTTCTGCGAAGTTCCTTAAGCTGAATTTCCTTCTTAGAACACTCTTCTTTCAGATTCTGCTCCCTTTCTGCAAACCCGTGAAGTTGTTTCTTAAGAGATGACAGCTCTGCATTAAACAGGGATTCCTGGTCATCTTTGGTTCCCATAGTTTCTTCAAAACTTTTATAGGTCACCTGAAGCTGGGTATCTTTTTTGGAACACTCTTCTTTAAATTTCTCTTCTCGATCTACAGATTCCTGAATTTGTTGCCTTAAAGAAGATAATTCTGCATCAAGCAGCACTTTTTGTTCATCTCTAGTTCTTTTCTCATCTTCAAGCGCTGCTTGGAGTTCTTTTACCTTGACCTCTGCTGCCTTGAGAGCTTCTTCCTTCTCTTTCAGCTTCTCAGCCGTTTCTATGGGTTGGCTTTGCACTTCTTGTTCCAACAGATTAGACTCTCTGGAAAAGCTACTAACAACTAGATCTTCTTGGTTTTCAATTAAAACAGGGCTCAACTGCTGAACAACTATGTGTTCCTTAACTTCCTCAGAGATACCAACATTCATCATTTCACTGTTCTTTTTACCCAATTCCTGAGCCAGTTGTTGTTTCAGTTTTTCAGTTTCTTGCTCTAAAGAACTTCGTTCAGCTTCTAATGAATCAAAACTAGCTTTTAAAGAATCAAATGCATTCTGAACTTTCTCTAGCTCTTGCTGCAAATTACTATCTCCTTCTTTGGTTCCTTTCTTCTCCAACTGTTCTCTAAGCTTTTCATTCTCCTCTTCGAGATCCATTATTTTCTGATGTTTTGTCTTAGCAAATTTGCGCATTTTCTCCTTCACAATATCTACTTCCTTCTGAGTGTCTGCCGCTACCTTTTCTGCCTCTTGTTTGGCTGCCTCATGGGCACGTGCTTTAGCCGCCGATTCTTGTCTCTCCTGTCTTGCAGCCTCCAGCACTTTTCTTACCCGTTCTGCTTCATCACTCACATTCTCATACGACTTCAGTAAGGTCTCATACTCCTCTTTCATGCCTTGGAGTTTTTCTTCCCATCGCCTAGATGCTTGCTCTGCTTCTTCTCTGGCGCTGTCAATTTGCCGTTTGTATGTTTCTTTTTCACTGAGCAGACCATCCATTGCTAGCTTAAGGCTTTCACAGGTGGCATCAAGACTCTGGTTCTCCAGCAAGGTCCTATCCACCTCTTCAATTAGTTTGCTTTTTTCTGTACTAAGATTACTGAGATTTGCCTCGTAATTTGTAACTTTTTCTAGCAACTCTGATCTCAGCTTCTCTGCATTAGCCAGCTCTTCCTTTAAAATTTGGTTTTCTTTAAGAAGTTCCTTTCGTGATACCAGAGCAGCCTGAAGTTTACGCTGAAGCTGCTGTAATTTGGCATTTTGATCTTTCTCTTCCTCCTGCTTCTGGGGGATTTCTGATTCCAGTTTTTGACTTCTTTCTTGCTCACTTTTCAATCCCTCTTGTAAAGAAGCAATCAGCTGATCTTTCTCCAATACAGTCTCCTGCATTTTCTGTAGAAGAAAGCTCTGCTCACTCAGCTGCTGGCTCAGGTCGATGATCTCATCGTTTTTGCTTTTGAGGAACTGCTTAAACTCATCCACCTCAGCTTGAAGAGCTACAACAGGAGATTCTGCATCCGAGATGCTTGTCTTGACTGCAGCGGCAGCCTCCTCCACCTCCGCCTTTAACATTTCAGCATGGGCTTCTGCTTGCTCACACTTATTTCTCAATGCATCCAGTTCTTCGGAAAGAGCATCAATCTGTTTCTCCTTTGCCCTCAATGTCTCCAGCTCTTTGCTGAGTTCAAGCAACTCTTCCTCCTTGAGTGACAGAGATGCCGCTCTTTCTTGCAGCTGTATTTCTAGATCCACACGAGCAGCTTGCTCAGATTTGATCACGTCTTGGAGGGAACTGATCACACTCTCATGATTTCTTGATGTGGCCTGTGAAGCTTGATCAGAAGCTGATCCTTGTTGATTGATTTCTGTATCAGATGTCATAAAGTCTACCCAATCCTCTTGAACCCAATCCCCTGATACAGGTTTCTCCACATTCTCGGGTGAACTCTCTGACACTTCCTCTACATTCACAAGCTTTGTTGTATCTTCGGGTTCCCTTGACTCCACAAGACTTTCTAGCTGTTTTACACGTTTTATTAGATCGGCGTTCTCTTCATCGGTAGCTTCAAAACGTTCCAGAAGACCACTGTACTCTTCTTTTTGCTGTCTCAGCTGCTCACGATGATGCCTATCTTTTTCTTTTGCCTTGCGCAGGGTGTCTTTCCGAGAATCCATGGCTTCCTGGAGCTTTTTCTGCAGCGCATCAAGATCAGATTCCATGCTGGTGACCTTTAATTGGAGTCTAGTGTTATCTTCTTGAACTTGGCTTATCGTTTGTCCATTTTCACTTAACGCTTTAGCCTCCTCAACCAGACGTAGGATTTCTACCTGCGCCTCAGCCAGTGCTTGATCCTGGCTCAGCACTTTCTGTTCAAGATCTTTCAAAGTCTCTTCTTTGGAAATAAAGACTTGTCTGGTCTCTTGTAATTGTGCTTCAAGCTTCTGTAATTCCTGTTCTTTTTCCCATTCCTCAGGCTTGACCTCAGCCTCTGGATTAACTTTTTCTTTGCCTCCTTCTTCTTCCTTCTCGAACCCAGCAATTTTTTTCATCAACTCTTTGCGTTGAACCAAAGCTGCCTGCAACTTTCTCTTCACCTGCTCCCCATCTGCTTTCATGGTAGCTATTTGAGCAATCAGGTTCTCATTCTCCTTCCGCAATGCAACCAAATTCTCACTCTCAAAGTCTGTTTTATCTACTTTCACTTTCTCCTGGTCTTTCCAGGTTTTCTCAAGTTCCAACATCTGCTCTTTTAGCATTTTGACCTCACTAGATATTGCAAACTTTTCCTCGCCTGCTTGAAGCAATTTAGCAGTCATGCTTTCACTGAGTTCGATCATCTCCTGTTCCTTCAGGGAAAGAGACTGCTGCAAATCATCAAGCTCATTGGTCTTGCCAAGGAGAGCAGTGTTAGCTCTCTCAGCATTCTCGGAAAACTGTTGAACCCTTGCCTCCATGTTGATGACTTTCCCTTCCAGATCAGAACAGACAAGTTCTCTGTCCTCCAACTGCACACCCAGCATCTGGGCTTGACCTTCTCTCTCGAGGAGTTTCTGCTGGATCTCGTCAAGATCTGTTTGCAGTGATTGGATCTTCTCATCCTTGGAGTCAGCCTCCTTTTGTAAGATCTCCAGTTGTTCCTCATGGACTTTCTCTGATGTCTTCTGCTCTGCTTCTTTATGAATCTCAGCTTGGACCTCCATCAAGTCTCTTTCATATCTCAAGGCCCTTGCTTCTGCTTCATCTTTAACATCTGTCAGTGACTTTAGTTCCTCTTCCAGCAGGTGCACTCTGTCCTGAGCTTCAGCAGCTAAATTTTTCAGTTGTTGAAGTTCATGCAGTAGTTCGCTGTGTTTTTTCTGGACTTCCTCTGCCAGCATCTGTGCAAAAACCTGACTAGGACTGGAATCACCGTTCAGCATGTTTGCTTCCTGCTCGCCGATTTGAATCTCTACGGTCTCGTGGATAACCATGGATGATGACTCTACCTTTACCATTGAGCATGTAGATGTGACCTGCTCTTCACTTGTTTCCCACGAGGAAGTGGAAACATGAAGAGCATTCAAATCCTGAATTTGCTGAGGCCACTCTTGACTGGCATCTTGATTAATAGCTTCCAGGAGTGTCCAGCTGTTATGAGCAACTTCTGAGTCCGTGCTAGTTACCATCTCATCAGAGGAAACTCCCTTTAACTCTACAGGTGACTCAAGCTGCATTCCGGTCACCTCAGGACTGCTTTCATTGTCAGCAGATGATGACACGAGAGATGTAGACATAGCATATGTTGTATCCACTGCAATCAGTGTTGTGTCTTCTTCAAGATCGGGTAGTGCTCCAGAACTGTCAGATATGTTAGGAATTTTTTCCGTATTTTGAAAGTCAGAATTTTCTTGGTGTGAAATTGTCAGGTTTTGCAGCTCATTTAACTCCAGATGTTCCCGGAGGGCAGCAAGTTCCTGCTCTTGCTCAACCAGCTGCTGCTCCAACATCAAGACCTTCTCAGAATGTTGTCCATCTGTACCTTCAGTGTGGAAAAATCACATCAAAATCTTGTCTCAGTATAATAAAACTTTATTATTATATTTATTTATTTATTAGTTATTGCAAAGACAGCCATTGCAAAGTTGTGTCTTCAAGCTAAATTTGTAGGTACACAACCAGTCAAAAGTTTGGACACCACTTCTATTTCCATGGTCTTTCCTGATTTTTATTTCTTAGTTTTGAAAAAATCCAATATTGTTCTAGAATGTAGAAAATAAATAACTTAACAAAAAACGTTGAATTAGAAGGCTTGTCAAAATAAATTCAGATTAGAGAATGTCTGTAATTATTTGCTTTATTAGCATTACATATGGTTTGTATTAGCGCTGCCCAATTAATTGCATTGCACTAGTACAATTATTTAAGTTCAAAAGGTTGTAATTTTTAGAGTTTGTGAATTATTAAAGTATCCGTTCATTTTTTAAACAATTTTCTGTTATTATTTGCTGTTAGCCTAGATACATACATGTGAATACATAATGTTACAGTTAATAGTTAAATTATTATCATAATCATATTCCAAACGCAATTTAAATCACGTTTGGAATATGATTTTCTTTCAACAAATCACACAGCCCTAGTTTATATTTACTGTCAGTTATTTAAATGTTTGTCATAGTATATACTACATACTGTACCCTTTTTTTTTTTTTAATCTAAACCTGAGTAACATCCACAAACACACGAAAAACATCTTGATCCTTGGGTGACAGTGTTAAAGGAGCAATAAAGAAAAAAAATTGAGTTAGATACAAAGTTACACACAGGACACAGTGTTAAGGGCAACAGGGTCTGATTAAAAGTGACACCAGGTGGCGTTGCCCTTCATTTCATGTGCGTTACAAAATAGTGTGTGCTTTGTGATGAACCAGGGTATTTGACTTTCATTTTGAATATAATAGGGTTTACAGAAGTCGGTTCACTAGTACGAGTTGTTTGTAAGTCTGTAACGTAATGTAGTACCAGATACAAGGCTGACAAAAACCGAATCTGAAAACTGAGTAGCTGAGAACTGATAAGCTGTGTTAAACTTACACATTTTGATAAACTTTATAAATCTGAGGACGTCAAACTGAAGATGAAAAACAGTTTTACAAAATAAAAATGTGGCTTTATATAAGCTTTTTATTGTTGCAATCTTTAGTGCCTGATGCATGTTTTTTAAACTTCAAAGACTCACTAGCTACATGATTCAGAATATCTATTTGAAGTAATTTACTTCAAGGTAAATACAAGGTTAGGTTAATTGACATTCAAAATTGCCCGTAGTGTGTGTATGTGTGTGTGTGCCCTGCGATGGATTGGCACCCTGTCCAGGGTGTACCCCGCCTTG
>JAOTQY010000015.1:240418-251640 GCA_026413445.1 Dolichallabes microphthalmus
GGAGGAAACCCACCAAGCACGGGGAGAACATGCAAACTCCATGCACACAGAGACGGGAATCGAGCCTGGGTCAAAATTCAATTCAATTCAATTTTATTTATATAGCGCTTTTAACAACGGTCATTGTCTCAATGACCTTCACAAAAATAAAAATGATTTGGTGGCAAAGAGAAATTCAACGTCAGTCGTTTGGGAGTATTTTGGATTCAGGAGAGAGGATGTGCCAAAGTTGCCAAAATCGCAAATAAAATCGCAATCGCAATATTCGTTCAAAAAATCGCAATATGATTATTTTGTCCATATTGCACAGCCCTACTGTATATTAAACTGTAATATAATAAACCAACGTAAAAAATTACCAAAGTACACAACTGAAAAATACAGATTTAACTTTAATATACAGATTAATATAAAACAGAATAAAATCTTTTAAATAATAGATTAGAAAAGGACATGTAGAATACTAGTGCATGTAAAAAAAATTTAAATCAGAAAAAAAAGTTATTTTACTCAAAAGTCAAACTCTCATATTCTAGATTGTCATAATTCTACCAGATTCTATAAAAATGAAACAGAACAGAAGTGAAGAGATGGACTCACTCCACTTGTTTGGACCACTCCGGGGGGTTACTGAAGGTCATGAACACACAGTTGGTTAAAATGGTGCACATTATGATCATGCTGAAAACTGTGAGGGAGAGAGTTAAGGAAAGTTCCGGAATAAAATCTCACACACACACACACACACACACACAAATCAGAAAAAAGGAATTCCTCTCATTGATTTATCATAATGCTAAATATTTACAGTAAAAAAAAAAATCTAAATTAAACAGGTGTCATGTGTCCCTGATAAAACATTCACCTTACTCACAACAAAGAGAAAAACCTCCTGTATCTGTCCATGACTGCACTTCAGGAGGGATTCCCTATGGTCCCGTATTTGATCCCGAACTGGAGATCAGAGCAGATCACAGCGAGATGGTCAGGAGGCTCAGAAGTTGAGGTTGGAACGTTGTGTTCATGAACATCAGCTCATACATTATTTGAAGGTGGAGTGTAGAGGTGTGTGTGTGTGTGCTTCATGGACCACAAGGATTCTTATTGGATCATAGACACCAAAATATCTATATCTAGTGGCTCAGGGTCACTACATCAGTCGTGTAAACCGGCTCATACAGCGGGGGAGCAAATCCGCCACCACACTGAACTGTGTACTTTAGTCTCATTTGAATTCAATTTTCATTAGATTATTAAAGATTTTTTTTTTTTCTAAAATCCATGACCTTACCCAGTTACTGATTTTTTAAAAATACTTCATTAAGATTTGGTTCTGCACAGTACATACTGTAGATATGAATAGAGCACGGCATGTTTTATGCTGAAACCTGCATCCGCTCATTAACAGCATCATCACTGCAATAACTGCTGAGGTCAAAGGGCAAGAGTAGATGAAGTTTATGCTGACGAATTGATCAGAGGTTTTTTTTTTTTTCCCCCATGAGTCATCAGTAAGTAAAATGGACACACAGAGAGCCACGTCTATAAAACTTTAAGAGCCGTAGATAAGGAAGCACTCTAATCATCAAAAAAAGAAAAAAACTCTGGACATAATCGTAACACTGAATTCTGCTCCGAACGATCCAGGATTAAACCACGAGTACAGCGGCGGGCTGATCATCTACAACTTTTAACACACACAAATAAATAAATAAAAAAGGTGAAAATAAATAAAAGTATAGCAGCATTTGTGTAGAAATCAGTGAAAAGGATATGAATGTATCAAAATTTTAATAGCTATTCGCCTGAGCAGATTAAAAGGACTAATGATATACAACGAGGGCGTGGCACTGAAACGGAAGATCGTTTTCCCTTTGTTTATCACTATAAAGGTCTGTACAGAGAGAGAGAGAGAGAGAGAATTTAATAAGCAGAAGTCAGTGCATTAAAAGACAGATAAAATAACACGGTCATACCTTAAAACATCATTTATAAATATTATTTTTACCTTATTTATCTGTCGTGTTGTCAACGTAACTGATTAAACTGACACATTAATTCAAAACAGTATTGATGATGAATCAGATTTACCCAAAGGAACAATTTAAGGGTAAAATTTTAATATTGTGCTTTAACATATCATTAAACAGAAAAACTGTTTTTTTTTATTTTGTAACATTTGTAAGATGATGTGATGGTAACCGACGCTCAGACAGGAAAGTGTTTCTCATGACATAATAACTGGAAGAGAACCGCAGTGAACACTGGCCAAAAGAACAGACCATTTACTGGAAGTCAGATTGTAACACTAACGCTAACGGCTAACATCACTATCCATCAAGAACAGGAAGTGCTGACTCCAGAGCGAGGTGTGTGTGAGGGGGGTGGGGGAGGGTGAATGGGGGTGTTGAAGCAGCGCAACGCCTGCTTCAGACTCTCACAAAGTGCCTGATGTGGCAAAAAAAATATATATATACTGTATATATCAACCTGGTGATCCCACAACAGCTGTTAATCCTTAGAGAATCAGTTATTTAATAATAATAATAATAATAATAATAATAATAATAATAATAATATTGTTAAATACAAAATTATACATGCACTAACTCTACTTGAAGAAGGTTGCATGGACTGACAGACTTTTTTTTTTTATCAAAGAGGAAATTGTAGAACCTTAAATGTGTTACAGGTATATGGCGTCCCACAAGGTTTTCATTTGGGGCCATTAATGTTTGTTGTTGAATCTTAAAAATCTTGAATCATGAAATCCACAAACAGGTTTCTAGTTTTAACCTGATAAAAACAATAAAAGCTGTTGCTTAATTGGCTTTTATTCATTCCTTAAGACACCAGCTTAATAAATGTGTAAAGGACATTAGACACTGAAAGCTTGTGTAGATATAATCTGTCATGTGGTCATTGTTTTTGGTTTGTTGACAGTGAAGTGACTGGCTGCTTTATGTTCCTCAACGTGTCCTCATGTGTGTGTGACCTTTGGCCTCATCCCTTTTACCTATCCTGTCATAGCTGGTCCTGCTTCATGAACTCTGCATACAATGTACAAAGTCCCAAATTCTAAAAGAGATGCTGCTGATCTTGATTTCTGACCTTCGTTCCTGCCTGACCCATCCTGATGCTTGCCTCCTTTAGCTGAGAAACATTTTTTCAAAATTAATAACTTGTTATTGCACTGTTTGAAATCACCCAGATGAAGATGCGTTCCTTTCTGGTGCTGATTCTGGTGACTGTAATTTTAAATAATTAAAGCCACCTAGAGAATGCACTAAGCTTACTAATGAACTTCAACAGGCAAGTGGATTAAAATCCTACAACCATCATGCTTGTACCCAAGAGATCCAACCTTCTGCACTGAAGCACTTACATCAGGCATCTTAAAGTGCTCTGAGAAGATCTCGGCGGATCTTCTCAATCTCGTTAACCGTTACCAGTTTGGTAATCATAATCACTCAAATCATTTACATTCACAGTGTTCGGTGATGCTGCGGTTTCAATCTGTGACCATCCACCTTGTGGTCTACCGCCGAGTTACCCCTTCATGGGCAATGCTACTGTACATCTACAGCCATTAACCCCCCCTGGGGAAACAAAGGTTAGAATAATATTGTCCACTTCAGTTTAGAAAGCAATAATGCCACAAAATCTGGCCACAAATCTGAACTAACCAATAAAAGAATAAAAGCATTGCTGGAGAAGGACCTCCATTTCCACCTGAGGAGACCTCGGCCTCCCAACACTTCCTCACCAGATGCACCACTCTGAATGTTCTCAGCGTGTCTGGCATGAGAACACTAAAGATAGAGAAGAACATAGTGGAGGTCCCACTGCCTCCAGTTCAGGAGATCTACCTTTTTTAGGACCGTGTGCGTAACCTACTGTGATGGAACCGGCGGGTTCTGGTTTTATTAGATTTTTGTTTAGTTTGGCTTCTCAAAAAGAGGTAATATCAGTTTTAGTATCCTTTTTTTTGTTTTGTTTTTTACCATAGGCACGGCATTCCCCTTACATCATCCCTCTGCAGACACCACACACACACACACACACACACACAGGGAAACACCAGAGAGACTTGAGATGTGTGAGTGAGAATCTTCCTGAAATCTAATTAGATTAAAAATAGATACAGTAATGTTGAGTTTTTCTTTCTCTCTCTCCGTCTTTCTTTCAGTCTGTCCCACGTTCATCCGTCCATCAGTCCATCGCCTCCATTTCCATTTCAGTCTTTCCGGTGTTTTTTTTAGATAATCCTTCATTCCTGTCTCTCTGTTATTCTCTCTTTCCTGTCTTTCTTTTAGATGATCCCTCCTTCCCGTCTCGTTTTCAAATCCATCCCTCATCCGAATAATACCGGATTCCTGTCTCTCTCTCTCTCTCTCTCAGTCCATCCCTCTTTCCTGTCTCTCTCTCTCTCTCTGTAAGTAAAGCAGTAGTTACATTCGACTGTATAATTATGAGAAGTGAGCGTCAGACACGAGGCAGCACGGCGTCCGTCTCCAGGCATCTGTCCCTGAAACACTGAATCCTGAAGCTGTGAATAAAGCAGCAGGCTCGTCGTGTTATTGAATACTGAGTACAGGCTTCCCCAGAGTGTGTGCGAGTCTCTCTCTCTCCGCACACACACACACACACACACACACACACACACACACTGCGACAGACTGTTGGCTTTCCACCCTCTAAATATTGCTCTACTCATGGAGGAGAAAGCTGCAGAGCGATCCATCCTCTAACCTACATACTGAACACCACCTCACCTCCGACTCCACCCGTTAAAGGGAAAGTCCAGAGTTTTTCTCCCTCACGTCCCTCATGCAGGATGGGGGTGCAGGGACAGATGCGGTGTTGTTAAAGGACTCGATAAATCTACAGGAACACAGGTTTGGGGTGAGAGGTGTGTGTGTGTGTGTGTGTGTGTGTGTGTGTGTGTGTGAGGGTTTACTCCGCCTTGTGCCTGGAGTTCCCTGCGATATGCTCCACGCCCCCCGTCACCCTCCACAGGATCAATTCGACAGTAAACTGCTTTTGTGTAACACACCTGCACCACTGCGTTCCTCTACTAACGCTGCACCAAGAATCACATTTCATTAAACAATAGACTATAAACACTTTATTTGACTGTAATTAACTAAACAAAAATATCCAAACGTGTGGCTAAATTATGAATAATTACGAATGTATGAATGTCTGAACAGACGAGTGTGCCGGAGAGGGCGTGGCCATGGTCTTGTCCGCCGTCGGTCTTCTTTAGAATTGTGCTGATGGTTGAAGGGTTTATGGTAAAAGAATGAAGAATGTCTGCCATCTTCTAACCTCACTCACTCCATTCTCTCAGATATTTTCATTTTTGTCTCCGTCATCATTGACTGGCGTTTCTCAGCAGCACCAGCTTAATTGCCGCTGCTTTTAGATTCAAGATTTAAAGAACTTTATTAATTCCAGAGGGAAACTGTTTTTACGTTGGGTGACGCTGCACGCTGGTGACAAAACCCGAACTTCTGCACTAACCTCGTCTTTTCTTCTAAAGTTTGCAACTTGAATGATTGTATGTACTGTAGGCTAAAAACGAACCCATGTAGCATCAGCACAAGACAGGGAGATATAGAGTTAAACTTGGCTAGCCGACTGAAGCCCCTTCATGGCACCAAAATGTGTTGCGTTGTTACGTCTACACTTTGTTTCCTTCTTTACAGATTGGAATGTCTTCTTCTTCTTCGTCTTTCGGCTGTTCCCTTTCAGGGGTCGCCACGGCGAATCATCTGCCTCCATCTAACCCTATCCTCTGCATCCTCTTCTCTCACACCAACTAACTTCATGTCCTCTCTCACTGCATCCATAAACCTGGTCTTCCTCTAGACCAGGGATCGGCAGCGCGTGGCTCCGGAGCCGCATGTGGCTCTTACATCCCTCTGCTGCGGCTCCCGGTGGCTTTGGAAAATAAATAATGCGTATTTAATTGAAATGTATTTTATTTTAGGCCTTTGGTTTTTTTATGTAATTTAAAATTTGAATTATAGTGATCTTGTAACAATAAAATAAAACATGTTTTAATTTTTTCGTAGATCAAAATCTGCGTCACAACCGCCAACATGCGCCACCCGCCGGCAGGTAGATCATCGGCCTTTTATTTCACACAGGGGTCAGGGGTCACTCAGTGGCTAAGGCATTAGGTTTGGAAGGTCCCAGATTCAAACCCCATGACCACCTTGAGCGAAAGGCCCTCAACTGCTCAGATATATAAAGAGATAAAGATGTAAATCGCTTTGGATAAGAGCATTTGCTCAATGTAAATACATGGAGGACTCGAAAAGACATCAAGTATTTTATTTGAAAGTAACCTTCAACCCAGCATCTCTTTTTCAAAAAGTTTCCGTTGCTTGCAGAAATAAAATTTCATTTTCTCTTGTAGTAGTTCAGTGATTTCATGAATGCGACAGTTAATGATATAAGCAGCGTTATCTTCGTTTCGATTAGGCTGCCGACCCCTGCGCTGGACCTCCTGCCTGGCAGTTCCAATCTCAGCATCAATGGTATATTCACAGTCTCTCCTATGAACATGTGCAATATAAACATCTGTAAGGATGGATGATACAGTGCCCTCTGGAATGCTTAGCTACAAAGCTAACTAGCGACTAACACAAGGGACTGTACACCCTACATAGTGCACTAGCTTTCCATTTAACGCTATTTGGGATTCGACACCAGAACTCGGATACGGGTGATCAGCTGATCTTCTGAAGTGTAATAAGTGGAAATATAAAGTCAATCTGGTGGGTTTCTCAGGACTGTCCACCACCTGGTTTATTGTCCTCACATTTAGACTCACACCAAGTTAATTACACTAACTGTCGCTCGATAACTCTTAGCTCCACCAGCTCCACCAGTCGCGGTTCGATCACTCATCAGGTACGGAAGGATACAGTATGTGTGGGCGGGGCTAAATAACTGGTTGCATAAAGAAAGAAATCATATTCAGAAATGTCTTTTTTTTTTTTTTTTTACAAATCCATATTAAATTCAGTATCCGTCTTTTGATGTTTAGTTCTTAAAATTCACTGAGTATGTACTTAATAATTTTTGTTTGTTTCCCCTCACATTCCCCAAGTTTCACGTGTTTGTATTGAGTTAAAGGTAAATTGTGTTGTTTTAATATTAAACATTTCAGCACTGTTTTTTATTAGTTTATAAATTTACACACATTAACTTTTATACATTTTTATATATTAATATTAAAATTATATAGAGGCTTTTTGAATAACACTAAAAGCATATTATTATTATTATTTTATTTTTTTTACAAGTCAAAATATCTTCCTTTAATTCTAATCACATTTCAGTCCTGAACAATTAGAAAGTCAGACAGAGAGCGTCGGAGAAAAACAAACACGGCGGATAAAGTGGTGATGAGGAACCGCAATGAATCAGAGCTTAACTGTTCATTCGAGTCGATGTGATTCAACGCTGCTAATGTTTACAGTCTGATTATTGGAGAAACTACCAACTCGATCTAACGTGCACTGAAACGCTGCGTCACGTTTTGTAAGGTCATGTGTCTCATGCATTGACGGAATAAGACCTGGACAAACCACAGGGTTTCTGAAGATCAGCTGTGGAAGCTCTGCTCATCGCCACCTTGGCAGGAACTGACTGATCCGCAATGCAGCCGTCACTTAAATCAGCCACGCCCCTAATGATGCAAGACTTTATGGCTTAGTATCATTTTAACTGATGAGTTACATAGAAATTCCATTAAACCTAAATTCTAGACCTAAACTGTTTTATGTGCCAGTCTGTAAACATGTTTATTGCTGCTCTATGGGAACTGACTCACTTTTGGAGCCAGTCATCATTTGAGGAATTGCACATGTTGCCACTTCCTCGTTGGTTTTATTTTTCAGAACCAGAAGTTGCACACTGGTCTCATACAAATTGAGTTTCTTTTGTTCCTTCTGCTCTTCTGCTCCAGACCAGTAGGTGGAGGTGTTGTACCAACTGTTTATAAACTTAAAAGAAGAAAAGGAAGCAATATGCTTGAAAAACACATTGAGATGGAATTAGAAACTGTGGTTATTTTTAAGGAACTCGTTGATTTAACGTTTTTACTTAGTCAATAAAAAAAGAAGAGGGAATTGATTCAGACTGATTAACTCACATCTCTAATGAAGTACAGTTCTGGTTTTTGTACTGGAAGTAATTACATCTCAACAAACACCAAAATTCATTACGGAAATTATTAAACTTTTTACACTAATATAACGTTAAGTCTTTATATTTGACTTATTTCAAGCTTAAGATTTGTTTATTCTACTGGCAGCTTATTTGTTCAAGTCAATGCAAATGTTTATTATTTTAGTAAGAAGCAACAGAGTTTTAAGTACGGTGATGTGTCTGAAAACACGATTCATGCTTTTATATTTCTTAATATACACGTTTTTATACGAGTTTTCTTTTTATTTAAGATAGCTTCACTTGGCCTCCGAGTGGCGCAGTGGGTTAAAGCACTCGCCCTATCGTCGGGGATCGCAGGTTCGAATCCCGATGATACCGTTTTCCTCTAACAGCCGGAGGCACAGAGACAGCTAAATTGGCCGAGCTCTCTCAGGGGGGAGGGATGAGAGGTATTAGTGCTCCTTCATTAATTGCACGGCTCTACACCATTCGAGGCGTCTGCGAGCTCGTGCACGCCGAGGGAGTGTGTTACGACGCCCCCAACGGTGCGTGAGCGAACAGTTCGGTCGGCTAGCGTCACGTGGTTCGGAGGAAATGCGTGATAGTCTTCGGCCCTCCCGACTGAGTGGTAGTAGTAGCCTTAATGTGGGAGCGCCCCCTAGCGGCGGGGAGGAATTGGACACGACTAGATTAGGGAGAAAATCGGGGGGGAAGATAGCTTCACTTGCTAAGGTTATTAGTGCAAGCAGGTATGAAGAGGTTTCTGTGAAACCGTCACTAAGAATAAATGTTTTCAGGACGTATACCAGTCTGGAGCCGCATGCAGTCGAGTCACGCGAGCAACAAGGATTATCCGAGTCTACAGCAAAGACAAACAAACACCGTCCTCATCCCTTCATCAGCATTACTGAGGGTAATTAATCTAATCTAAACAGAAAACTGGTTAGTTAGCTGATACAAGCTAGACCAAGAGAGTTGCCACGGCTACAGTGTACACGGTACGCATCTAGTGAATTAGTGTTTCTCTTTTACGCCAGACAGAAATGTTACTGTGAAAATCAACACAAATTCTGAGCCAGGAATCTCACAAAAGCTCTACTTTTTATCCATCCAGTGTATAAATATGCAATCATACATCACTGTTAAAACTCATCTCATCAAACTCATCATCCTGTGACAGAGGAACCCCTGCCATGTAACTCACTTTCTTGTTCAAATAGAAGGGGTCCAGGTCCTCCAGAGGCACAGCCACCATGCCCGAAGGGACGTCCCCGTAGATGAAGGGCAGACTCTTCCCCGCCTCCAGGTCACGGTTGGGCTTCGGCCCGTTGTCGTCATCGTCATCTCGATGACTGCTGTCGGATCGGGGTTTGACGGGCTTCTTCTTCTTCTCCTCGTCGATGCGCTTCTCGATGTTGGCCAAAGACTCCGGGGTAAACTTCTTGAAGCTGTCAGGGCCTGGGGGTGCGATGAGTGGCGCGGCCATATTGTCATCCTGCAGCAGATCCCTCTTTAGTTAGAATCCATCCAGGACGGCTGGTTCTGAGGGACAGAAGACAAAACAGAAGCGTTTTACACACGAACGCGCACGCACGCTACAGTTATACTATTAAATACAGAACACCTTCCCACAGGTCTGAGGTGTCACTGGCGTTACAGCAGCTATAAACACTCGCCCCCTCACCAGTCTCTCTTAATTCTCTCTCTCTGGAAGCCAAACGCCGCAGTGAGTCATGTGACTGAGAAACCACTAAGAAGCTCCTCTGTCCTGAAGAATACACACTTTCCCTGTGAACAGCGTGTCTATGGAAACGATAAGGTATCAGCGCGAGTGCATTACTGTACTGTACGCTAACCCTATCCCTGCGCTGCTGTCACAGCTGCTGTTAGAGAGAATTCATCAACACCTTCTGAAACTGGACACAGTAGTGGTGATGCGATGATGGAATCAGACGGTAAAATCTGCAGCAGTGCCTGAAGGCTGAAGCCGAAGACGTCATGGTCACTTCACTACAGGTAACAATTTGTGTCTCTTTGGTACACTCTAGGCCAAAAGTATGTGCACCCCTGACCATCACACCCATATGTCCCTCTCCAGATCCACCTCCCCCCTCATGTTTGTTGTTATAACACACTCCACTCCACAGTGAAGGCTGGACACACTTGTGCACACACTTGTGATATAGTTTAGTAAAGACTACTGAATGTCACTCTGTTTTTTACGTAACTTCATCATCGTTGAGCTTTACGCTACAAATCGGAGGTAAAAATGGACCCGTCAGCGGCGTTTTGTTAGCAGCTAACATCAGTGAGTTTATGACGTCTTTACTTCCTCAAAACGATTCTAGATTTAACCAGTTATTGTGTATTTAGTATCTGAGCTTAAATACTAGCAGAAACTCATGTACAGATGAAAGAACAATAGTGACATAAAATCAACTGACTGCGGTCAGAGGAACTTTCCCAACATTTATATTTCTGCTCATCAGTTCTAATTACAAGCAGCATTTGTCTTAACATTACCAAGCTAACTTACTCAACTAGCTAGCTAGCATATAGTTTGTGATGTATTCTAGCGTTACAATGTAAAATTTAAGTGGTTTAGAGAATCATGTTAAGCCGACTCATCAAATCATTCAAATAAACTGAAAATGCATGATCCAAGATTTTAAAAAGTGCTTCTGTTTGGATTTATTTTAGGTTAGGCTAACGAACGCTAGTAGTCAGATGTTACTAAAATCGTAAGTAAAAACTTTCTTGTTCTGTTGGCAGAGATTTTCGCTTCTTTCAAAATATAAATTGCTAAAATTAGCAACATTATCTTTCAATAGAACAAGATTTTTTTTTTTGTGCTTAATATTTTAGTAACGTTTGATTAGAAATGATCTTAACAATTAAAAAATTGGTTTGTCAGTCATTTTCTGTACCGCTTTAACCTTCTATTCAGGGTCGCGGGGGCCTGGAGTCTATCCCAGGAGGCTTAGGGCACAAGGCGGGGTACACCCTGGACAGGGTGCCAATCCATCGCAGGGCAC
>JAOTQY010000015.1:331003-341488 GCA_026413445.1 Dolichallabes microphthalmus
TTACTAATAGTTAAATGTGTTTCATGATCAGAAATATTTTGTGTGACAAACATGCAAAAGAATAAGAAATCAGAAGGGGGGCAAATAGTTTTTCACACCACCGTATGTCCATGTTCATCTTTTGATAGCGATGAGCTAGCCAGCTAACTGTAATCCAAGTCCATTTTTTTCTGCTTAAAAGAGGGACATGTACATCTGCATCAGCGTTACAGATTTAAGATGCAACATGTCTTGATCTTTATCTAAGGCAAATACGTGTATACAGAGTGGCAGAAAAACCTACAGCAAATCCTCAAGTTGACGAGTTCTTAAGTAGCAGTGTTTGTGTACACAACTGATACAAGAATGTTGAACATTTTTTAAGGTATCAGGACTAGACATGTTAATGATTAATCTTTAATACATTACTTAGTGCTAAGAAACAGGATGAAACTTTAGTAAATGATACGGTAGCACACAACTGTACACTTATACACCTCAAGAGGGCGCACTTGCGGATCAGGCGTCCTGTTTTCAAATGAGAATTGAAAAAAAAAACTTATTTTTCATTATCATCATTCTGTATATTTTAAATATTTGTTCTTCATATGTGAATTTGTTGAAAATGTGCCACTAGAACTTAAAAAATATAACGGGTAGAAATGTGCACCTTGTAACAACTAACGATTAGTCGATTGCTTATTGTTAACGAATTGTTAAGGGAATTTAAATTTGCACCCTTTATTAAAACTTGTGTTCGATATCAAGGTGAGGTGTTTGCTTCCTCTTTTAGTGCACAGATTGTTCTGGGCCAATTCTGATAGACTACTGACATCAGATCAGCCCACAGACAAATGTTGAGTTGGTGTTGGTTCTGATTCTGTTGGCAGTTTGACAGCAAATTACAGTGGTACCTCTGCGTACCAAACATTTTTCTGCACACGAGCCGCCGAACTGAGCTGAACGCTGGCTAAGTTGCACGTACGTCTGAGAGCTGGTCAAAACATTTTTTCATTAGTGTAAAGTGAAGTGAGTTTAAATTTTTTTTTTTTTTAGCACCATGGCTCTCAAGAATGTTAGTAAGGATGGTAGCAAGAGAGAAAACACCCTTTCAGTTGGTTTTTAAATCAAGAGGAATCATAAATTAAGGTTAAGTGAGGTTTAATGTCTATTTCATATTTTACTTCATTTACACGTCTTCTCTAAATGTTTTGATTGTTTTTATATTCATAAATATGATTATTACATTTGTGCATTTGGCAGACCACCCTACCCAGAGCGACTTACATTTTTTAAAAATCTTTTTACATCTGAGCAATTAAGGGTTGTTTAAGCGACCAACAATAGCCCTATTCGGACGGGACTAGTTTTCCAAGCGACGTTTGTGTTAAGAATTTTTTTCAGACGACGTCTGTCATTTTATGTATGCATTCGGACGGGACTAACATCTCCGTGTTTATTACGGAGGTAGGAGTGTCTGTGTTGCCCAAGTCCACATGTCCAGGATGTGTGGATTGTGTTGGTGAGCAAACTTGAATACCGGTGCGCTAGAGATAGTACGGTAGTTCACGCTGACCAAAACAAAAGAAAACGCGTTTTGGAAAAAACATTTTCGGCAATCACAGACGTTCTCATTCTGACGGGATTAGATTTCTCAGAGGACCGCCGAGTTTGCTAAAAAAAAAACAAAAAACATTAGGTAATTTGCTCTGGAATTTTTACAGAGGTCGTGTGAGAGAAAGTCAGACATGGCAGATTCGGACGGAATTAAAATCACACAGTACGTCTGTGAAACAGAAATTTCTCTAACTACCCCCTGTAAAACTAGTCCCGTCTGAATAGGGCTAATGGCAACTTGGTGGTGCTTGGGTGGACCTTCTGATCCATAGTGCAATGCCTCACCCACTCAGCCACTCTTGACCCCACTGATTATATTGTTGGAAATGGGTAATATTGGTAATAACACAAGGGAAATGCCTGTGGATCTGAACCTTTGGTGTAACCAAATACAGCTGTTGACAATTCCAATATGAGGGGTATTTTCCTTGTCCGCTAATAAAACGTATAAATGAACGAGATACGAGATGCCGAACAAAGATTCAACACTACAAATGTTAATGAATGATCAGACCACAAAGCTTCTCTGGCTACGTTTACATTACCAGCCTGAAGTGACTCAATTCCAGTTTGTACCATAATGTGACACAGATCAGATTTTTTGTAGGGCAGTCTGCATGAACCTAATGCTTTTCAAATCAGACCTGAGTCAGTTTCTACATGGTCCTAGATCGGATGTATACCGAATAGGTCAATGAGAATGGGCAAATTGATGTTCAGGTGACTTTTTGCTTCTATGACGTCAACAAATACAGTACAGCTGACCAACTGCTTGAGGTCCTCCAGAACAAAATCCTGAGAATAGTTTCGTTAAAATCGCGTCCACTGTTTGAAAATGAATAAGTAGGCACACAAACTTGTGACGGGTTACCCAAGATCCGATCCAACCATCCGATCCACCACTGCCCCCAAGCTATAGCTATTTCATGCTTACAACGCAAGTGAAGTGGATGAAGTAACAAACATTTAGTTTTACTTACTTTTCAAATTTATTTATAACAATACTTTGCAAATTACACTTCTTTAAACCCCATAATGCCTGTCTGAGATTTTATATGTTTATAAGCTGTTCTTTACTGTTACTAATTAAAACTAGTCAAATTATGGATTACCTTTTTAGAAAATTTCGACAAACATTAAAGAACAGCTCTGACAACCCATGCAACGATTCTCCTCAGACTATCACTGCCTTCACTGCAGAAACCAGCAGAACCAAAGTCTCAGCAAGTATTTGATCAGATTTTTTTTCTTCTAAATGCAACATTATCCTATATTTGTGTGTTTGCTCTTCTTTTATTTCTTCTCGTTTAATCCTCTGCATCTTCTTCCTCTGGCTGCTCACCGTCCATCAGCAACGCAGCGTATTTACTGGCTGAGCTGAATTTCTGGAAGAAAAATTATGTAATAAATAAATAAATAAAAATCAAGCACTTAGAAAATTATATGTAAATAAAAAAAAATAGAAAAAAGAATTCTTAAATCCATTTTAATGTAGATGATGGAGAACCGTAACAGGACAGATGGGGTGGACGTACAGGACAGAGAAAGCGGGGGGACATGCGGTGGACGCACAGGACAAACAGACATTGGGGGGGGGGGGGGGGGGGTTCAGGGACATGACGCGGTGGACGTACAGGCCAGACTGGGCGGACGCGGTGGACGTACAGTACTTACTGGAGGCGCAGTCTCCTCATACTTCTTTGGCTCCGGTGCGGGTCTGGGTTCTCGCCTGCTCTCTTTCCTAAAATTCAGAAACAGATCAACTGACGGGTCAGGACTCGAGTCACAGGTTAGTCAAAAAACAGAAGTTCAGGGCGTGTTATAGCTGGAATAAGACATTTACCTGATTAAAGCAATTAACGCAATTTTCTAATATTACTATGATTAAACATACACACTTTCTGTTACACAGAAAAACAACAAATAAACCTTAAATTGACCAATATACGAAAATGGATACAAAAACAAAATTCTCAAAAAAAAAAAAAAAAAAAAGCAGATACCTGAATAAAAAATTTAATAAATATGTACACATTAAAGCAATTAAGCAAACATATGTTAATTAAACTGTAAAACTATCTTTATATAAAACATCATATTCAAATGGAATTTGAGCTCTAACACGCGTGTGTGTGGTCTCTCACTTTTCTGTTGGTTCTCGTCGTCTGTCTTTGTTAGGTCCATCTCCTCCTCGATCAGCACCTCGACCCCTACCTCCCCCTCTCAACGCCCCGCCCCCTCTTCCCTGAGACACACCTTTCTCCCGTCCTACACCGTCCAACTGATTCTCATCTAAAACACACACAAACATAAAGCCACATGCTAATCTGCATTTCTTAACCTTATGCATGTGTACTGCGCGGGCGTGGCATTCTGACCTTTTTCAGAAACAGGATCATCCGAATTTGAGGAGCTGCATTGATAAGAAGAGAGAAAGGAATAAAAACTAAAGGTTAAACGCTATGACGAAATGGTGAGGACAAGACGCAAAGTCACTGTGATGTCTCACGTTCTCGGTTTGTAAGCCGTGCCACCGCCACCGGGTGCAGGTGAAGGTGTAGTGTTAGCTCCGCCGCCTGTGCTCCTTTTGGCCCAGGCATTCTCCTTTGGCGGAGGAGCCGGCATCACCTTCAGCGGTAGAGCTCCCTGACTAGGGGAGGTTGGTGGGCGGGACCCAGGAGAGATGGGTTCATCCACTTCATTCTCCAAATGCTCACTTTCATGATGCTTAGAACCTGAACGAACACACACACATACATGTCACATTTTGTACATTACGCAATTTGTGGGCAACTTTTGCTGCGCGAACCTGGTGCTAATTTGCTCATTGATGTTTTTTGTTGAATCCTCAGGGTTGATAAGTCACTATTATCCTCAGCTAGCAGAAGAGCATTATGGGTAATGTATTAGTCATATTAACACTAATCTGCATGCCCGCTTTATGTAATGTAATGTTTGGTGCACTGCTGTCTGTGAAAGGATCTGCAACAAAATTGGCTAAATCTCTGTCCCCTGCCATCATGTGGCCAAAATCTGTAACCATGCCTAAGGAAATAAATCTCACTCAAATGCAACAGTGTTGTCACTGAGCCTTTAAAATCGCGAGGGGAATCCTGGACGCCATTCTGTCTCAAAGCTGTTTTCCACTGTATTGGAACTCTTGTCTCGTTGAGGAAAATTTCCGAAATTAGGATTATTCTCCATCAGGACAGCTTTACAGGACAGACATTTCTCCCGGACTGATTCATTAAAAACGGTGAGGCGACTCATTTCTCCCGCACACACACACTATATACTGGACTTTAGATATTGTATACATTCACTTACACACTGAAAATATTGTATAAAACTGTAAATCTTACATCTGTAAATCAGTGTCTACTTTTTGTACAATAACCATGAGTTACTTTCGTGATTGAACAGGAAGTATAATATAAAAATAAATATGTAAACTTAAGCATATAAAAATGAACAAGCAAGCTAGCAATCAACTAAATAAATAAGCAAAAAAAAATGTAACAAAACCTAAAGAAAATATGCATATAAATAAATAAAAACAAATATTAGGCAGATAAATTAATACTTCAGGCATTTTTTTTAAATTATGAAACAAGGAACCTAACAGGATCCACTACAATGCTGCAGTACACTGAAACATTTTTTAAAAAGACTTATGCAATTACCACATGCCTTGGAAAAAGTTCAAAATGATACAAACTGCAGCTTTGAAATGCCGTCTACATTTTTTGGTTCTTTTAAGTATTACATGTTCTCAATTCTGGGAAATCTGGTGCTTTCCCTCCTTTTAGGCACAGACGAGTGTGTTAAAGGGTTCATTTACCTCCATGGTGTGTGGATTCACTTCCTGTGCGCTCAAGCTCGCTGGTCGTCGACTCGCCGCGCCAGCTCGGGTCCCTGCACACAGAGCAGCGCCGTGCTTAACGCTAGCCTGAGAAACCTCAGTGTGATGCTACCTCTCTAAGCTATTCTGAGAAATAACGGTAAGTGCAGCGTCGGTTTTAAGACTGGATCAAATTTATCTTTGTTCTGACGCCTGGTGGGTAACTCCACCCTCTCTGTCCTCACCGGTCTCGAGCTCGTCTCTCCGAAGGTCTCGGCTTGTCCTCCTCCAGCTGTCTCTGCAGCCGCTCCTGCTCCTTCTTCAGACGCTCCTCCACCTCTCTTTCCTTGGCCGCCGTGTCCACGGGTTTCGCAGATCCGAATATGGAGGCAGACCTGCTGGGGTTGGCCTGAGGAGACAAGCCTCCGCCACCTCCGCTGCCACCACCGCCACCCTGTTCCTCCTCTTTTGGGACGCTGCGGGGTTTCAGGTTCAGTTTGGGTCTCTGAGTAGGACCTGAGGGGAAACAACAGTCACCGCATGGTTAGTAAATGGCCACCAGAAGACGTCATGATTCCTGTGATCTTTTAATAATACGTGACAAGTTATAACAATCATCATCATCCAAATCGTCTCATATGTCCAATGTCTGTCTGTATGTCCTAATTGTCTGTACCTCTTTCCTCACGTCTGTCGTCTCGTCTCTCATAGCGGTCGTCTGAATAGCGATCTCCATCCCGCCTGTCGTCGTAATCGCGCCTGTAGCCGCTACCAAACGCCCGCCGTCCTCCACCACGGGAATCATATCCTGTCGGTCACATGACTACGTGCTCACCAAAAGCTTATATAGAGACAAATCAAATGTGCTGTTAATGTTTTAGAACTAACCTCCGCGGTCGTAATCCCTGCCTCCTCGGTCGTCATAGCGATCCCTGCGATCCCGATCGTCATGTCGGTCCCGGTCGTCATAGCGATCCCTGCGATCCCGGTCGTCATGGCGGTCCCGGTCGTCATAGCGATCTCGACCGCCGTAGCGATCATCACGCCGTGGCCCATCCCTGTATCGATCGGACTCACGTGACCCTGGGAAAGAAAAGAAGACTATTAATGATACGGCCGCAACCGCAGAGAGTGACGGGACAGTCATGTGATTAATAACGCACTCTCTCCGAAGCCGTCGTCCCTGCGCGGTCCGTCATCCTGTTCCACGCTGGGACGAGCCCTCCAATCAGAGTCCGTCTTATCAGGGCCACCGTCACCGCCACCACGCCCACGGTCCCGGTCACGCCCCATCAGACCTCCGTCACGCTCTGAGGAGGAGACAGAAACGTCATTAGAGATACACCGCTGAAGACGTTCTACACCCTGATCCCAGTCCACCAGACTCTCTCAGGTCACCTACACCACACACACACTCACCTTTATCATTGGACTGATCTGCGATGTCTACTCGAATGCGTCTGTTTCCCAGGTTCTATGCGCGCAAACACACACACTCAATAAACACTAATGTAAAGCACTAAATGATTAGAAAAATAACGGTGCCCTGTGTGGCGTGCGACTCTACCTCCTCATTGAGCGTGAGCGCACGGAGCAGCGAGTCGACATCATCAAACTCAGCGTAGCCAAAACCCTTCAGTCGCTCAGGGTTACTGGGTTCACGCGGCAACCGCACGGCACTGATCTGAGAACACACATTTATTCTCGTACATTTGTACAATACAACATAAAACGCATTCAAATTTTCCCTATGTTATGAGAAGTGTATTTAGTAACTTTGTCAAAGTGTGACCTTCAACTGAAAAGTTAAACGTTACCTCAAAATTTTATGTCAAAGTGTTACAAGGCGTGATGTCAACTAGCAACCTCACGCCACAGTGTACAGTGTGACTGCGTTACACAACCTCGCAGTTGCGCGACTTTGCTGTGTAACTTCCTTGCAAATTTTTTTTTTTTTTAATAGTGTAACTTAACTGCAGAACCTCTATTAGTGTAACATTATAGGGTACATTTAAAACACAACTTGACAACACAACTATTCAATCTGCTTAATTTAACAACGTTAACGTAACGCACTATGACATCAGCCCCATGTCGTCGTAGTGTGTGAGGGTCATCTTGTTCCTATAAGGGTTATTGTTTTTTTTTTTTTCAGCATCCTTTGCTTTTTGAGAGCTTTAACATGCTCAAATGAAACATCTGCAGACAGGTTGGAATGTGCTGCCATTAGGATGCGTAAGAGTCTGGGCCGTGCGCGTGGATTTTGAAGGATAGAGGGATTTTTAATATCTCATAGTGTGATGATTTTTTTGCAGCATCTGGGGCTTTTTAAAATTCCTCTTTTTTTTTTGTTGTGTCATAATTGTATTGATATGTCCCGTTTAAACGCATGCACCCAATGTCTTTCTGGTGCGCCCGGGTGCTGGCGGCGCAGGGTGCTTGGGCCCGCTCATCGTTGCTTGTAAATATATTTTCATTGTGTAATTTATAAATTGCATAACTTCAAGGTTTTATTTATCGCCCATCTTCGGCGGGAAATTTAATTGCATAATCTCTTCTTAAAACTCCAAAGTGTACTACATTTTTTATAGCACAGCTTCACTATGTAACTTAATTGTGTAAAAGTAACTTGAAAATTTGCACTGCAGAACTTCTTTGCCTAACATCCCAGTTCAACTTCTTAGCGAATTTTATTGTTCATCTTCACTTCAGGTTTATTTTTTTTGCTGCATGTTTTAAATCATAATTCCTTTGGCAATATTTGAACACAATAAACACCGCTCAGGATTTTCTCTGACACGTTGTGACCTATGTTCCTCAAATCCACATCATTATCCTAGAGAAACCCAGAGGCTCCATGTAGTGAGCGTCGTAATATCAGGACATTTAAATTAAAAATAAGGAAGAAAACGGACAGACGTTAGAACCTCATGAAAATTAATTTAAACTCATTAATTCCAAACACTTGTCTCACCGCGAGGCCTCGGAAGAACTGTTTGATGGACTCTTCGGTCACATCGTAGGGCAGATTTCCGAGGAAGGCGGTGTAAGGAGGGCTGCGAGGTAGACGCGACCGGTCGACGTTCACCTCCCGGGCCGCACGAGGAGCCGTGGGCAGGATGGAGCGATCGATGGGTGGGGCACGATACGAATCTTCAGGGGTGTGCCAGGAAGTGGACACTGCAGGGAGACAGAAAGGTATGTGTGTTAGAGGAGGAGGAAACCATGACCCTTTTAAGCGTTAAAAAAAAGAGAAAGAAATGCTAATAGAGAGACGCATCACCATAGCAACAGGTCTGAAATCTATGAGCTCACCTTCTCCATCCAGGTCGTCGGTCTCATCCGCCCAACTGGTGGGCTTGGCGCTGGAATAAACGGGCGGTGCGGATCCACCGCTGTCCTCCGCCAAGAAGTCCGTCAGGGTTAAAGTCTTCCCCTTCTTCTTAGTCTTCTTAGCTGTGGAAGGCAAAAACACCCCTCTTTAAATAACAACGAAGCCCTGGTGTGCTCTCTCTGAATTCTATTTGTTCAGAAAACACAGTGCTGATTATCTTTATATTAACGGTTTATATTAAATTTATGTAATCACTGGCTGTGGTGAGAGGAATAAAACACTTTAAGGAAAATTATTAACTTCAGGGTGGTGACAGGAAGCGTTTTCTTTAGATTTTGACGTTGAAGGCGAAGCTTCGCTCTGAACCTCGTGGACTTAAAAGATAAAACCTGAGCGAGAGGTTGAAACAGTGATAAGGTGATTATCTCCTGCGCAGCTGAAACACTAGCCTGCTGTTTTACTTTAGCGGTGACGCCCAGCTCCTTCACCAACAGAACATAGAGGCTGATTGTAACTCCACAGTGCACATATATACCAAGGTTTATGGTAGTTACATTCAGACAAGGCTGAATAAACCCCAGAGTCGTGCTTGTAATGCTTCCTTATGATTGGTCTAAACTTTTCAGAGAACCGTTTAGAGGCACTTAGGTTTCAGTGCGAGGTTAAGTTAAGTAACGAGAGGTTAAGCTCAGAGCGCAGACTAAACAGAATTATTAAAATGCATCTCAGAGAAGTGAAATCGTCTCAGCTGTATTTTTATATTCTTCCTATTCCAAGTTCTGCAAATTATACAGCTCGACTTTCTGCTTAAATACTAGAGCTGTAAATCAGAGGCAGTCTATTTTTTTTTTAAACTCAATTCAACAGCACCAATTTCTAACATGGTTCAAGGTATTAAAAACAACTAAACGTATCTAAATAAACACTGAAATGTTTATTACTGCCAGTATCTTTTGCTACATACTCCAGTCCACTAGGTGGTAGTGTTGCAACAGCTGCCCATGAACACAAAAGACGACGACGTTGCATTAGAACTTGGTGGAAATGCAACTTATTATACTGGATAAAACAAGAACAAGGGGAATGCTGCCAAAAACAATTATTACACAAGGAATTTAAATTAATTAAAAAGTGTAAAAGTTCACTCATGAAGTAAATGAATCGAATCAAGCAACAAAACAATTAAACTGCAAAATCGGTTGAATTGGACATGTCCATTACATACGCATTACACGTAACCAAGTCAAAAGTTACGTGCAACACGTGAAGACTAAACTTCAGGTGACTAAAACAAAGTTAAAAAAAGAAAAAAAAAGAGTGAAACACTTAAAAATGCATTGTGCACTGTAACTTTATACAGTATTATTATAATTAATAAATGCATTTTCCCTGTGGATTAATGAAGTCATATCTTATGACCATGCTATGTTATGTCCCTTATTTGTTTTTGACTAGAAATAAAGGTTTTATCAATCATTTAAATTTTTTCATTGTGTCAGTTTGCCTCAAAATATCTGTTTTATCATTGGAACGCAAAATGTCGATCGTTAAAATGCCTAGGGTTAGCTGACAATACGATTATTTTTGCTATATTGCCCCGCCCCTGAACGCACCGACAATTCATAGCTCTGGCAAATTACAGTGGGGGAAATAAGTATTTGATCCCCTACAGATTTTCTAAGTTTGCCCACTTACAAAGAAATGAAGGGTCTAT
>JAOTQY010000015.1:486009-498002 GCA_026413445.1 Dolichallabes microphthalmus
GCGGGAGCGGGAAAGGTCTCTAGTGTGTGTGTGTGTGTGTGTGTGCAGCGCTGCGCTCTAACACCAGGGGGAGCACCGATCCCGGAGTCGTGAAACCGCCACCCCCCCCCGTGTGTGTGTGTGTGTGTGTGTGTGTGTGTCACGTGACCCTCCCCGCCGGTCCCCGGTCTCTGTGTGTGTGTGTGTGTGTCTCATGGCGGATGGAGAGCGGATGGATTTCTCTCCTCTCGCGCTGCTGCCGCCGAACCGCCGCCGATTCCCGACCGGAAGCGGATTGTTGTTGTTGTTGTTGTTGTTGTTTGTCCGGTGCGGTTTGATCCCGGACAGATGATGTCGGAGAGGCCGGTGGTGGATGCGGCCGTCCTGCCGCCGGAGGTCCGCGAGCAGCTGGCGGAGCTCGAGCTCGAACTGTCTGAGGGTGAGGACCGTCTGATCATCATCATCATCATCAACACACACACACACACACACACACGCCGGGTTGCGTAAGACGGCAGAGTGACACCTCACACCGGGAATAATGTCACACTGACCTCCTCCTCACACACACACACACACACACACACACACAGGCCTGACTGTCCCTCCTCCTCCTCTCTCGGAACTTCAAAAGCTGGTTATTTTAAATGTATCGAATTAACGGGCCGCTGGGTTTGAGCGCGCGGCCTGCCGGCCCGGTGTGCGCGTGGGATCCCCTTAGTTATGCGCGCGTGTGTGTTTATTTATTAGTGTTTATTTATTAGTGTTTATTTATTAGTGTTTATTTATTAGTGTTTATTCGCGCCTCTCCATCAGCTCGTGGTGGATATAAATCACTGTTATTGTTCTATTGTGTCTCTCACACACACACACACACACACACACACACACACACGGTGTTATTCATCTACAGTTAATTCTCAAGAGCGCGCAGTGACGTCATGATCTACATAACACACGCACACACACGAGCGCGTGCACGAGCACGGACAGATCTATTTTTAGTTTATTTGTTTATTTATTTATTTTATTTTATTTCTTGCTCACTTCCGCCAGAATGATTTCATACCCTCAGGTGTGTGTGTGTGTGTGTGTGTGTGTGCACTGATGACTTAGACATGAGTGTAGATAAAGGAAACTAGAAGAGTAACACAGCACTATTTCTACACCAGTGTGTGTGTGTGTGTGTGTGTGTGTGTGTTATTAATATTTATGCACTATAACCTCAGAGTCACGTTTTCGTCTTTGATCTTCAGGATATCAGCGAACAACACGCGTATAACCGTTATCTCTAACTCTCCTACATTACCCATAATGCCCCTGTGCGAGCGCTGCAGTGGGATTTCTCCCTGGTGCCTCCACCTGAAGAGAGCGATGCAGCGGCGCGTTACTGCTCTTTACACTCCGGCATCAGCTTTCACTCCATCTCATACGTCTCTCATCAGCCAAGGCATCGAGCTGCACTGCATTCTGGGATATGAGGAGCTCCAGGTGGGATTCAGGGTCTGCAGGTCTTCTTCTACTCGTCTTGGCTCTTCCTGTCTTGTGCTCAGTGATGTCATCTTGCTCTGTTCCTCCTCCATCACCTTCTCGTGATCATCGTATCCAAACTGTCCTGGTTCCAGCTCTTGGCTGGAGATTCTTATGGTTCTGACGAGATTCTTCATGTGGTTCAAAGGTCTGATTCATGATCCGGATCTCAGCTTGGTGCTGGTGCCGTCCGTACTGGTGCAAACCTCCTTAACTGCTTTAACACTACAGTGGCTGCCGGCATCTTCAAAATTCTCACGGTTGGTGTCACCGCCTGCTCGTGCCTCATTACTAACAGCAAGGTCTTCTGCTTCCAGCTGGACTGGTGAGGCGTCTCGAGTGTTCAGCATCATCACCTGGTTGACGCACACATGTCTTCTCCTGTGTGTGTTTGAGTGTGAGAGACTAGCGCTCATCGGACTGATGCCTCTTCGGGTTTCTTCTATGACATCACACAAGCGTTAGCTTCTCAAATTCTCAGCAGAATCACTAAACACATCATAGGTGCTTCATTGCTGTGAATAAGGCTGAACCTCGCCGCTCGTCTGACTGACCTCTGATCTGTGAGCGTGAGAACCTGATGTTCCTCCTGAAACCTGAGACTGGAGCGGCAGCAGTGTGAGTGTGTTATCAAGAGAGCTGTGTCACTCTCACACTCCTCGTGCTGCTGCTGCTGAGCTGATCTTCACACACCTGAAAGCTGCAGTGTGTCTGTGTGTGTGTGACGTTCATGCTAACAGACGACAAAGTGATAGCAGCATGTTCTGTATGTGAGTGTAACACACACCTGATGTTTTTAATTCTTTCATGGAGTAAAGAAGACACAAATTCAGGTGAACGATTCCTCACCCCATCCTACAGCGCCTGTGGTCTTCAGATCTCCACAACTTCAGCTCCTGCTATGATGGAAGAACAGATGTATTAGCATGGCTTCTGTTGCTACAGTAAGTATCGTATATTGTTTTCGGATAAACACGGGTTCTTCACGTTCTTCAGGAAGTACGATTCTCTGGAGAACTTTCCTCTGAAGACATGAATGGAAATTTGCAGCTAAAATAGCATTAATGAGCTAAGAACCTGATTTCCCCCCCCCTGAACATCACGTCTGAAAGTGTTCTCCTCTTCTTACAGCACAGCAAGTGACCAACTAATACTGTACATCATTTATTGATAAAAAAAACAACAACACTTTTCATTGATCTACAGGTCCCTTTAACGATGTGGAATCTGTCCTTAATCACATCGTAGCAGCAATAAACAGTCCTTCCCTCAACAACCCCCCCCCCCCCCCCATGTTGAACTCAATGGAAAATGAATCAACACCTTCTGACCAATCAGAGTTCAGGATGAGGCGGAGTTACATCTCCTGATTGACATTAAAAAATAAACCCCAGGACTGATCCGACCCAGGACTACAAGGTGTTCCTAATAAAGTGGCCGTATCTAATGACTGTATGGAAGTCCGGTTGTGTAATTAGGCCCATATATGGAAACGAAAACAGTTCCAATACTTTAAATGGGACTGTGGGTGTGGCCATGAATGATATTATCTCCATATATGGAACCTATTACGTTTCTTGTTTAGCATATACATGTGTGGGCGTGGTCTTATGCCCATATATGGCGAAGAGTGCAGATCGGAATGGGTGTGTTTTTGAGTCCATATATGGAAATATTGCTTGTTCCTAGTGGCCATGCTAGTGCAAGACAGAGAGAGAGAGAGATATCTTAACACACACACACACACACACACACTGCAGTCTCGTAGTTGCCATGGTGACAGTGGGACTAATGGGGAGAAGTGTTGAAGGCGGTGAATTTGTTTGGGTCTGTGTCTGTAGAGGTTAGTTAGAGCTGAGTGCATAAACACTGACTACATCACACACACACACACACACACACACAGCCTCATGCACTCTTTCAAATGACAGATGGGTTGAATGCTGGAGAAAATGATATCATCCACAGGGAAAAGAAATGTGTGTGTGTGTGTGTGTGTGTGTGTGTTCCCTCAGAGAAACTCAGAAGAAAGAATTCTCTCAGGATTAGAGGCTGCTTCAAAACAACTGAGCGGAAACCCCAGTGTTTAACTCAGTGTTTAACTCAGTGTTTAACTCGGTGTTTAACTCGGTGTTTAATTCGCTGCTTTCCATTTACAGCCAGTCCAGAGCTTATGTGTTTAACTGATTTAGGGGCGGAGCTAAACAATGACATCAGACTGGAACCTGGTACATTTTAGCTAAACAAAGCTGTTGTGTGTTTATGTATGTAGCACTCTGTAGTGATGGGGTGTGTGTGTGTGTGTGTGTGTGTGTGTGTGTGTGAGTGTAGGTGTGTGTGAGTGTGTGAGTCTAGGTGTGTGTATGAGTGTAGGTGTGTGTGTTTGTGTGTGAGTGTGTGTGTATGTGTGTGTGAGTGTATGTGTGTGTGAGTGTATGTGTGTGTGAGTGTAGGTGTGTGTGTGTGTGTGTGTGTGTTTGTGAGTGTGTGTGTGTGTGAAACCATGACGGCGGATGATTTTACCTAGAGGAAGTATGGAGATGATGAACAGTAGTGGGCCAAGAACAGAACCCTGAGGAACACCATGAGAAACAGGAGCGGTAGAGGATTTAGACTGGCGGATAGTAATATAGTGTTGACGGTCAGACAGATAAGAAGTGAACCAAGATAAGGCAGTTCCAGAAATACCAAGAGCAGAGAGTCGTGAAATAAGAATACTGTGAGAGATAGTATCAAATGCAGAAGAAAGATCTAACAGAATCAAATTATCAATTAATTTTCACAGTATACACTTCCCAGACATGGTTTCGATAAGCTTATGCAACGTCACAACATTTAAATTCTCTCCAAGATCTTGTGTTGATGATGTGAGAGTCGGACTGCTGCGTAAAGTCTCCTCCAGACAGAACCTCAAAGACTCTCACTGGGGTTAAGGTCTGGACTCCATGTGTGAAAACGATGCCTCGTGGACTCCTGGAGGATCTGCTTTTGGCTGTGAACTATACTGCACTGTCCTCAGGAGTAATACTGGATATGAGCAGGAAGGCGTCCCGCGCACAGTGACCTGAAATGTTGTATCATGCTTTAAACTTCTCCTAAGGTCTGGACTTTGCGATGGCTTCCTGAACCACTTATTCACATCTTGAGTCCGATGAATCCTGGCATCGTCATCCTGGAATACACTCTGTCCCATCAGTGAAGATGAAACCCTCCATA
This sequence comes from Dolichallabes microphthalmus, assembly GCA_026413445.1. Classification (NCBI taxonomy): domain Eukaryota; kingdom Metazoa; phylum Chordata; class Actinopteri; order Siluriformes; family Clariidae; genus Dolichallabes; species Dolichallabes microphthalmus. Next base: position 490,735 of record JAOTQY010000015.1, read on the forward strand.
GATGTGATCATCTGGTGATTCAGTACATTCAGGTGGTCAGCTGACTTCATGTTATTGCCCCATAACGTTACTGAGTCTCGACCTGATCCCTGATCAACCCCAGATCATAACACTGTCTCCAGAGGACGTGTACAGGGGACACTATACATGATGGAGCATCGCTTCATGTCCTTCCCTTCTTACCCTGACATACCCATCACTCTGGAATAGGGTCAGTCTGGACTCGTCAGGTCACATGACCTTTTCCCATCAATCCAAAGTCCAGTCTTTATGATCTCTAACAAACTGAAGTCTTTTTTTCTGATGAGTCTCAATAACAAGTGGTTTTATTATAGACACACAGCTGTTTAGTCCCAACAGTGTGTGTGTGTGTGTGTGTGTGTGTGTAAATGTTCTTATTTTCACTATTAACTACTGTATTACTACTACTCTTTCTTTTAATGATTTGATGTCACTAAGAGTTTAAGTGATCGCCCATCACGCTCCTTCAGGATGTTTTTCCGTCCACATTACTTTCTTGAAGATGATGATGTCACCACGATACTTCCAGTGTTTAATAATGTATTATACAGTTCGTAACCAAACTTTAGTAGTTTCAGCAATCTCCTTAGTTATTTTCTTTGCAAGATTAGCCAACAGTTTGATGCTTCTGAAACAGGGTTAATAACAGCTGACAGTTGCAGCTGATCCGTATTAAACACTGCAGTAATTCTCCAGTGGAAGTCTCGAGGTTAAATCCAGACAGTGTACAAGTTCCTAATTCCACATAAATGTTGCTATAGTAACTACATGAGCTAAGGTTACTAAGGTAAGATACATGTGTGTGTGTGTGTGTGTGTGTGTGAATATTTGTCATGTTTGTGTGTTAAATAGTTGTGTTTTCCTTCTGTAGGTGACATCACACAGAAAGGATATGAGAAGAAGAGGGCCAAGTTACTGGTGCCGTACACCGCTCAGACACAAAGTACGACTTTTCTCTTTCTGCACACTCCCTGTCTCACCTCTACACGTTCTGTTTCGTATCTTTCTGTGATTTTAATGCCTTAATAAAAGGGTCATCCTCTTTAGAAACAGCAGGGGGCGACTGCACCAGTAAAGTCTTTTAAACTCTAGTGTAACTCTGTCCTGAACGACACGCTGAGACGGGATGAGCTGCACATCTGGACGAGCCAAATGAAATCCGGAAAATCTTCGATGCAGGATGCAAGCGCAGACGTATCTTTATTTTAAACATATGGCTAGGAACTATAGGCTAATGCTAACATCACCACCAACAACAACAACAACGACGTGAGGATCATGATGAAGTTTAGGTCACTTGATATTGGTTTATATATGTAGTGGTGTACACTCTGACCAGCTGCAGGATCTCCAAACTAAGTTGAAAATACAAACTGGGAATCATCGCTAACTTAGATAACCGTTTAGCTAAGTGCTATTACATGAAGTTACATCGGTAAGGATCACGAGTCGGAGGATCCGGAGTCCTACGTGCTAATTTTACCACTGATTTATACGGAGCGTGTCAGTGTATGTTTCATTGCTGCCATGGCAACCACCCTGCAGTCACTGCTAGCATCAGAAATGACAAACTGTAGCGACGCGTCAGGCTTCTGTAGCTTAATGTGTGCCATGTTGTTATTTTACGCACACACACACACACACACACACACACACAGTTTGTATATGAGTTAGTGACATCTATAGAGAATTTAGTGACATCACACGATGAACTCATAAATAGCTCCGCCCCTGAATAAGATTTACACAGAAACAGAAGAAAATCAGAAATGTAAATAGAATTCATTTTTTAATGACTAAATCTGCAGAAACATTAAAAAAGACTTTTCATCCTTTTTGTGAACAGATTTGACTCCGCCCCCAGAATATGATGGGGAGGAGCCTGGTCCAAGCTCTGCTACTGTGCCTAGCAACGCCTCGTCGAGCTCCTCCTCCTCTCGACCTCGGCGTGCGCGGAGATCGCACCGGAGCGGCGGCACGCGGGACGAGCGCTACAGATCAGGTACAGTCAGGGTGTGTGTGTGTGTGTGTGTGAGAGAGAGAGAGAGAAACACACAACATCTTCAGACAGAATCTTTGTGGAAATCTGGGACATTTCTATTTCATTTTTAGCTTTGTTTTTCTGTTTATAGAGAAAAATCTTGTATAGGATGTGTTCGTGGGCGGAGCTTACAGGAAAAGGGGCGTGTGTTATTTATCTACAGGTCTAAACTTAAACACAAGCTGAACTTTATTGATCAGATGTCTCAGTTTCTGTCTCACTCTTTCTCTGTCTTTCTGTCTCTCCCTCCGTATGTGTCTGTATCTGTCTCTCTGTCTGCCTCTCTCTTCTTTGTGTGTGTGTGTGTGTGTGTGTGTGTGTGTGTGTGAGACAGATATACACACTGAAGCTGTTCAGGCAGCTTTGGCCAAACACAAAGAGGAGAAAATGGCGTTGCCGATGCCGACCAAACGGCGCTCAGCGTATGTGCAGTCACCCATCGACAACTGCAGCCCCCCAGGTACACACACACACACACACACACAGGGTTTAGTGTATGTGTACCTGTGGGTTTCTCCTCACTGTCCCCCTGTCCCGTCATGACAGACTCGTCCTCGTCCTCGGATGATGAAAGCGGTCCGGGGCTCAGCGGCGCTCAGCAGCCGTCTCCGGACTCGTGGATGAACAGCTCCATCCCGGGTTCGTCCACCTCGTCCTCTTCGGCGTCCTCTACCATGTCTCACGGGGAGTCTCGTCCTCCTCAGGCCCCTCAGCCGCAGAGTCAACACACGCAGCCGCCGCCGCACTCACACTCGCAACCGTCCGCCCTCGCTGAGGCCTTCGCCCACGCCTGCATCGGTGAGTCCAGTCTCACACACACACACACACACACAAACCTGTCTGAGCTGTCTAAGTGGGCGGGGCATACTCAGACTCAGTACTGACACAGTAATCACTGTAGGGCTAAAAGTCTCGTTATCTGCTCTGGAGATCAAATGTTTTTATATCAATAATGTTTTAATAATCAAGTGCGAGTAGAATAGGTGTATATGACATTATGACATTCGTTAACGTTGTGTGTGTGTGTGTGTGTGTGTGTGTGTGAGACAGATCAAGGAGGACTCAGTGGTCTGGGTGCTGATGGTGAGTCTCCGACTCAGACACGAAATCAGGGATCACGTGTTGATCTGCCGTCTAACGCCGTGGTGAGAGGAATGAGTCGTGGACAGAGCAGGTCCAGCATGATGGAGACGGCAGACGGTACTGACACTGTGTCTCTGTACTGTATGTGTGTGTCTGTCTGTGTCGCTGCCGGAGTGTCTGGACTTTTGTCTGATTCTCTGTCTGAGAGTCCGTCTCGGTCTCTGTCTCACTGTCTGTCTCAGTGTCTGTCTCAGTGTCTGTCTCGGTCTCTGTCTCCATGTCTGTCTCACTGTCTGTTTCGGTCTCTGTCTCAGTGTCTGTCTCAGTGTCTGTCTCAGTGTCTGTCTCAGTGTCTGTCTCGGTCTCTGTCTCCATGTCTGTCTCACTGTCTGTTTCGGTCTCTGTCTCACTGTCTGTCTCACTGTCTGTCTCAGTGTCTGTCTCAGTGTCTGTCTCACTGTCTGTCTGAGAGTTCGTCTCGGTGTCTGTCTCACTGTCTGTCTCACTGTCTGTCTGAGAGTCTGTCTCAGTGTCTGTCTCAGTGTCTGTCTCGGTCTCTGTCTCCATGTCTGTTTCGGTGTCTGTCTCGGTGTCTGTCTCGGTGTCTGTCTCAGTGTCTGTCTCACTGTCTGTCTCACTGTCTGTCTCAGTGTCTGTCTCACTGTCTGTCTGAGAGTTCGTCTCGGTGTCTGTCTCACTGTCTGTCTCACTGTCTGTCTGAGAGTCTGTCTCACTGTCCGTCTCGGCGTCTGTCTCACTGTCTGTCTCACTGTCTGTCTCAATGTCTGTCTCACTGTCTGTCTGGGTCTCTGTCTGAGAGAATATTTGTCTGAGCTTCTGAGTCTCTGTCTCTGTCTCAGAGTTTAAGTATGTGTTTCAGTGTCTGTCTACATATCTGAGTCTCTGTAGTGTTTAAAAATAAACCTATTTCATAAATGGAAAAAGTAATGTTTACTGATCCCAATTAGACATATTAATCAGGCCAATTCTGTATGACCATTTGACCAATCGCTGGACTGCGCTGTTTTCAGCCCCACCCACATTTCCCAGCTCTGTTCACCTGACACCAGGATCAGAGGCCACAGTAAACTCAGTGCAGCTCGTGTGTCGTTGGAAATAATGACAGGATGTCGGTAATATGCTGAAGTGGGGTGGAGGGTTTAGTGGAAAATGGTTAAAGAATGCTATCACAGTTACATTAGTGGAATCATGATGATGCAACAGCGTTTACTGTTGCCAAGGTAACCATTGAACGCGAAGCTTACTGTATGTTTGTTTATAATGCACACTATAAATGGACAGGTTTAAGTCTGCTATTGATGAACACAACATTGATGAACGTTGGTTGATAACACACACACAGAGTGACATTCATTTATTAATCAATAATGTTTTTTTCTTTCTTTTTCCTTTCCACTCTTTTTCCACGTGTGTCATGCTGCTTTTCATTGCTTTTCTCTGTTAGTGAGAAGAGTGGGGAAAGGTAATGCTTAGCTGTAACCACGCCCTGCAGTTAGGTCTTGACCCTCGGCCTGCTTTCAGTGTGTGTGTCTGTGCGTGTGTGTGCGTGTGTGTGTGTAGACTGATGTGCAGGTGTGTGTTGATGCACTCCTGTAGAATCGCTCCTTCCTTTTATTCCCCCTATCTTCCTGCTCCAGGGTAATCATTTATCAGTGGTGCACACACTCGAACCCGTATAACATGGGATGTTCCAAAAGAGTGTGTTTGTTGTTATGCAAAAAATGACATCTTAGCACATGAAAATATCTTAAATATGAGCAAATGTCCAAAAACCCACTACAGTACCTGGACTTCCAAGTTTACTTCCATTTGTAGACTTCAAAGAGAAACTGAACAAATAATATCTATGTGTTTGAATACAATCCAAGGCACTGATTGATTTTTAACAGTCTGAGACCGGCTGTCCTTGTGTTCTCTGTTAAACACTGACAATTTTAAAGATGTGAATAATACGCATAAAGTCAGTGTGAAGATATAAATGAAGAATAAAAGAGAGACTAAAGCAGAGCCTTGAGGGACACCATAATATATATTGTTGCTTGTTTTAGCATGTCACTTATGTCACTAATAAACTGATTACAGTATAAAATCAGAAAGGAACTTGTCCAAACTCATCTTATCTTTTGCTAGTGTGTGAAATCTTAATGTTGTATGTGAGATAAATGAGGTCCCTGGTCTTTAGACACCTCAACGGGGACGTTCCAAAGTTATGAATTCATCTGGAGCAGGTCTGCAACGTGAGGAACGTGTGTGTGCTCTGGTCGTGCCCTGCTTGGCTGAGTCAGGATTGTGTTTGAGTATTTGTGTTTGTGTGCTTGTCTGTATCACCCCTCACCTGCCTGGTCCTGGTCCTGGTCTAGGTGTTCCTGTGTCCAGTCGTGTCTCCACTAAGATCCAGCAACTTCTCAACACGCTGAAGCGACCCAAACGACCTCCACTGAGCGAGTTCTTCCTGGATGACCAAGAGGAGATTGTAGAAGGTGAGGCTTCAGATACACAGCTCTCCAGTCCTCAGGCTGTGTTATAATTTCCTTACGGCGAGACAGTAACCTGAGTCTCTCTCTCTCTCTCTCTCTCACACACACACACACACACACACACACACACACACACACACACACACACACACAAACGTAAATATACAACATATAAATGCTTGGTCTAGTTTTCTACAAACATGTTTGTCTGCTTGGACACTTCTCCTACAGTCCCACGGCAGGACCCCAACACCCCGAGGCCAGAGGGCCGTCAGATAATCCCAGTGAAGGGTGAGCCACTGGGCGTAGTCAGTAATTGGCCTCCCGCCCTGCAGGCTGCGCTGGCACGGTGGGGTGCCACTCAAGGCAAAAGCCCTGCCCTCACCACCCTGGACATTACAGGCAAACCTCTCTACACTCTCACATACGGTAAAAGGAAATAATTACATTTTGAGAAAACCTGAAAATGGTGGAATTAAAGCTGTGATTTTTTTTTTCATATCAGGACGGTGTGTCATGTTTGCTGAAGTTTCGTCTCATGTTCCTGCAGCTTGTTCTCTAGAACTGCTTGGTGAAATTATTAAATCGATTCAATGTTAAATAAAATGTAATTTATTTTGATCAGATATTTGGCTGATCCAGGTTACAGACTTTCCCACCCAGGGTGAGATGCTTGGCCACATAGTAATAAGTCAGTATTTGTTGTGTGTTTTCAAGGGAAACTGTGGAGTCGTAGTGTTAAACTGGCCTACACTCTTCTGAACAAACTGGGAACCAAGAACGAGCAGGTGATCAAGCCTGGAGACCGGGTGAGCAAAAGCACTGTGTGATTTAAAACATCATTTTAAGTCGAAGAGATTTGGAGGATCAAATTAGAACTCTCCGAAAAAACTACCGGCGGATTAAAGTTCTCTGTCATCATCAGGCGATTATTTTTTTTATGCAAAATATTAATGCAAATATTTGCAAAAACATATTTTTGTCACTGGAGCGGCCGGTGAAAGTTATGTTATGACATAATATCATGTCCTGTGTTCTAATGAAAATATAAAATAGTTTATTTATTTATGAATATATTTTTCAAAACTTTAATCCCTGGAACTGTGTTATGTTGAGCCGCTTATGGTGACCTGCTGTTACTCCCCAGGTGGCATTGGTGTACCCAAACAGTGACCCTGGCATGTTCTGGGTGGCATTTTATGGCTGTTTGCTTGCAGAGGTTATTCCTGTGCCAATAGAGGTGCCACTGTCCCGCAAGGTAGCTCAACTGTGTGTGTGTGTGTGTGTGTGTATGTTTTATGTACATGCCACTCTGCAGCCCATCTTAAAGTTCACCCTATATCCCACCCTACAGTCCACTCCACAGTCTGCACTGTATTTCACTCTACCATCACACATTAGCCCTCCAACATTCTACCCAACAGCTCAACTAATGGTCCACTCTGCAGTTCACCTTCTAACTCTCCCAACACTGTCCCTTACATGTGAAGTCTAAATTTCAGTCCATCTACAACCTCCAGTCTTATTACAGCCCACCCTTTACCCCACAATATACAGTGGGTTGCAAAAGTATTCGGCCCCCTTGAACTTTTCCACATTTTGTCACATTACAGCCACAAACATGA